>JBAMBO010004235.1:0-341790 GCA_037044535.1 Lordiphosa magnipectinata | reverse complement strand
AGTGATGATAGTGGCAACTGCGCACTGAAGCTCTAACAGCTGAGCAGGGATCGCACTGAGCGGACTGTATACCTTACTATTTGTATCAAAAATACTATTGAATTCTATCGACAAAGCGGACCCCTACAAGCGAGCTTTCATTTTCACTTACTTTTTATTGCTTTTTCGCTTAGTTTACGCCACAAAATCAAAAGGATTGGCTTTTGAACATGTTAACTTAAAATTGATAAACTCTCATGTACTTAGCTAAGTCCGAAGAAGATGGTGTCTTTAGTTTAGCCTACTGTATGGTCTTTCAATGCTGCTCTTGTGCATAAAATAAAACTGTTTCTACCATCCGTTGTTATCTTTATATATGTGTGCATTAAATGTGCGCATAAATCTTTAAGATTGCCACATTACGCATACGACATGTTGTTGGACCCAAGTGTATATAAAATCGCTTAAAATGTGCGAAGACCAAACTTGAAACTCACGAGACAAAAACTTTGGCCTATAAAAATTGTGGTTGTTGTGTGCTACTACACCTTCTGAGGTCCGTACTTGGGCTGGGGTTGGGTCTGAATATTGAATATTTTGTTGCATGCAGGCTAAAAAGTTTTTCCCCCCCCCGCACACATAACTTGGACTGCATAATAACATAATTAATTAACAACGCACATGGATGCAAAATGTGCAGCATACTTTAAGGCAAACACTTAAAAATTTTGCAACCATGAATTTTATTTTATTTATACGGCTCTGGCAATTAGTGTGGCCGGGCCAGAGAGCTGCTGGCTGTCAGGCAGCAGTTAATTTATCGTTTGTTATGTTTAAAATAAAATACAAGTGAAAATAGAAAATCCACTGCTGGCCGCCACAGCCATTAACAGCCATTGTGTTAAATATTTTCTGAAAGAGTAGACAAAAATATTTGCCAGCTCTAAGAAAATGCTGTGCATGTATGTGTGTGTGTGTGTGTGTGTATCTTTTAAGCCATTTCCCTTCTGCTTTAAAGCTGGACTCTTGCATTATTGCGGCACATTAATCACGAACAGGAAGCTTCTGCCTGCCAAGCCCTGAAAGCAAGAGTGTTTTAGTGTCTGAGCTTACTTCAGCACTTCCACTTCTCAAGTGGCAGCCGCCTAAAAGCACACAAGCAGGCCAAAAAATATACCAACAAAATATGGTTGAATATATGAAAAAAGAAAGAACGCGTTTTTGGAAAATTAATACGCAATAAAATAGAATTAGCAAAACGCCTGGCAAATTGATAATAATATTTAATGGCAAGTCAATTTGTTTTGGCGGCCCTCGAAATTATACACACAAACAAACGTACGACCATATATTAACACACACAGCGATTTGCATAGAAAATTTGTATGGGTCAAACAATTGACGCCTCCTCCGCCCCTTTTACCACACTCTCGGCTCATTGTCAATAATTATGCATAAATTATGCATAACCAAAGCAAATAGCAAATGGATAGAAGCTAATTGCAACAGAATAAACTGTAGCTGTGCATAGTCCAACTGATGATAAGCAAAAGCCGTGCGCATGAAGCTACACAATGTGGATATACTCCACCAAAGTGTGCTAAATACAAAAATTTAAATGAAATTTATATTTCAACACAAGATAAGATAGTGGAGCAGAGAGCTTAAGACCAAATCTGAACGGATTAAACACCAAACAGCCGAAGGCAGATTGGGATCTATGTAAGATTATCTTGAAATTATTCGTTCAAAGAGCTTAGATATATTACTATGCTTTGCAATTGGCCTATAACACTGTGACACATTTTTGAACTCAAAAAAGTTAATAGCGTCGAGACCAAAAAATTCTGAAAGGGTATGATGGTAGTATAAAAACCCTGTCTGGGTTTAAACTGATTAGCTGCCGTTTTCATTTTGTTGCACTTTGAACTTTTCAGCTTCAGAGTAGGACTAACGAATCTATATCTCGTAAATTATTGTGAATTTTGCTTTTAAAACTTCAACAAAGTTGTTGCTCTTGGCTTGACCTACAAAACATTTCTTTGTAGCAAATCAAAAAAATTATATCTTCATAATCAAAATTACAAAAGTTGCCCAAAAAAGCCAAGTTTTGAATACTTTTCTATAGTTTTTCAACTTCAGCTTGAAATCCGTTTCAGATTTGGCCAAGTAATTCAGCACAATGTTGTAGCTTAGACCAAAATAAAGAAACCGTAAGAGCGAACCAACTTCATTTAGTTACTCTTTCATATAGTTATAGGCCCACAAGCACGTACAACTGTCATGAAATAAAATTAAAATTAAAATTGATCAACTTAATCGTCTAAACATGAATATTAACTATTTATATAATACGTTCGTACCTATTAGAAGTAAGATAATTAGACCCAAGGATAAGCCCTGGTTTAATAAGCGCATACAAGATGAAATACTAAAACGAAATAAGGCAAATATAAAATGGAAGAGGTACAAGACTGAACAACTATATACTCAATTTTCAAACTACAGACGCATAGTAAACAACCTGATCTGCAATACAAAACGTACATACTACACACATAAGCTAAATAGTGCAATATATATCCACACAAACATGGAAAAATATTAAGGATATTGGGATAGAAAAACACAACCCTGTTATCACAGACGGTATTGACGTTAATACCCTTAATAGGAAGTTTGTGCAATTAAATATACCAGAAACTCCATGCAATCTGTACCTGAACACACCTCCAATTAACTGTGATAATTATTTTAACTTTGTATGTGTGAATCAATGTGATTTCCTAGAGTCTCTCCTTAATATTAAGTCAAATGCAATCGGAATGGACAGACTGGATCCAAAATTTCTTTCAATGATGCTCCCCAAAATATTACACCATTTTACTTATATAATAAATACAGCGCTCACAACGTCTACATTCCCAGAGAGCTGGAAAATAGCAAAAATTATCCCAATACCAAAGACTTCGAATGAGTTCAGGCCAATATCCATACTGCCATTTCTTTCAAAAGTGTTTGAGAAGTTGATGGCCAAACAAATTAACAGCTTTCTTGAAGAAAATAAGTTACTTGATAACAGGCAATCTGGTTTTTGAAAACATAGAAGCGGTACAACAGCAATATTAAAAGTAGTTGAGGATATACGAGAAAAATTGGATGACAGTAATGTGAGTTTTCTAACCCTTCTTGACTATAGTAAGGCCTTTGACACGGTAAACCAAGAAATACTATTAACTAAGCTTAGATACTTAGAGACTGCTCTGAAGTTAATAAAATCATATCTAAGCGGCAGAAAACAAGCTGTAGTAGCGAATGGATGTGAATCAGACCGGGTTTCAATCACGCGGGGAGTCCGATAGGGATCAGTGTTAGGGCCACTAGTATTTGCCGTTTATGTAAATGACCTTCCCAAATCTTTATTAACGAGTGATGTCCATATGTATGCAGATGACGTCCAAATGTATGTAAGTCGAACGTTAAGTAAAATCTGTGATTAAATTGTATTCTGAATGAGCAAATAAGAATGGACTGTCTATAAACCCGAGAAAATCAAAATGTATTGTTATCTATAAACGAAAGATCATTACAGAAAACTTGCAAAAACTTAAGATAGATAATCAGACCATTGAATATGTAGAAAGAGACTAAAACTTGGGACTGACTTTTAATAATACTCTAACATGGAATAATCAAATTAATAAAGCCGCTGGAAAAATGTATGGTCTGTTGAGGCAGCTATATTACACAAAAAATACTTCTGCCTACTAAATTTAGGTATCTAATCGCAAAAGCTTTCCTAACTCCAACACTGACATATGGAATAGAAATATTTGCCAGAATAAAAGTAGCATTTATTAGGAAGAAGAAAATAAAATAAATCTAAATCTAAAAACTCGAAAAAACAAACATTTACAGTTTTTAAGTCATTTTTCTTACTATTTTCTTGATTTAATACAAAACAATCGAAATTTTTGACTATGTCAGCCAATTGGTACCAAAAATGGCCATTTTTCGAGTTTTGCTTCCAATTCTACATGCTTAAGGGCCTGTAACTATATGAATGAAGTTGGTATGGTCCAATCGTTTGTTTAGTTAAGTCCAAGCTACGTTTTTGTCCTGCATTGCTTAGTCAAATTCGACACAGTTTTCAAGACAAAGTTGAAAAACCGTACAAAATGAGAGGAAAACATGATGATTTTAAGACATTTTTATAGTTTTAATGACTTGCTAATTAAGAATGTTTTGTAAGCTTGGCCAAGAGCAACAACTTCCTCTCAAACGTCAAATCGAAATTCCAAATAGTTTACGAGATATGGAGTTGCGAATCCCTATCAGAAGCTGAAAACTTCAAAATGCAATAAAAATAAATCGGCAGCTAACCAGGCCAAACCCAGCGAATGTTTTTGTACTACCATCATACAGATTCAGAATTTTTTGGTCTCGACTCTATCAACCTCTTAGTGTTGCTCAGTGTAATTAGAGACGAGGCTTTTTGAATCCTTTTTGTGAATAGGAATAACTAAGGCTACCTTTCATTTTTTGAAAAATTGCCCAAGTGCAAAGTATTTAGACAAAATCATAGTGAGTGGCTTACAGAGCTCGCCAATGCAGTTCTTGAAGAGAAAAGAAGGAATTTCATCACTGTCTTACTTAAATGAGTCATCAAATTGATTGCTTCCAAAACGTTATCATCCGATTTGGGAATGATGCCGACATTTAGAATCAGTGGAATGGAATCAAGAGTAAATTGGTCAACCCAAAATTGGCGCTAAAAAAGACAGCAAGCAGGTTCACTTTACCATCATACTTATTTGATGACAGTGAACCAAAGCTCATACTAAATGGAATGGAAGATGTAGACATATCCGTGTTTATAAAACTCCCAAATGACTTTGGATAAGTTTTTAATCGATTTTCGACATTAGATATATACTGCATGTATAAGAACTTTTTTAAAAATTGGAGTTCACGTTTATGCAGCCGATATTTTTCGCCATCAGCGGGATCGTGGCTATTAGTAAAGCGCTTGTAAAATTTATTGATATTTTTAAACCTTTTGTGTACCAAGGAAGCTTATGATTTTAAAGAATTTTTATATTTTACAGATGGAACACCAAAGGAAAGCACTGAAAGCATAGATGACGCTATGATGATATCCTTTAGCGCAGAGGAAGTGGAGGCTGCGATAAAAGAGTCGAAAACTTCCACTGCGATGGGACCGGATGAATTGGCCGCCATCATGCTGAGGCACATTGGGCCGCTGGCGATCAGGTACCTGACCCACACATTAAACCTGTGTGTCAGGTCCCTGGTCATCCCAAGTATCTGGAAAACCGGGAAAATTATTCCAATACTTAAGTCCAGAAAGCCAGGGGAGCAAGGTGCCTCATACCGACCAATCACTCTCCTTTCCCCAGTGGTTAAAGTCCAGGAGGCCCTCCTACTCCCAATCTTAAAGGAGCACCTTCGCCCAGCCAAACACCAGCACGGCTTTAGAGCTGGACACAGTACCACCTCGGCCCTGTGTGAACTCACCACCACCATCGCTGCAGACCTAAACAGCGTGAGACCACACGAAAGGTCTATTCTGGTAGCACTTGACCTGTCTAAAACGAATATCTACCGCACCTGGCCGACTTCTTCGCAGGCAGAAACCTAAGCCTATCGGCCTCAAAATCCTCTGCCACTCTCCTAACGACTTGGACGAAGGAAGTAAGAACGCATCCACATTGGCGGACATAGGATACCTACCATCAACCATCCAAAGATCCTAGGCGTCACCTTCGACTCCATGTTCACCTTCGCCAAACTCTCGGAGAAGGTGATTAGGAAGATTAGAAGCCGAAATAAGGTCCTGAAGGTGATAGCGGGCAGCACCTGGGGCAAGGAAAAGTTCTTCAACAACATACAAAGCCATAGGTAGATCCATGGTCAACTATGCCGCTCCAATATGGTCTCCGTCTCTGAGTGACATCCAATGGCGAAACGCTGCGCTGAGAGTAGACACAGGATGTCATACAATGACGCATCCAGACCATCTCCACCAGGAGATAGAGATCTTTCCAGTCCGAAACCACAACCAACTCCTCACTCAGTAGTACCTCAACGGATGCCACTGCGAGTCTCATCCAAACCACGACTGCACCATGGGTAGCATGTGAAGGAGACCCAAAGCAGTCCGCTACGATCTGAGAACTGAGATACCAACAGTCCGACAACTTTTGGGAAATGGTATGGCATGGTAGCAGCAACAACATCCGCTGAGGCCAAAAAGAAGGCACACACCAACATGGTCGCCTGCACCTTAGAAGCCTACCAAGACAATGTTGTCCTGGGAGGCAGGCCGACACCCATCGATCCCGCGTAGAGGACCCTTTCATCCACATACATACGAAACTTCCCAGCCGTTACAACAACAACAACTGAAAGCATAGGAAGTGTTCTATTTCACTGGGTTATACCAAAAATCAACTAAATCCATTTTGGCTTTAAAGCAACAATATAATTTACAGCTATTCACAGCTGATGTACTGTTTTCAGGGCATCTTTTGTCATATTACTGGGCTCGTGTAAGAGTCATGAGTCATGATCGAACATTAGATATTGGTTCCATTTGCCTACTTATCAAATAAAATCGTTCTCGGAATTTTAGTTAATAAACCAAATTGATAATAATTTCAATCTGAAATCAGGACGTGACCGTGGATCTGGATTAAATACTGCCAGTTTATGCCTTAATGTCACATTTGAATTTTCTATTGAAAAATGTTAATTTTGTGGCGGAAGTGTTAAAATGTGCGCAAAATTTGTTTGCCAATCATTTGTGGTGCATAAAATTTGGTAAATATGCACAAATAGAAATAACCACACACACACACACACACACACACACATACACACATCATAATGTTAACATTTTTATAAGGGTAGAAATTCAGTTTATTGAATTTCATTATATAAATGGAAAAATTAGCGTGTTAATTGTGTGTGTGCGAAAGATTTTATAATCTGTTTTTTTTTTTATTGCTGTTTTCATTTTGATTCATTTGCATTTAATTTGCTTTATTTCTTCTTCAATTCGGTTATCGACATGACATTGAAACTACACACATTCGCCCAGATCTATATTCCTTTATGATTATTCAACTTTGACTGGGACAATATTTTTTTTATTGTTGACCGTGATATTGTAAATCATAAGCCGCATGGCGCACACAAACAAACATCAAAATGTATCTGGTACATATTTACATTTCTATATCCGCACATAAATATAAAAAATAGACATTGCATAACCCGAAACGCTGTAAGCTGCATATTTATTGTATGCTAGTATTTTGTTTTGTTGTTGACAAACAAAAGGCATTTTCATATTGGAGCATATGATTTTTATTTTATCTCTGTCGAATATTCATTGCATGTGGGGAAGGGAGTTTGATTCTCGGCACTAGCACATCGATCTGGAATTTGAAAATACTGATAGTTGGACATACTATTTGAAGTCTCGTTAATGCAATCCTGCTAAAACAAACTAGCAGTAATCTACATGTAAACGAAGACTATACAAAATTCAGTTAAATGTCTTTGAAACGTTTAGATTAACCGTAAAGGGTAAGACAAATTCGAATAAAATTCAAGCAAATTGGCTCCTGTGTTAACAGCGGGGAGAAAATTTCTCCCACTAACAAAAGAACCATTTGATGATTTTTTGAGAAACAATTCTTAAAAATGTTCTTCTAATAAAAATTGATCTCTGAATCGTCTAAATAACTACAGCTACGGTTTTCAGCTATAACCTTTTTTTTACATAATTCTTTTTACCCAATATGCACCACCAAATTTCTTGAAATTGTGGAATAACAAAGTAATTTGCAGTTGAAATCAAATTTGGCTCTTCTGTTTACTAATTTACTAACTTTCAAACGTTCGTATGATTTTAATAAAAATGCCAAAGGACGATCATCAAAAGCAATCCAAAATAGTTTCCTTACATGTGCTGACTTTTTGTCAGTTGATGTACATTACACGACTCAATGGGACCAACTGATTGTTTATGAATAAATAAAATACAAACAAATATAAAAAAAAAAAACACTGAGACTCTTAATTCACACGAAAATAAAATGAATTTTAAAATTGTTGAAAGGAAAAATCGGAATCAGTTTTGGTCTGTATTAAAAATGCATCATGAAAAACAAGTCTGTTTATTCGCGGGGGCAAGCGGCATACAAAAAGTAAAAATAAAACAAATTGAGGCTTATTGGATGACCTGCACGTGAATGTGTGTGTGTGTGTGTGTGTGGGTGTGTACGATGCTGCATTCAATTGCTGCCACAGCGGCAGTGGCAAATAAATATGCATCAACGTGCTGCACGCACCGCCGTAAACATGTCGCCGGGCTACTGGCTCTGGAGTAGCCATTGCAGTGGCACGCTACCCGAAACCCTGCACGACATGGCACTCATTTTGAAGTGGACGCCTACTGCTCGAACGTCCTCACTGGCACACACACTCGTACATGCATACATACATACATACCACTACACATTCGACATCAAATTGAATAACAACCTTTTCCATTTGCAGCATATTTTATATGGCAATTAAATTAAAGTTGTTGCAACGTGCGCCACAAGCGAAGCGGAAGGTGAGAGCTGGGACTAACTACTGCCCGGGTAGCGACTAATGTGACAAGTTGGGAAGTTCTTAATCAAGGATTTTATGTTTATGATTTATGAATTACTTGCTTGTTACAGTTAAGAATGGGGGAAAGTAATGGGAAATCAACGTCTTTCTTTAATTTTTTAACTGTATGAACAGAGCCTAAAATATATTTAGGTATATATAACTTAAATCTTATGTTATACTTGAGCTGTAGTTACACTTGTCTGATATCTCATGTGAGAAGATTAACATTTTTTGAATATATGAGAAGTAGCTAATTGGAGTTTCGCATTTGAGTTTTTTGACAGCCTATTTACAATGAACTGGGACAGTTTTCAGCCATATTAAATGAGATATCAGACAAGTGTAAATACAGCTTTACTAGAACTACATTTCACACAACTTATTCACTTAACTTTCACTAACTTATTATATATGTAGATACATATATTTTACATACATACATTTTTGACTATATGTCAAAGGCAATGAATATGCCAGATACAATGATCACAAAGCTTAATGCGAAACAGGCGATTATAGAAGAGGCGGGCTTCTTATTTTCCTGGAAAGAATGGGCCAATGATATACAAATGGCAAATGGAGAATCCCATTAGTAAACTATTGCGAAGTGGAAGAGAAAAGCCAGCAACGAGCGGTTAATGTACAAATCACTTTCGCATAATCAGGCTCAACATAATTACTTCAACGAAAATTTGGGTATCTCTCGAATAAGTACAATTTGTAGAGCCAGGTGGGACATGCTTAGCCTTACTGCAACTCCACACAGGAAAGATATACCACTGGAATGTACCCTTTGCAATCTGGGAGAACGAGTGAACACCAAACACTTCTTATCAATTTGACCTATTTTAGCCGAGTTTCGCATGCTACACATATCAAATTAATATTTTGGGTATGAATTTGATACTTAGAATATTTATTTGATACTCAAAAGTATTCATTTGAAACTAAAAAATAGAGGAAAGCTTACATCGGAAAGCTTTGCGTTGAAGACAAAAAGTTTTTCACACTAAAACAACATTTTTGACCGATGGTTCTTTTGGCAGCTATATGCTATAGACATGCAATCCTGCCGGTTCCGACAAATGTGCAGTGTATTCCAACCAAAAGGCATCGTGCAAAGGTTGGCTAAGATAGATTTAAAGCTGACTGAGGAGATTTCATAGAAACAGACGGACGGACATGGCTATATTAACTCAGCTCGTCATGATGATAAAGAATAAATATGCCTTATGTGGTCGGAGATGCTTCCTTCAATGCGTTACAGAAGTATTTTCGTGTATTTTAGAGATTAAAGTTTTAACTAAAAGATATGAAACCACTTCATTCATGTTAAGTTTAATTAATAAAATTAACGTATATACTCTTTATCATTATGTACCTTCATAAAACAAAGGTTTATTCCCAGAAATGACATCTTAATCGAGATTGTAATTAGATCTTAACTTCATAACAGCATTTAGAGTTTGATAGAGCAGGCGACTCCTGCTAGGATTCATTATCAATTTTACTCTTGAATACAAACGCTCAACACTTGTATTGCTAGCTCAACTTTTGATAATTCAAAAAGCTCTGGAAATATTGTTTAATTTGTTTCCCACCTTGCTAAGCAATCTTTTTCGTTTAAGAAACAGATTTAATAAAGAACTGTTTTATTTTCGGACTATTTTGACCGTGACATCAAATAAGCGTCTAAATCTCTGCAAATTTCCGACCATCTTGGTTTTTGGACTGTTTTCCCCTGATAATTCAATCGAATTAATGTGGTCCAATATTCGAGTGTGCAGATTTCATAACAATAGTAGAAGTAAATTTATAAAACAGATAATACATAGATGATAGCTTAGATTCTAAATTTATATCGAAAGTTTTTTTCGTATTTAAAATACTAAAATAAATAAATCGACATGGTATGAAACCGTCAGTCGATCGCTGCCTTCCAAATTCTTCGCTATTCAGTCTAATACACCTGGCTTCCCGGGTCTTCCCCAGATACCAGATCGTTCAACTGCATAGCGCGAGATTCGGTTGGCCGTGTTACTCTGTTTAAAAGTCCCCTTCCAATATTTGTTTTCGATATTTAGTTGCCTGACTTATAAAGTTATATAGGATCCTCCAATTTGATCCATTTAATAGCTGGTGAACTTCGTGCAGATGTAGTCTTGCCTTACCAAAATGTAGAATTATGTATTCCCTCAAGATTGGGCAGTTTCCAATAAAATGGATAGTGTTTTGCTGCTCGTTCCAATTGCAAAGAGAACATGCTGTGTTGCTGCTTGCTATGTTTGGGACAAAGTTGAGTTTGAGCAATTCACCTCTGGCCATAAAAATTGTGCGAATTTGCTTCACTGAAAATGCGTCGTTGAAATAATTTTCTTCTCCTAGTTCGTAGTTCAATTCTTTGTATATTAGCCACTGAAAGCTCCGCTCTGAATCGATCATAAAAGATGATCTATATGAAGCATCCATCTTTTTAAGAATTTCTGTAGCCCATGATTCCCACTCTGAACTTTCTTCGAGGTTAAGTCTTTCGCAGTGAGTGGCTGATAGAAGTTCCCATTCCTGAAAGAACTGCTGACGTCCGTTATGCAGAAACTGAGCCAATATTTTAGGCAGTCTATTTTCGGGCATGCCAAAAACCTTCTGCATATAGGAGAAGTGCATGTCTGTGGTAAATATGTGGAGAGGTGACAGTCCCGTTTCCAGATACATCATTCTGTTTGGAGTGTTTCTGGGCAGTCGGAATAGCTTTTTCAGAAAGTATCTGAGCAGGTTCTCAACTTCATCGTACTGCATAATCCCCCAGACTTGTGCGCCGTAGCACATAATGGACCTCACAGCTGCTCCGAAAAGTTTGTATTTGGTGCTCGTTGGCACATCTTTCCTGCTCAGGAGAGATGGTGACGCTAAATATATTGTCGATCGTGGAGTATACTTTTCGGAAACCTGCTTGGAACTCTGTTAGCTGGTCGGTTTCATCCACCCATCGGCTTAGCCTCTTAAGTAGCACGGCAGAGAAAACCTTCGCAATCGCATTCTGGAATGATATTCCTCTGTAGTTGCAAACCATTTGCGGGTCGCCCTTTTTAAATGTTGGGAATATAATTGCTTTTAAACCCCTCCGGAACATTCCTCGTCTCTAAAATTTTTTTGAACCCTTTTGTAAGCATTTCCAGGAACAGCGGTGTGGCAAACTTAACAAATTATACAGGGATTCTGTCGAGACCAGGTGCTTTTCTCTCCTTTAGTTTTTGTACTATACTCGTAACTTCTTGCGTGGTAACAGCCGCATACAGTAGTTCATTTTCAATGTAGGGTCATGTGTAATGCAGAGGGTATCCAACGTCACTTGGTGTCAACAGGTTTTTAAAGTACTCCCCTAGTTTTGTTGCATCGACTGCTATAGCTTTAATAAAGGCTTTCCCGTTTAGGTTCCTAATGACTTCCAAGTAAGACTTATTGTCTCTTATGCACCTTAGTGACTTTCCCATGTTTGAAAAGTACTGATTTTTTCCACTGCTACATATTGCCTTATATGTTGCGTTCGCTTGTTGGTACATTCGCATAGCTTCTTGGGAGTACTCCATCCTTGCCTTTCTCAAGATTCTAAAGGAGAGCTGTCGCGCTGCTTCACATTGCCTGGTTTACCATATTTCTTTGTAACAATATAATTCACATATTTTTCTGCTCTGCAAATTAAGAAACATTACTTCTCGGGTCAAGAAATATTCTTCATAGGTAAGCATTATTCTCAAAGAGACTAGGTTTTCTAAATACTAAATCGTGAGACATAAGTTTGGTCAATGCTGAGTTGCATTCGATTTTAGTTTTACATTGAATTCAGATAAAAATCAGCAAAGACTAACAGTTCGCTCTGCATTCTTGTTGCTGCCACTTTTAATGGTGCTAAAACTGTAACAATTTCGCTATTCAGGTCCCTTATCTTAAAAAGCTACTTATTGAAGGATTGAAGGAGGATAAACGCTATTATTTGTAGTAAAATTTTCTCACTCGAAGAGAAATTATCTGAGAACGCCAAAGCTTGATAGAGCTGAAAATTTTCTTATTGTTTTTGTATAAAATTTATAATCTAAGCTGATCCTTTCATTTTGGAATGCTTCGGAATAGGGAACAAAACATATCTCTTTGGATTGGAAGGGAAGGGAGGCACTGGATAAGCTGCTCCTCCGCCCACATTCCATAGGATCAGAGACATAGCTCTACAGTAAATTCAACGACCAACTACTTCCTCCACCCGACTTGGTTCATTTATGTCTTTCATAAAAACTGACAAATTTTTTTCGGACTTGACAGGGTATAAAGCCCAGTACCTTCTGCACTTAACGATCCGCTATTGCCTACAATTGTAGCAACACGTCTAAGTTGCTATGTATACTTTTCTGTGTGGTGGTTTAGTTGAGTGATTCATATTTTGAGTTGAAATCAACTAATTTTTTGAACACGTTTTTCTACTCTGTGTTAACATTAGTTCTTTACACATGGAAGATTAAGTTAATGTTTTGAAAATTATTGACTTTTGAAATGAGAAATGAGATTAAAAAACTTTGGAAAATTTGAAAAAAAATTTTATCAGTTTATTGTCATGATCGCATATTTTCGCACACCAATACACTCTTACCTTATAGTCTCGCTCTTTCAACGCTGTTTTAAACTCCACAAATAAATTCAAAAAATTCAATATTTGTGGATTGTAACCAATGAGAACTACCATTTCGAACGTGCTTTTAAGCAAACCAAAAATGATTCCCCTTTGATTCGGCAAACTCTCAGACAGAGTTGACCACGGAATGTCGGCGACCTTCAGAGCCTGGTCTGAAGTACTCGCTTAAAACCAACCACCACCACCCTCCGGCACATTGAGGCACATTAATAATTTTCGCTATTTGCTAGCAATATCAAGTGGCAAGTCATTATTCATGGCATGCCAGAGCTGGGCGCAGGCAACACTGATGATTATGAACAGTTCACGGGCTTGGGGGCAGCACTTTGGCCATGGATGAGTTGTCCGTCTTTGTGATATGGGGTGGGGTGGATGGATTGTGGGGAGTGGGGGTAGCCCCTGGAGTGCCTGTTCATGCAGAAAATTATATGCATAAAACCGGTGATTATGCTGTCGAGACTGCCTAGCTATTATAATGTGTAACTGTAAAAAGAAGGCATTATGCGAGTACAAGCGACAAAAGTGGATGCCTACACTTACAACAACAACAACAACAACAACAACAACAGCCAACAGAAGTGCAAGTCAGGGGGTTCTGGCGGCACTTTAACAAATGTAACTTTAAATGTGGGTCAGGCTTTATGGAAACTCATTTCACAGCCGGAGTTCCGAGTTGGCCAAAAAGTCGCTGCCTGGCAATTATAACACGGCCATATGTTGCAAGAACTAAGAGCTGTGGCAGCTGCAGGTGCATTTATTTCGTTTCGTTTCTTTTTTTTCTTTGTTTGCTTTTTCTTGTTTTGTTTTTGGGAGGTTGCAACCCGTTAATGTGTTGCACTTAAAATTTATACCATGAAATGGGCCAGCAGACAACTTTAACTAGGGTTTCGCTGTTGTTTTTGTTGCCGTATATATAGTATAGTATAGTATGTGTGGTCTACTTTTTGTAATGGACGCTTAAAATGCTGAGGACAAACCACAGGACTTCACACGCCGGCAATGTGCGCACAGTTCGTTCGCTCGGTCGTTCGCTCGGTCGCTCGCTCGTTGCATAGCTGCGGTCAACCGCCACAGGTGCAATATATAATTCAACCACAATTTTAATTATGTTGGTAAGAAGCAGCAGCATCTACTATGCACACACACACACACACACACACACACGCACATATATATACAAACGCATACCAGTGGAGCAGAGAAGAAGTTAACCAATTGCATTGCGGTCACACATTGCGTATGCGTAATCCTTAAGTTAAACGCATTAACATGGCTTTAACTACAAATCTGCAGTTGCATTTGAGATGATTTAATCTTCATAAAATTTTCTTTCTTGCTTGCCACGACTTTCAGTCAGCATACGGACTTTGCTTTAAAAAATTTCTCGTTTTTTTAAAGCCATCCGAGAATCGAGCAACTTTTGGATTTCTTTGTTAAAGGAGAGTTGCAGCTGGAATGAGTAATAACTGGCGAACGAGTGGGTTCTTGACGATTCTTGTAACTTGTGGCCAAGCAGGCACTGACTTTGACTGGCCACCTTGCAAAGGCTTTTTAGTCAATTGAATTACTCTTATCAACTTTTCTATTTATTTCTGTTCGCCAAATTTATTTCAGTAATGTACCTTTACCTTTACCTAGGTACTGGAAATTCCGGATACCTTTTACCTTACCTAGGTATATTTTTTCACATTACCTTGTACCTTACATAGGTATGAAAATTGAGTACCTTTCGAATCACTGACCATAACTGATGATCTCCTTTACCACGGTGTCTACGTCGGAGCTTGCAGTCTCGCCTTTCAGCCATATGTTATGTAAGGAGAAGCGGGTTTTGATTTTGGCAAAGCAACCCCGGCTTGCCCAAAAGGTTGGATTTTTCTCGACTTCTTTGGCATTGAATAATTCATGTAAGCTCTTGGCCTTTTCTTGAATGGACATTTGACTTATCGAAAGATTACGCTGCGTGTTGTCATCTATCCAAATGCGATTCAAGGTCTATCACGGACTATGCCTGGGGTGAACGGATATTTTGTGATATGCTTTACTTTCTTAGTTTATTGCGTTTACCTACTAGTTCTTTTCACAGAAGCTACCTTCTTCAACATATCTTTTATCTTTTTTTTTCATTTGCTTGTGTAGTTATCACTACAATATAAGTTATTATTAGAAGTAACAGTAAGTTGTAAAAAATTTAAATCTAAGGTAACTAAATTACAAATAAATATGTTTTTATATAAAAAAAAAAAAAAAAAACTTGTGTAGTTTGAACAGTAGATTTCTCAACTAGGCCGTTTTTTTTTTGGCAGTTTTATTTTTTTGTTAAGGAATTTATTTTTGCGACCGTTAAGCGTGGTAAAAAAGGGCGCTAAGTGAAAATCTTTAATTAAAAACTTACATTTATATTCGCAGGATCTATAACACAGTTCGACAAAATCCAACTTTTTTTAAAAACCCGGTATAAGACCCTAAAATTATGATAAAAATGATCTCTATAAGCATCACCTCATACTCAGTTTTTCAAATAAAACCTCGGTTTGGCTGTCGAGTACCAACTCTTAGGGACATGCAATAGCCCTTTATAACATCATAAAAAACGATGTTAATAAAAATCTACTGTGCGCTTTTAAAGATATTCAAGAATTAAGGTTTAACTCCTTCTGGAGGTACCCTAACCAATTGCGTTTTCAATGACCCTGTCCACATTTGCTGAATTTTCCAGATTTTTATCTTAAGCCTTTGAAATCTAAGATAAAATTGTTGTCGTTGTGTGTTGCAAGTACAAAAGTACCCATAAAACGCCAACCGAGGCTTTGTTTGAAAAACTGGGTATGAGGTGATGCTTACAGAGGTCTCTTTTATCAAAATTTAAGGGTCTCATGCCGGGGTTTTTTCTAATGTTTTACTGTGTAATCCACAAATTTTCATAAAGAACGGATAATAAATAGACGAGTTAAAAAATGTTGCATATTTTTTGGCAATATTTTTAAATATTTCTTCCACTGAGTAACGGGTATATCGAAATCGGGTTGGGCCTACTTTAAGATATATAAGAAGTTATTATTTATTTATTTAATAATTTCTTAATTCTTAGTGCTACAAGGATAACCTTTTACATTAATGCACTATTCACATACAAAAACAAAAGATCATTGTATTTAAATCATTAATCATACTTCTTCTTAACCAAATACATATATAGCAGAGATGGGCATGCACACATATCGACACACTTTTCACACGCATACAAGCACAATTTGCGTGCGCCCCATTCGTGTTCTATAAATAGCTTTCAATGCTTATAGCGTACGTGTGATTTTGTGCAGTCGGCCGCGGCAGAGCTCCTATGCACACGAGGCAGCGCGCTGCCTCGTGTGCATTGGAACTTCGCGACGCGCCCATCTCTGATATATAGCAAGACAGATTTTTATTATTATTTCAATCATTTGTGTAATTAAATATTACTATTAATTGTTTCCTATTAAAAACTCTTTTAGTTTGACCCTTAATTGCGTTGCGCTACTAACTATTTTTATTTGTGTAGGTAATTGATTCCACAGACGAACAGTGTGAACGAAAAATTGTCGCTCTGAACACTTTAATTTATGACGTATGTTGTTTATGTTTTTGGCTCTAGCCGATGTGCTGAAGCTTAATTCTTCATATAAATAGCTTGGTTCTTTCGTGCAAATTACCCTGTGCAGAAGTATCATGCTTCTGTAATCAGTCCAAGACTTAAAATTAAGTTCATATATTTGTGTAGCAAACCCCGTAATGAGAAGCTGAGAAGCTAAGTCGCAGTTTCCTAATATCTCAATTCCATAGCAGAGCATAGGTGACAGATATGTTTTTGCTATCAATAGTCTAAGATCGGTAGGTAAAAACTGCTGGGTTAATGAGAGGTGTCTTAGCAGTCCAAAGGTCTTTCCGGTGGCTTTAATCACATGATCGCTCCATGATAGAGTGTTGTTAATGATTATGCCGAGATTTAGCGCCTGCTCGACATAATTTATCGGTGTGCTGTTAACGATTAAATCCGGCTGGCTTTCAGTACTCAGCGGTTTTTTGTATATAATAATACACTTACATTTTGACGAACTAAGTGACAAACCATTACAAATAGCCCACCTACTAACATTAAACAATTCTCTGTTACATAGATTTACACATTCATTTATTCTTTCTAAGGGACAACTGACATAAAGCTGGACATCATCGGCATACATGCAGTTCTAACATTACAGTTAGACAATGCAACTGGGAAATCGTTTACACACATTGAGAACAAAAGTGGACCAAGAATTGACCCTTGAGGTACACCACGTTTTAGAGACATAACTGCTGACTTCTCAAGATCGGTAATCACCGGCTGTCTTCTTCCACATAGATACGAAGAGATAAGTTTGATGGCAGTTGCTGAGAAATTCAAAAATTTGGCTAGTGGCACAAAATTTCATGGTTTACCGTATCGAAGTCTTTGCTAAAGTCAAGTAATGTCAGAAATGTTACCTGACTGTTATCAACTTGCTTACGAATATCTTCAGTGACCTTTATTAATGCCGTGATACAACTTCTGTGCTTCCGGAAACCGGATTGCATATTACTTAACATTGGATTTAGGCTTAAAAATTTACTAATCTGCTGTAACATAAGATGCTCAAATACTTTAGACATGAAGGGAAGTATGAATATCGGTCTAGATTCGTCGTTTGCCTTTGGTAATGGAACATTCTTGACTATTTTCCAATTTTCCGGAAAAGTCAAAGTCGTAAACGCAGTGTTGCAGATATATAATATGTTACATGATTAATAATTTTTGGTAAAATAAGCTTAAAGAATTTAGGATGCATATCATCCAACCCAACAGCATTCGACTTAATTTTAAGGACGCATTCAAGAACATCACATGGGTTCACGCACATAAAACTAAAGCTACTATCACAGGTATTATTAACTACAACATCCAGGTAGGGATTTCTAATAGCTTCAGGTACACTTAACATACGCTCTCTTTGTAATTTTACTCTGTACCAAAGGGACATAGAGTATAGGTTAGGGAGAAGAATTCATTTCCGACCTTATTCTTAATCAGCATCAACAGCCGAGTCGATATAGCCATGTCCGTCACTCGAACTATTCAATGCAAAACACTGTCTAGGTTTTGTTGGTTTATTGCTTGTCGTCTTGCCGCGGAAAACGACTATTAGAGAAGGGCGATGAGTTAAGTGAGTATGAGGGTGTGTGAGTTAGAGACTAAGGTATAAAAACCCAGCAAACATTTTTTATCGAGGAAGATAAGAATGCGATTCTTCCAGTAGGTATCGCTTAACTCTGGCGATATCGCATAGTTATCGCATTCCTATCCCCCTTCGGGAAGAAGTGTGCCAAGAAAGCAATTCTTCCTGGAGATAAGAAAGCGATTCTTCCTGGCGAATGAGTCTCTTATGTGGGAGGATAAGATTTTGACTTCTTATTATTCTGAAAATCAACAAATTAAACAAACTTATATTTTTTATAACAAATTTTTACTTACTCTGCGGGAATTCGTTGAACTTGAACACGTTTGGAACGACGCCTTAGACGGCTGCGCCACGGCGCTCGTGAAAAGCAAGGCATCTAATGTGTTACTTGTATTGAATAAGATGTATTTTTATTGAAAACATACACCAATTTTTGCTTTCTTGTAATTCTCAAGAATGAATTCCCTCTCAGCCCATATAAAAAGTGAAATTGAAATTCGCGACGAGAATCGCATTTATATCTTCAAGTCGATATTTTAGAGATATATCGCCAATTTACCGATTGGACGAAAAAAAGCGATACCACATATCGTTTATTTGTCCCTGTGTATTTTGTTTGTGTAAATCGCCAAACATCAGAAAACTCTCCCCTCAACCTATCGCCAAACTCTCTTTTTGACGATATAGATAAGGAACCCGACAAAATGTTTGCAGGGAAGGCGCGCGCGCGGTCCCATTGAGCAACGAGCTGTTAGTGATGTGCGAACTAGTGTACGAACCGGATCCGTGACTGAGAGCTGGATGAACTGGAATCAGCCACTGAGCAGGAAAGTAGTGGCGCCATCTATGCGGTCAGTTTCGGACGTCTACGTCATGGTACAAAGTAAGTAATGGTGCCATCTATTGTTCAGCAGTGCTACTTTCAGCTGCACCCCCAGGTCGGACTTGACCGACTTTCTTACGTGTTTTAAAAGTGAAGATGCGATTTTTTGATGCGACTTTTGACTTGGCAAAATATAAATGTGTTGTAGTCCATATTAAGAGTTACCTCATACGCTGAAAACCGAAAACAAAAATTCCAAATTCCTCATCACGTTTGAATTTTTGTTAATTTGAGCTTAAAGTTGCTTAAAATGCACATTTAAATATTTTATGTGTTATTTCCCTTACTCATTCAACAAAATGAAAAACCTTTTTAATTATATACAAATTTTCACGAAATAGAACTCACCTTTCCAGCTGCACACACACACACACACATACAAACAAGCATGGATAAGCTGCACTCTTACACTGCATTCCCGAAAATAAAAATTAAAAGTAAAAGGAAAAAAAATCAACGAAAAACTCATCGTACTCAGCATAGAGTTTGGCAGGCTGCGTTTCGAAGATAAATCTTTGCAGCCCGTGCACTTTTCATTTGTTATTTGCGCAATATGCGCGTAAATCGCGATTTCAATGGCTAAATATTGATTGAACGAATGAACTCAATATGCAAGCGAATGTCGAGTGGAAGGGACGAGGTGGCGCAGAGGCGTTATCCAACTATATATGCATTTATCTATCTATCTATCTATCTATCTATCTAGCTAGCTATCTATCGGTATGTGTGTCTGTCGTGGCCTGGCAGTTAGTTAGCAATTGCACAGGGGCTTGCTGGTACACACGCGCACACATCGATGCATTTTCGGGCAGGTTATTGCAATGAAAATCGCTTTAAGCTGTAAAATGCTAGTTGCATTTTGTGGGTTGGGGGATGGAGGGGGATACTTTAAACTCGCTCAAAATCATGTTACCTGCACGTTTTGGCCATCTATCCCAGCTATAGTTCTTCTGGATTCAGTGCCATGTTGCCTACTTTTGGGCGCAGGCTTGCCATGTTATTGTAGAGCCAAACGATTTATTGAAATGTGCACGAACACACACACACATGCACGCACACAAGCACAAACATGCTGCAACTACATTGAAAAGGTGTGTGTGAGTGTGAGCGCAACGCTTGAGTTTCAATTGATGCTGTGGTTACGCTTTATTTTCATTGCAGTTCCAGTTCTATGTAGGTTTTTGCACAAAACCATGTTTTGACTGCCAGCGGCTGCCTGTGCTATGCTTTGGCCCTGCTCCTCATCCTCGTCCTGGCTCAATTCGGTGTATGCATTTTAGCCTTTATTAGCCGCCCCTAAACGCAGCTAAACATCAATTACTTAAGCTTTGTAACAGTCCCCCAAAAAGCAGGCAATGGCAATTTTGTTAAGCCTCATAAATGACGCTGTCAACTGAAGAGCATATCATCAATCATGATGTTGTCCCTCACCCCCGCACCCGCTTACTCCACCGCCCGACAATGGCATATGCAAAATTGAAATTGCATAAAAACGTATTGTGTATAAAGAGTGACAGAGAGAAGGAGAGAGAGAGAGAGAGGGGTGGGGGAGCGTCAAAACCCGGAATATGCGAATGTGTTTTTGTTACAATGGCTTTAAATTAAATTTGAATTCATTTACTGGGCCTTGATGAAATGAAATTTAATATCAATTTACAAACATTTTAAGCTTTATGCGTGGCTGATATGCCATTGGCCTAAGAAGGAACACGCAACTTGTTCGAATTGGAATTAAATGTATTTTTCAATTTAAGTATCCGTTGCGATCAATGAACTGTGTGGGTCAGAAATCTCATTTTGTACCAGTTTAGCTAAAAAGCTGATTGATCAAAATTTATGTTCCTTCCGTTAAAGGTTTAAAGAATCAGTATAAGATATGTATAATCAAAACCATGATTGGAAAATGTTTTCAGCTTTTCGCTTGTGAAAACGGAGTTGGGATAAATATTCGATATATACATAGCTCGTTTTTGCGGCCAAAATGAGGCAATTCGCCCTCTTCATTCTGCCAGATCCATTTTAAGTGTAGTGTCTGGATGTGAGTTTTTGAAAAACGCTTCTTCAGATGGTTCCGTTCGGGGGTACGAACCCATGCAAAAGACTAAGGTTCGGTTCTCGGACCGGTTCATTTACTTATGGAACCTAAGGTTCGAAGCTTGGTACTTTGATTCTTAAGAATCTCGTTGAGACCATTATTGATACAAAATTAAATATATTTTAATCTCATATTACAAATCTCACAAAACAAATTTTAAATCAATACCCGAATAAAACATCATTCATTAAAGTTATCATTCATAAATGTCTACTACAGCTTACAAAAGTACTTGGACTTTGAAATAAAGAGTGAGCATCACTTTTTTTTGCCATTTAACATTATGACTTAAGTTTCATTTCATTCTCGAAGTTGAAATATGATGAGTTTGGATATGATTTTTAAATGATTAATGCTCTGACGCAGCACTTTGATATTATTTGTGTCCGTTCAATATATTGGGATAGTAACATAAGCTCTAAAATAAACTGACTAAAGTTGTTCTTTGAACCGAACATTTTTCAAGCAGAGGGTGTTCGCTTTGGGTCCAGGGTTGTAAGGTTAAAGACTTAAAAGTTTCGGTTATGGGTCCGTTTCGATGGACACAAAAAAACTCAACCGGTTCTCCGGTTGAATCAACCTTGTAAACGACCACTCAGTCTGTGGCATTATAACATATTTGTAGACATTTGTGATTAACCTAAAATTTTAAAATTTTGATTTAAAGATAAAGATTTTTTCATAATTTGCGATTCACCGAAAGACCTTTTTTTTTGTAATTTTCTAAGAGAAGGTCGGAATACTAGACTATAACCGATAACAATACAAAAAATTTCTTAAGACCCCAGAAAAAAGTTCTTGAATTTAACTTTAACTCTTGTTTTTAAGATTTCTAAGCTCATTTCAATGTTTTTCCATCTTGTTATTATAAGACTGCAAGGTTCTTAACCGAGTACTTAGACATATATGGACATTTCCAAACTGACGTGACGTTACGTTTGTACAGAAAAATGTTTTTATAAAATATAAAAATCATCGATTTTTAAAAACATTGATTTATAAGTGGGGTAGCTATTAAGTAGGACTACAATCAGCAAAAACAATGACACCAATCGATCATAAGGAGTTAAAGATATAAGCAAAAATATGTGCTGGCGTGACGTTACAGAAAACAGAAGTGGGTCTTGACTTGATTTAGAAAATAGCAAAACTCTGCGAATTGGGCAAAGCTTTTAGTATAACATTTTTTTTAGTAGGTTCTGAAATAATACAAGTTTATTTTCCAGGTTCTCTTTTTGAATTTTAAATATTTTCTCAATTTTTTTTATTTGCATAAGTATCTGACGTGAAGTTACTGAAATTTCCATTGCAAAATTTAACGCTAAGATTGATTGCAAAAAATTATTTAACGCAAACAAGACAAAATTTCAGCTATTAAATATTAAGTTTACGTCTAAATAAAAACTAAAATTTTAGTGATATATTTCGGTTGTCTGAAAAAAAAAAATATATATATATATATATTTTTTATTGTAATGATAATATTGATTTGGAAAACATAAAATGATTTATAAGAAACATATATACTTGTACAATATATAGTGATAAGAAAGTTATATAATAGTTTTATTTGACAAGGCAGTTTCAGCTGCTTTAATTTGCATGACTTCGCTGTTGCTAGAAAAAAAATGAATTCGATGTACTTTCAGTAAGCAAAGTAGAATATTTGGCCACCTGCTCAGTGGAAATGTTAGTTAAATTCACTCCAAAGATGTTGTCTCGAGCACATTGATAAAATGATAAGGCGTAATCCAATTTATATTTGATCTTTTTATCATCTGCTAAACATTTCGTTTTATAGTTGCTCCTACCCCATCCACCACACCTTTGTCATGAGATGCCGCAAAATAATTCCACTCCAAAAGCTTGCAATCAAATTCTAAAACAAAGTCAGGTGAATTTCGAGCAATGAACTTATTTTTAAATTCAGAGTTTCATCCATCCGAAAAGATATAAAAATTTCGAACAAGAGTTGACAAACAGCAGCAAACATCGAACTGATTGTGGCTTAGTTTGTCACTGATTATCGCATAGGATTTTACTCCGCCAATCAGCCAAGCAACACAAGTAAATATGGTAACTTGTCGGTAGCTAAAGTGAGCGCTCTGTACCTTATTTTGACAGGTTAACCGGTAATTCTCTGCAAAATCAATTTGCAAGACTAGATCTTTTGCCTTAATATGTTTTATTTTGGTTTCAAAGTAAGTTTGCTGGGAGCGCGGAAATTGCTTACAATCTGGCGTGACGTTACACACTTTTGAAATTGAATAAAAAATTTACTTTTTATTTAACATCAGAGTTTTTGAGTTTAGTAATTTGACTTTATGAATCTTCGTTTTAGTGCAAAAATTTACGCACTTCCGATCGTCAGCGTAGAGACAACGAGACTTGATGGCCTTTGTATGATGTGACGTTAGCTTTGAACATCATTAAAAGCAAATCAAAAATGTACCTTTAATTGATATGCGTTTGCTTTTCTGCATTTATTTTACGGTTACAATAAGAGTGCATTCGTACAGTCACTCTTACAAATGTATATTGTAAGGAGAAAATGTTCTTTAAATTAAGCAACGCTAACTTAAACGTAACTTGAACTTTGAAGCCCGATATCTCAACTATCGCAACTAAGAAAAGCTTTGAACTCTTGTTTTTATTAAAATTTGAACATTTCTCTTTAATAATAAAAGTAGGAAAAAACTAGAGGTTGACTTTTAATTTTTCTGTCAAGGTGGACTTTTCTGTGGAAATGCCCATATATAACAAGAAAGAAAGTCGGTCTAGCCCGACTATAACATACTCTGCACCCTTAATGTCGCAGCTCGCATTTGGTCACGAGTCAAACGGCCAGTTAACACACAACGCACAACGCACTGCGCTCTCTAAGTCTCTCTCTCTCTCTCTCTCTCTCTCACTAAGATTGCTTCTGCTGAACGCAATGCTTAGGTTATGGGTGGGGTGGGTGGGGGGTGTTAACTGACCGTTTTTTGCTCATAACTTGAGTATCGTTCATCCGATCTTTATCATTCCTTCAGCAAATCGATAAATAATGTTAAGTACTAGATATCTCTATAAAGTACGAACCTTCTATCATCAAAACTGTAGGAGATATGAGGTTTTTTCTAAATAAAGGGGGCGCGAGGGGGCGTGGCAAAAATTGAAAATAAACTTGATCTGCCTGCAAGTATATGAAATATATGTCCCATACATGTCAAACCTCTATCTCTTACCATCTCTGAGATCTCGTCGTTCATACGGACGGACGGACAGACAGACAGACAGACAGACAGACAGACAGACAGACAGACAGACAGACAGACAGACAGACAGACAGACAGACAGACAGACAGACAGACAGACAGACAGACGGACAGACGAACATGGCTATATCGACTCGGCTGTTGATGCTGATCAAGAATATATATACTTTATAGGGTCGGAAATGATTCCTTCTCCCTGTTACATACTTTTGCACAAACTTAATACACTCTATGTACCTTCGGTACAGAGTATAAAAATACACATACGTTAGGCAATCGTCGTTAACAAAAAATCTGGCTTTTAAATATTTTTATTTGACAATTCACAGATTTACCTAACACTGAACTTATTCGTCGAGAGCAACCTAGAAGCTTAGTTCGCACAGAGCGATAGAGGCAGATGCCAGAAATAACATGTAAAAAATGCATAAATATGCGCAGAATCGAAACGCAGAAAAGTAAAAGACAAAAAAAAAAACCATAAAAAGTAAACAAACAAATGCCAGTTAGAGTTTTTGTCAATAAAAAAAAATCTCACCTATACTCACACACACACGCACCAATACAAACAAAGGATAGGCAGTCGGTGGTTCTTGTGACTTTTTTTTGTTGGTGTTTACACTTTCCACCTTTCATGCCACACAAACTTGACATTGTTTGCTGTTAAAAGTTTTTTGGCTTTGGATCTCTCTCTCTCTATGTGTATGAAAAATAAATACAAATATTACGCATCGCTATGTTTTACAACCTGCCAAAGAGTAAATGCATATAAGGGTACAGCGGTCAACAAAAGTACTCGCCCCGTTGATCTAAGCTGGTTTATTTATAAAAAACACAAAAGAAGCAGAGATTTAGGTTGTTTGAATTTAAATTTTTTGTAATAGTTTTAAGTGTGGTATGGGATTAGACATAATGACATGAAAATGGATCATAAATGTTAACCAAAGCAGGGGTCGGCAATGGGAGCAGAGAATGTAAGAATGTATTCGTATATGTATACCGAAAACGGGGAGAGAGGTTCCAAAGTTGTCACTGTGTTAAGCACATCCAAACAACGAGCTTAAAAGCTCATCATTTTCTGCCTTTGCTGGCAGCGTCGGCAACGGCTGGGCAAAAAAATGTAAATCTCTTTCTTTGCTAACTTTCACTCTTAATCAGCATACGACAGAGCACTCACCAATACTTACAAAGAAAATCACATTGAAATTGGGTAAGGCAACAACAAAATCACATGAAATTGTTGTTGGTCAGTTTGCTTGCGCGCGCAAACACAAATCAAAGAAGAGAACAAAATCGGTTTTTGTTCTACGCTACGCATCGTGTTATCTATTACCTGTGTCCTAGTTCTTCCGTGCAATTACAAAAAAAAAACGTACCCTAAGAGCATACGGCTGGGCATCGCTGCTCTAAAACTACAGTTAGACGACTACTTTTTGTGACCACTGTAAATATAACAATATGGTTTCGTATATATTTTTATCGCTTCTTCTTGGCATTTTTTTGTGGCTTTAGAATTTTACAGCCCTCTTTCTCTTTTAGTGTGCGACTCTATCAGACAACAACAACATGTCCGAGTTTCATATGCAACTTAAATATTTACATTTGACTTAAATATGCGCACTTTTGCATAAATTACAAAATATATATCACATACATATTCCATTCGTGTTCCACGCGATATGTTTGTACAACAACAAAAGCAAATTTTATGACATTGTTGTAATAAAATTTATTAGATTTGGCTTGTGGCTTCGGTTAAACACTTGTATATGGAGAATTATTATTACATATGCACATATGTATTTGTTTTTTTTTTTTTTTGCTCTGTAATTTACTTTTTATATGCGGAGCAGATTTGAGGCCATAAACTATAATGGCAAATGGTTATAAGGGGCGTTGAAGAGGGCAATTGTAGAATGTGGACTTTAAGTATCTGTGCGCCACATTGACAAGTGCGTGATTAGGTTAAGAAAGACTTTGACAGCATTTACCAAACTGACAACAGAAGTTAAACGAAACAACAACCGGCCCATCCTGTTTAATCGCGCCTCTTACTGAGTTTATAACTCTCTTAGCAGCCCTTTTTCCTGTACGAATGTCAAGATTTTCGTGAATTCTAGTTAACAAATCTAGTTGCAAGCTATGTTTCCCAAATCTGTTCAATCTACTCCTCGCCAGAGCATCGAAATGTACTAATAACTGTTCAGAGGACTCTTCCTTATCTTCAGAGTATCTACATTGTTGGGTGTAAAGGGGGGGATATGTTAAGTACATTTCTAACTATTTTAAAATCTTTTAGATCCTACTTTTAGGTTGTAATGGTCCTATGTACAACCTGATTTACTCTTAAAATAAGTAAGAAATATTCTTTATTGAAGTCTAATAAATCCTAAGTTCAACCCTAATACATTCTTAAAACAAAACAAAAGTTTTTAAAATAGGTACAAACCGTTCATGGTTTATTATTATTATTATTATACATCCTAATGCTACAAGTTTTGATAACCTATCTTACTGCACTAGTCACACAAATTATTTATCATTTTTCTTAACATAGATTTATAATTAAAATTTTAAATATTAAATAGTATACATTTGAAAAATATGTTGGATTGTTATTTTTAGTACTTAATATATCTTAATTATATATTTATCTATTAGTTTTGTTTGTCTAGAGTTTAGACGGCTCTCTCAAGATGTGTTTTGAGGTCTTTACTAAATGTGTGTGCGCCACTGATAGTTTTAAGGTTGTGTGGTAATTGGTTCCAAATGCGAACAGCGTTTACGAAAAAGTGTTTGTCAGTCTGTTTTTCACGCAGACAAGATTGCAGGTTCTTCTGGTTGAGGTAAAGCTTAACATGTTAAACAAGTAGTCTGGATTTTATCTGTAGATTATTTTTTGTGAATGAATAAAAGGACTCTATAACTAATTAAAGCGTTAAGGCTGAGGTCATATATTTTAACTGCAGAGCTTGTGACGTGTAGCCCATAAATATATCTTGCAATACTATTAAAAGCTACATTTAAATTGTGTTGGCTACCAGCATCACATTTACCAAAAATTTCTATACCGTAAAAAAGTACAGGAACAACAGAAGACTTCGCAATCAGTTGTCGCCACCTTTCTTTCATCCAAAGGCCGGTAGCATTGCGAACCAGAGAGCAGGCAGAGGGCTCGATCCCACGACAGCGAAGGCAGCGAGAGCAAAACTCGAAACAAAGGTGACAATCCAGTCCACATCTCTCCAACATCGATTCGAGCCGCCTCGCTGCAGTCAAAGAAGAGAAAAGTTAATTGTGCCAAAATATCCGTAACAAGTGCTCATCCAATCTTCGTCTCCTGCTTCTCACCACTGTCTCTATGCTACCCAAAATTTCTTGTGTGAAAAAACCTAAGCTCTGGAAAAGTGCAGTGAAAAGTCCACAGCTGTGCAAAGCCCCATCTATATAAATAGTCAATTCGACCCTGTCAAGAGGAAAATCCCTCGCCCAAAAGACAAGTCTGTCAGTCCAAACGGTTAAAGCAAAAACCACAGTGAAATGCCTACTGAAATGAAGTGATGTCTTCCATTTGCTCTAAAAATCAAGACAAAACTCCCGTTAAAGCTTATGTCTGATCCATCTGATCTGTATAAGAGCGTTTTCGGTGTATAGAGTAAAATTATTTTGCAAAAGTTTTAAGCGAGCCTCACTTGCATTGACAAGTAAAGTTTAATTTTCGATTCTCTTTTCGTAGCAAATACTTATATTTGCCTATGCTGTTTGATATAAAGCAAAGACAAACTTGTAAACTCGCATGCGATTTTTGAATTCGCCTCTGTTATGAAAACGTAATGTTGAAATCAAAGATTATTTTATTTCGACCTTTGAAGTCGACTGCACGCAGTATCACATATGCATATTAATATTTTTCCAATGCATATATACATACATACATGAAATTTTAACATCTGTTTGGTTTTACTTCTGATGCACACATTAGTTAGGCCTATAATGAACATTTGGTTCATAGAATCTTTGGTTTATACCTGCCAGAGCTAAAAGTAAAACTTTGATATTAAATGAAGAACTAATTAATTTCTTTTATATATATGCAATTTAAGCATTTATTATTCTGTATGTGGGGTTTGGTGACCTGTTTTTGATTTTAGTCAATGTTACAACTGGCTAGCTCAAGGTCTTTGGTTATTCTCGAAACAGCGATCGTTGTACGGACATACCCAATTGCTATTCCAAAATGTTGTAATTAATATCTGTTGGTTTGTGTTGGTTATAAAAAGGCTTATAATCAACCAAAAAAGACCTTGAGCTAGCCAGTTGTAACATTAATTTATTATTCTTTATCATGCCAATATTTTTTTTCATTAACTTTATATAACCTAATATTATTGTTTGTTGATTACGTTTAGTCAAAATTTATGTGAAGAAGAAATGAAATTTATTTTGAATACCCTTTTTATAATTAAATTTTTAGTATGAGTCAAATTGAGAAAAAGTTAATAAATATTGAATTAATTATGGATTAGTAAATTAAAAGTCTTTCTCTTTAGTAAAAAAGGGGTAAATATCGTGTCGTAACGAAATATGGGATTTTCCAGTAAAACTTTATTCGCCAATGGAAAATCAAGGCAGGGTGGGTGTAGACGCAGAACTACAATGTCAACTAAGTAGTTCCACATAGGGTATACTTTAAAATCTTTCTTTTTCTACTTCTTTCTATGTATGCTTTGCGTTGTAGGTTTTTGGTTATGTTTACATGATTTAAAGGCCGTGGAGAATCTTTTTATTTTAAATATGTGTGCTGGTGAAGTGCATCAAAAGAACCCCCCCAAGACTGTTTCTGCTGGTCGATCACCAGAGTCCCCAATGGACAAGCTCATAAACACGATCCAGCCTGCACTCGTCCTTCCTTTCTTTGCGCAGGGATGTTTCTTCCATAAGGTGTGTCATAGTCACCGGACACATTTGGGACAGAGGAAGATCACCTACCATAGGAAAGGTGGACCCCCTTGCACTGAAGTAAATCATTCGAGGTGTAGTCGTCACATACATCTGTGTGTGTGAGTGGAGAGGATAGTTCGAATGCTTATGATTGCAGCAAGAGGCTTTGTTCGCTAACAGTTTGCTGTCAGTGACCAAAGGAATGGAAAGCGAACTTTAAGTGGCCATGCGCTTTGATACCAGGAAGAATAGTAGTTGTGAAAATGGTTCATGTAAATGAGCATCCCGGTGCTTTTAGCTAAGCAATTTAAAGCATCAATAGAAGCTGGTCACCTACAGGTTTATAGACCCTTTCCATCATTACATAGCATACAGTATAAATGCTCCATCTATTTCTAATTTTGCAAAGTTTTCAGTACCTAAAATCTTTTTGTGTATGACAAGACATTTCGATTTGATGGGGTTGATGCTAAGTCCATATTTCTTGGCCCATTCACTAACATTAAACAGATCATTGTTACACGCTTTAATACACTTGTCAATTTCACTCAACGGACTACAAACATACATTTGGACATCATCTGCATACATATGGACTTCACACTTTGACAACACACTGGGAAGAAGAGGCCCTAAAACTGATCCCTGTGGGAGAAACTCTGACATGTTTGCATTTGATACGACTGCTTGATTTCTATTGTTAAGGTATGAATGCATTAGTTTTAAAGCTGTTTCGGAGAAGTTGTACAGATTTCTTAACTTAGTTAGTAGCATTTCGTGATTTACGGTGTCAAATGCCTTACTGTAGTCAAGAAGTGTTAGTAAAGTTACGTCGCTTTTGTCCAAGTGTCTGCGGATGTCTTCAACAATTTTAATGATTGCTGTAGTACAGCTCCTATTTTTCCGAAATCCAGACTGGTTGGTATTAAGGAGTTTATTTGTGGCCAGGAAGCTGGTTATTTGTGTTGCAATCAGCTGCTCAAAGACCTTAGAAAGGTAAGGGAGTATGGAGATAGGCCTTAACTCATCTTTACCCTTAGGGACTGGTATTATTTTTGCAGTTTTCCATTCGGTTGGGAATGTGGAAGTGGTGATTGCTGTGTTGAAAATGTGCGTTAAGTGGCTTATGATTTTTGATAGCAGGATTTTTATAAATTTGGGGCTTAGGCCATCAAGGCCCACAGCATCTGACTTAATTTTACGCATTGAATCACAAACAAAATCAAAACAGTTTGAACAATTATTAAACGAAGAAACGGACAGATAGGTATTACATGTAATCTCAGGTACGTTTAGTTGAGTGAATTTAAGATTAAGATTATTTACGTCAACGTCATTACTTAGTACAGGCTTCGATATTCCAATTCCTATATTTTTAATAGCTTTCCAGCGTTGAGTTGTACTTACAGCCCTCTGAAACTTGATGGAATAAAAGGATCTTTTCGATTTGATAATCTAATTATTCACTTCTCTTCGGGTGGTTTGAAAAATTGAGTACAGACTGGATATGTTGTAGCGTTTCCATTTGGCAAAGGCTTTATCCCGATTTTCAATAGCTTTTCTAATAGGGCGCTTCTACTACAGCTGCGTCCGCGTCCCTTTCTGAAGCTGAACTGGTAGTCTGGAGAGGTCATGCCTGCTCAAAAGTTCTTCTCAAGGCGATTGCATATTATTTTCTCGAACAATTTGCTGTTTGTTGTGTATGTAAGTGTAATTCTAACTGTCTGATGCTCGCGAAATAGTTCGTCCCAACACAAAAATCTACAGTGAAGACCACCTAAACTTATTTGTTGTTGCGTTCGATTTCGGCAGAGGCATAGGAGAGAAAGAGCAGAAGCAAAACATACGAAATTGTTGTTGCAACATACTTTGGCTGGCGCTATACGGTTTCTGTGTAGAACGATATGCGCGCTGTGCGCATAGGCCGTGTGCACTCTTGTTCTAAATCTCCAAATTAATCTTTACGCCGCTTATTCCCAACACGTGGCTGTTTCAAATGTTCCCCATTTCTCCAAGAACTCACACTTTAAATTGTCACAAAACAATAAATGAACTAATTTAATTTTTAGCCTAAGCCACTGACCAGTGAAAGTTCAAGGGAGAGAGGGATAGAGAGATAAAAGGGCTGTCCACAGGAGTCGAAAAAGTTGCCATAGCGTGAAATTGCAACATCAAATACCCGGAGTCAAGCTGTGGCACTAAAACTATAATACAATTTACTTAAAAATAGCACAAAAGGCTGCCCTGCGCACAGAAGAGCACTAAATACATACACACACACACACACACAGACACACACACATATATGCTAACGCAGCCTGAGAGTGTCATATGTAAATTCTCCCCTGATGCCATTGACAAAGACACTTGAAATCCAAAACAAAAAAAAAGTAACAACAAACCCCCAAAGAGGCCAACTATAAAGTCAATGTATACATTTAGGCACACGATAAATTGTAGCATACTTTCGACCAGGCCAAAACTCTCAAAAAACAAACAACAGAAAAACTTATCTCAGGGATGTGTATGCTCCAGCAATGACCCTAATAACTGTCTACGGGCATGTTAAGTGTCAGCGGCGACATGGCCCTGTCATGTCGGTGTGTGTCTAAGTGTGTGTGTGTGTGTGTGTGTGTGTGTGTGCAAAATACTGTCTATATTTCTTGTCAGCAAATAAAGCGACAAATAAATAAAGCTGCTAAAAAGTTGAACGAGTCGCCAGTCGCTTGAGCGTTGAGCGGGGGTGGGGGGGGAGCATGTTAAAAATGTCAAATTGCGCCTAAAAGCAGACCGCAATATTTTCTGCCGGGCGGAAAAACTATTCCCCACTGCCCCCTCCCCCGTCAACCACCCCTCACCCTTCGCTCACTCTTTTTCCTGTTTTGTGTTGCTTTGTGTTTTCCTTTGCTCGGCGAACTTTTTCCATTTACTTTGGCTCATGCATTTTTCAAAGCACAAACGGCAAATTGTTTCTCCTGCATGGTCCCTCCCCACTCCCCCTCCCACCCCTCCTCCTCCATCCAAATGCTGCCTTGAGTGTTATTTATCTTTCGCTCCCACGACATTACTCTAGTTCGCTCTCGAGCTTCAAGCTCCGTTCGTATTTTTTTTTTGGGGACTGGGCGCTGGGGACCCGCGTAATGTACGACTGGGACTTGCTCGAGTGCATCCAGGGGGGGTTGGGGCGGAGGAGGCCGGTCCTTTTCGTTCAATTGTCCAGTTGGCCAAATATTAACTTTTTCCATTTTTGCATTTTCTAGTCAGCTTTCGTTTATTTTTCACGGTAATTGTATTTGCTGAAAAAAAAAAAAGTTAATTAGAAGGAGGTAGGCCAAATGTCGCCTCTTTTCATTCACAATGATTGAATCAAAGCCCCACAAATCCTGACGCACAATCTCGTGTCCAGATCTATCCACAAAACGGCCGGTCTCCAATGCACCGCGCATTTGCATCGCACAAAAAGTTTCTATATCGAATCTTTTTTTGGTATTTTTTTGTTGCGTTTTCAGTTACTATTGTTCCGTTTCGTTTGATTTTAGCCACGGCTCTATTTGGCTTAGCACCAAGCTTGCACCGCTCTGCGCTTCTCTGCAAAGTGGTTTTATTTTTAGTTCGAAATTGGTCGAAATGACGTTTCCACTAAAACTTGCCATTTTTCGCGAAAAGAATAGAACAGTCGGCTTCAAATTCATATCAATCAAACTTGAACTCATTCTATTGTTATTGTATTTACCACTTGAATTAGAAATCGCCTGGGAAACTAAGTGTATTCTCTGAGCATCATTATGAGCCTAAAATTTAACGCATTTCATTACACTTTAAGCTACCCAATAGACCAGGGGTGCACAGAATGAGCTTACGGCCGCGTGGAAACCAATACAAATGCTCAAAATATATCGTATGCAAACACAACAAGAAATAGAAAGATAAGCACGATTTCCTTGTGTGTGCGCAGCCGTGAATAGCGAAAAGCCTTCGGCCACATTGTTGTTGCTTTGTAATTAGCTTGAGACATAGAAAAGAGAGAAGAGAGTCTCATATAATGTTGTTGTTGCAGGTCTGCATGCGGCAAATACAAAACCTTAGCGCGGAAAGAAAGAGGGGAGAGCACGCATATAAAGTTGTTGTTGCTCTAAGTAGGCTTATGGCGCGCTTGGATCGTATACGCGCGAGCTATTCCTTTGCGCAAAACAACAACAAGTGCGTGGCTTGCGGAATAGGCTTGGGCACCCCTGCACTAGACCTTGGAGGCTATGGCTATGGCTATGGAGAGTTAAATATGTAGTTTGACAATTGCTGAATGGCTTTCTTTACAAGTCTTACCTTAGTAGCATCAATGTGGTAGATTGTCAAGCAATCCCGACACAATCTATTGTCGTTCCCATAGAGTCACTTAGATAGTTTAGAAATCAAGAATAGAATAAGCCAAGAGGTCAAAAAGAAACAAATTGGGTAAAATATCAGGAAAGGATTAAGTTGATCAGCATCAACAGCCAAGTCGATATAGCCATGTCCGTCTGTCCGTCCGTCCGTATGAACGAAGAGATCTCAGAGATGGTAAGTGATAGAGGTTTGACATTTATGGGGCACATATTTCTTATACTTGCAGGCAGATCAAGTTTATTTTTAATTTTCGCCACGCCTCCTCCCGCCTCCACAATTTGAAAAAAACGTCATATCTCCTACAGTTTTGATGATAGATGGTTCGTATTTTCTAGAGATATCTAGTACTCAAAATTATTTATCGATTTGCTGAAGGAATGATAAAGATCGGAGAAATGATACTCATGTTATGAGCAAAAAACGGTCAGTTAACACTCCTCACCACCCAACCCATAACCACAGCGTTCAACAGTGGCAATCTTAGTGAGAGAGAGAGAGAGAGAGAAACTTAGAGATGAGCGCGAATAACTCGTGAGCAAATGCGAGCTGCGACATTAAGGGTACAGAGTATGTTATAGTCGGGCTTGATCGACTTTCTTTCTTGTTTTTAGAATGTTTAGTCCAAAGGTTAAAAACCAACGTAAGACTTTAGTTTACTTTTGCTGATGGATAAGTAGACTCTATATGTGTTCTTATTAGTACACAAGCCGCTAGCTAATTAGTTATTAAGACCACGGCTGCAAGCCGTTCCATCGAACCTGATCCCGAATAACCGGTTAGGCTCGGGTTTTTGGGTTCATTAAATCGTACCCAGAACTAAACATTCTCAAGTCTTAACCTACCGAATCTGGACATGAACCGGACCCCTTCTGCTACGGAAACGGTTCGGTTCAAAATCCTTTCAGAATTATAAATCATAAAATATTGACCAGATAAAAATAATCATATAGTGCTGAATCCGAGCATTACACAGTTCGACAAAATCCCACTTTTTTTAAAACCCCTAAAATTATGATAAAAAAAAACCTTTGTAAGCATTACCTCATATACAGTTTTACGAATAAAGCCACGTTTCGCATTTCATGGGTACTTTTGTACTTGCAACACACATCGACAACAATTTTATCTTAGATTTTTAGGGCTTAACATAAAAGTCTAGAAAATTCAGCAAATGTGGACAGGGTTATTGGGGTTTTTTTTAAGTGTTGTACTGTGTTATCATTTCAAAATTATATCCAAACTTTTCTGGTGCATCTCTTTCAGTTAGGAAGTGCAAACATTTGCATATATGCAGAAAGAGAAGTTGTAACTTCACACTACAATCTAACAGCTTTACACTACAAAATGTGGACTCACTTAAAATTCTTGGAATCACAATAGCTAAAAACTACAGATGGAACCAACACATTGAAAATCTCACTCTTCAACTCTCTAAAAGACTTAACGTAATAAAATGCTTATCCAACAACAAATTCATCAAATATGTAGTAAAATCTATTATAATGTCAAAAATCGATTACGGCATACACCTTTACGGAAACGCACCCAAGTCAACCCTGAGCAAACTAAGAACGATAGACCATTCAGCAATTAGAATCGCTTTTAGCGCCGTTCGTACTACACCAATCCATAACCTGCTACACGAAGCAAATATGTATATTGCCAATAGAATACAGAATGATATACTCTACACAAAAAAATTTCAAAATTCGAATGAATTCTAAACACTCCCTAATAGAAAAAATCTACAACAAAATAACTAAATCCAAAAGAACACTAAAAATTCCATCTTCACTTTATGACACAATAGAACAATGCAAAAAACTACAACTCCAAATATCTCCCACTACATACAAAAACGAAAAAATTCCCCACTGGCTAAATAATAACTCAAACACTAACATTTCTTTACATACATCCCTCAAAGCAGAAACCTCCCCCATAGTATACCAACAAAAATTCAATGAACTCAGAAACTCACAGAAGGACATAACATTTTTATACACTGATGGATCCAAGTCATCTGGCGGAGTGTCATACAGTGTAACCACTGAAAACAAGACATTTGCTTACCAGTTACTACTATAATACTCCTCAATTTTTACAGCTGAAATATTAGCTATCCTTACAGCATGCAATTACGCCAGCAAACAAAAAGGCAAATTTACCATCTGTACAGACTCACTTTCCTCATTACAAGCCATCTATAACATCAACACATAAAGCTACTACACCAATTCTATCAGGAACATCTTAAATAAATACAAAAACAGTAAACTGTCACTGCTATGGGTCCCCGGGCACTGCGGAATAACAGGAAACGAGGTAGCAGGCGAAATAAAAAACGAGAAGGCCAAGCTAAGTTCGTCTGTGGCGAAGTTTTTATACCCTTGCAAATGCAAAATTCACAGTTTAAGAACGCTTACATAAAAGTCAAAAATTTTTTCTAACTAAAACCCATTTTCCGTCAGATAAATATCTGATTTCTACCAAATTTCGCGAATCTTTTTGAAAACAAATCAAATTAACAAACGCCGAGTTTAAGAACGATAAAATTGAAAACAAAAAAGTTTTTCTTACTTAGACTCAATTTCCGACCGATCGGCCCTAATATATAGTAAGATATAGGTATAGTAAGATATAGGCAGCCTTATGATATAGTTATCCGATTTCGACCCAATTTCGCGAATCTATTTGAAAGCATATAAAATCAGTTATCAGCGAGTTTAAGGACGCTAACAAAACTAAACAAAAAAAATTTCTTACTAAGAATCATTTTCGACCGATCGGTCATATGGCAACCATAAGATATAGTCACCCGATGTCGATGAACTTTTTCAAATTAGTTTGAAAGCGTTTAATATTAATAATCACCGACCTTAAGAACGATTTACTTAAAAACAAAAAAGTTTTTTTTCACTAAGACCCATTTTCCGTCCGATCGGTCATATGGCAACTATAAGATATAGTCATCCGATTTTGACCAAAATTTGCAAGTCTGTTTAAAAGCATATAATATTAATAATAGCCGAATTTAAGGACGCTAACATTGGAAACAAAAAAGTTTTCTTACTAAGACCCATTTTTCGACCGATAGTTCCTATGGCAGCTATAAGATATAGTCATCCACCCGACATATTAGCAGCGTGCAGTAAAAAGAAGACTGTGTGCAAAATTTCAGCTCGATAGCTTTAAAACTGAGAGACTAGTTTGCGTAGAAACAGACGGACAGACAGACAGACAGACGGACGGAAAAAGCTCAATCGACTCAGCTCGTTGCCCTGATCAAGAATATATCAAGAAGTTTATGGGGTCGGAAAAGAATATTTCTATGCGTTGCAAACTATTGTGCAAATATAAAACACACATATTAATTGATTATCCCATGCTTCAGCAAGATAGAATCAAATTTCTTAAACCGTTATTGAATGAAATAACATCATTTAGAAATATCCAACAAACAATTGAATTCCTCAAAGCCACAAACAACTACCACCTAAGATAATTTTATGCAAAAATTAAAAAAAAACAAGAAAGAAAGTCGGTCAAGCCCGACTATAACATACTCTGTACCCTTAACGTCGCAGCTCGCATTTGCTCACGAGTTATACTCGATCATCTCTATGTTTCACTCTCTCTCTTTCACTAAGATTGCCGTTCAATAGAATGCTGTGGTGATGGGTGGGGGGTGGTGGGTGTTTACTGGCCGTTTTTTGCTCATAACTTGAGTATCGTTCATCCGATCTTTATCATTCCTTCAGCAAATCGATAAATAATTTTGTTTACAAGGTATCTCAAGAAGGTACGAAAGATCTATCTTCAAAACTGTAGGAGATATGACGTTTTTTCCAAATTGCGGGGGCGGGGGGGGCGTGGCAAAAATGGAAAATAAACTTAATCTGCCTGCATTCATAAGAAATATATGCCCCATACATGTCAAACCTCTATCTCTTACCATCTCTGAGATCTCTTCGTTCATACGGACGGACGGACAGACGGACGGACGGACGGACGGACAGACGGACAGACGGACGGACGGACAGACGGACAGACGGACATGGCTATATCGAATCGGCTGTTGATGCTGATCAAGAATGTATATACTTTATAGGGTCGGAAACGATTCCTTCTCCCTGTTACATACTTTTGCACAAACTTAATATACTCTATGTACCTTCGGTACAGAGTATAAATATCTCATATAAGATTCAATATGCATACCCCCTACATCTTTATACCCACTGCACAAAAATATGTCACATTACAAATGTACACAATAAGCTTAAGGCCATAGCTGCTATAGCTTAGTTTTAAGTTATGCGAAATTTTTAATTTCGCTATAATTTCTTTATAATAAGAATAAAATATATCCAAACTTGGCAGATTGCGTCTTCGAGAAAAAAATAAAGCCATGTCAAGTTGTTAAAAGGCAAAACCAATTCGGTTATTTATTCATAAAAAAGGTGAGGCTATCTTTTCATATAAAGTACAAGCGCTTTTGTATGCCGCGCTAGAGAATAATAACTATAATGAATGAGGCCATTCGGGTATTGATAAACGGTCTCAATAGCTACTTTAGCTGAACGCTGAACAAAAATATGTTTTAATTGTTTTTCCAACTATTTGTCTTAACGATATATGAATTCATGAAGCGTTGAATCAAAACTTTAGGTCCGATAACGACTTTCCTACAGGTTAGAACCCTCGGGCCTGTCCATCGTCAGAATTTCATAGGCTTGCTGAATTGAATAAAACAACCTGACATTTTGTTTATAATTATTGTAGTTTTAATAATGTCAAATTATATTGATTTTACAGACATTTTTAAGCTTTGAAGTAAGCTTTGAGTCCTTCCAACTGCCTTTGAGCTGTTTTAGTTGTAAAATATGGTAATATTTGTGACTTTGTACTTCTCGTGCCTATTTCTTCCTGTCCTTTACCTGCCACCAGTCTGAACTTCTTTCTCTTAATTTTGTAGATTGAATTGTATTCGTCTTCTATTCTTAAATGTTGTGAGCCAGTAAGCCGAACCATTCCAAATTTCCAGGCGTTTTGCCTCCATGTTTACCGTTTTATTTTTGATTCATTTAAATTTTTGCAATATTCGCACTATCTTGCTTACTTTTGAGCCACACCTATCAAAGCTTTCATAAATAAAGAGTGTCTTGGCATCATTTCCCCTTTAGCCAGATATATGTACATGTGGGTTCTTGGGTTCGCTGCTCCCTACATAACACATACTTACATATATAAAATATTACTCATATGCCACACTCTGAATGTTTTATAAGTCATCTACTATGAACCCAGCCAAAGTTTTAAGAGCGGCCAGGAAAAGAACTTTGAGTATGATAGTCCAGCCAAGAATCTGGCCAAGTTTACCGCAAACTTTAACTCGGCTCAAGCCAACAGCGTCCAACGTCTTGGCTGCACAGCTTCATTTACACACAACCCACAGAATTTGCGCAACAACAAAAACTTAACCAAATTGACTACCAACACCTTTTTGGTTTTTTTTGTTTGTTTTGTAAATTTTCCACTTGAGTTTGCTCCCTCGACTGTACTCGACTCTCTAACATTTTGCACAATGGCAAATAACTTGCCAAACACTACAGAAATTCATTTGCAAACAAAAATAAAACTTTTACATTTAACTGTGTAAATTTTCAAACATTTTGGTAGCGTTTATTTTAGTGTTGTTGTTCGCAGGAAGTGTGTTTTTATTTATTTATTTGGTGTGGTTTTTGTTTGCAAGTTTCAACTGTCAAACACAACATCAATTTGTTCCAAAAATAAGCAGCGGTAACTTGTTCCCTTTACTTTCTATAAACTGTATTTTTTTTGTGTCGGAAGGACTAAACTTCCATTTGCATATGAAAGTGTGAGTGGGAGTGTGTGTGTGTGTGTGTGTGTGTGTGTGGGAGAACAACAATGCAACATTAAAAAGTCACATTGCTGCTGATTTATATTGTAATTCCAAGGCAAACTTTAGCCGCCCAGCCATTTGCAAATGTAAAACGTGCACAACAATGGCAGACATTTATGAGCCGTGGCGTTCATGGGTTAAGCATATCGAAGTGTCGCTCTTGTCTTGCACGTGGGCGTATAAGAACCAGTATTGAAATGGTTGTAAGATTACGCAGTGCAAACTAGAAGTTAGAGTTTTCATATTGAAGCAAGTCTACCTGTATACCGCAGTCTTACCGATTTCAGAAGCATGCTAACTTCGTAGGTAACCTATTTTTACTGGGGACTGGATCCCACGACCTCTACGTTTTCTAAGCGAATTTCTTGTCCACTCGACCACGGCCCTTGTTGCACGCTGAGCGGCAAAGCGCCAACTGCTTACAGTATGATTTAGACGCCAGGTCTTGCTTTTGCCTGATAGTCGAATGAGCTAAGGCGCCTTCGTCCGAGTGTTCAGTCTTTTCGAGTTCAAGTATTTGTAAAGTAAGTAATAAAACCGTTAATGGTATTAAGATAAGAATTATTATAGCAAAGAAAGAGTAGGTGGTGATGATGGTGTATTGTTGGTTAGTTATGTGTCCTCTCCCCCCTTTCCCTTCAATTCTTGATATTGTACTTAAATCCTAGAATATCTATGCTTGAAGTCGATACTTTTCATGCTTAAGCCCAAAACGCAGTTGAGAAGTAACAAGAACATTCCGTCTAACCGTACTTTTGGCATCAAAACTGCTTGATATCAAGCATGATAGGTTTGATTTTTTCTCTGAATGTTTCTTTTTTCACTTTGAATCAAGATCTAGCATTATCTCCCACCTGCACTTTTCATTTTCTGGTATAAGTATATTTATATTGAATATCGTATAATTGGTTGTCATTTGACGCGGCTTACAAATTATATGCTGACTGCGTTCAAAAGATAAAGATCACAGCTCTAAAGGCGTCTAGACCAGCGATGGTCACCGGTACACCCTAGGAGCCGAAGACATATTGCTATTTACACATAAAACATCCGAACGCATGACGAAGCTGAGGCCAAGAGTGTAAACAGGCCTTCAGTCGCTGGTTAGCCTTCAATGCAGTCAGATCGAAGCTCGTTCACGGCGCTTTATTTTCGCACACCAATACACTCTCAGTTTGTGGAATCGCTCTCATTGACCAACCTCTTAATCGATCTTCACAAATTTTTCACAGTAAGATAGGAAAAGACAAAGAGTCAAGTCTGTGAATCAGTTCGTTATGGGTTCAGAGCGGTATAAAAACGGTTCAGAGCGATTATTCCGAAATTATTTAAGATTTTTGGTGAGCAGGTTGGTAATATCAAAACTCAAGAACTCACAAAGATGAGTACAGGGCCGCTCAACTGAATAGGTTTGACTTTTTTTTTAAGGTTTGAAACGTTGTATCTCTGTAACAAACACTCCGATTTAAGCGAAATAAATTTTGTTGTATAAAGAAATCAGACATTTGTGAAATAGCAAAGTTTCTGTTCTGATAGTTTTGTTTTTATATAATTTTTAAAAACAACAAAAAACCTCCATTTTTTTGTCTCAACTGAATCGGTTTGACCACCAAAACTATTAAACAAAAGTATATAAAGCAAAATTTCAAAGCACTGGGTAACTAAAATAATAAATTTCACTGTTTTAGCATTATTTAGTATTTGGTATGCCCAATCTTGTTCTTAATTATTTCAAACATACGGTTTGGTAAGGAATCATAATATTTCTCGATTTCATTTAGTGAAATTGTTGACCAGGTTTTTTAAATTGCTTCAACTGGGGTAGCAGAGTCAATAAATTGTCTTCCTTTTCCGAATACTCTCCTGGACAAAAGTCCCCAAATGTTCTCGATAATGTTAATGTCAGTGGAGTAAGGCGGCCACTCGAGCAATTTGACGTTTTGGTCTTCAATCCACTGTTTTACAACCCGAGCGGTATGGATGGGAGCGTTGTCATGTTGGTACGTCCATGGAATATGACCATAAATTTCCGAAAACTGGGGAAAAACATTTGGAACACAGTCTTGTACACATTTGCGTTCATCTTCGAGGTGACAAACTGAAGCTCGCATGTTCCATAAAACGATATGGCTCCCCACACCATTATTCCACCTGCACAAGAGTGATGACGACTTAAAAAACATTCTTCCTTTCGCATATCGTGGAATTAGTAATTATAGCCATCCGGTCCACCACCGTCTTCCACTCCTTGTTCCACGTCATGTGTTCTCGGGCTAATCGTTGCCGTGCTTCCTTACGAGCATCATTGAGTGGTGGTTTTTTTTTCGTATTTTCCATCTCTTCAAGTGTTTGGCACTTCGAATAATTCGTTTTACCGTGGCCAAACTAGCATTTACGCCGCATTCTTCCCTAATTTTAACAGCAGAAAGTTGGGAATTTAAGGCAGTTTGTAGGATAAGTCGCCTCTCGGTTGCTGTTGTTGCATATTTGTTTCCTCCATTAATTTTTTTCCATAGTCTGCTTCATTACGGAGAAAATTACTCACAATGTTTTGACTTCGACCGATTTTCTTGGCTATTTCATAGTGTTTTAAGCCAGATTCAATACAGCCTTTCATTTGACCTTTTTCATAATCAGCTAAAGATTTTCCGCGGCCCATTTTACAAAAAACTGATAGCAGTTGCTTTAAATTTTGGAATACAAAAGAATTCAACTCTTTTCAATCATGCAGTCAATCAAAATGTAAAGTCAAAAGTGTCAGTTGAGCCAACAAAAATGGAAATTTTTTGTTATGTTTTTGAAAAAATAATAAAAATTATATAAAAACAAAACTAAACTTAATCGGAGTGCTTATTACAGAGATACAACGTTTCAAACCTAAAAAAAAGTCTGTAATGCCATACAAGTGGCAGGGGAAAGTTTCAATGTGGATTTTCGATTTTACATATGTATACAGTAGAGAGCTGCACGAGTAAGAAAAAAGTAACATGTAACTACTCGCCGAGTACGATTACAAATGAATATGATTACTAGAGAGCTGAACGATTAAGTAACCAAAAAATATGTTACTACTCGCCCATTACCTCTACAAATGAGAGTCTGATTTATTTTTCATTATTTTATTTGGTCATACAGGCTTTGCTTTCGGAATTTTGCTTTTCTCGTTCCTTTTATACAATCAGTTTGTTTAAAAATCATTTTATTTTTCAAGCCTTTCGGTGAGTGTCTTGTGAAATTTTCCGAGCTATAATCAATGGCCGCAATGCATATAGTGAATAAAATAAAATTAGGTGACAAAATTTTAAAAATAACAGGAGAATATTCAGCAATTGACGGAACTGAAGGCATTGGTAGTGATTTGTGGAAGAATTTAAAAAAAATTAAGCTGAAGTTGTGCCATATTTTCTGTTCAACCCTTGTGAGAAAGTGTTTAAGTTCCATAAAGAAAGTAGTCCATCAAATTTGAAAAAGCATTCTTGCTACAAACGACTTAATGTGATCGAGAATCCAACAGCTGAACAAGTTAGAGAAGTGTTGATTGAAAATTGTGTAAAATTCGTTGCTCGAAATTTGCGGTCATTTAATGCATGCAATGGGTCCTGGATTTAAAGAGCTGGCTCTGTCTCTTGTAGAAGTAGGAGTGAAGCTGGCTATTAAAAATTTTTTTAATTGACATTTTGCCACATTTCACAACAGTTAGTCGTAGACTACTGAAAATTCACGCAGTTGAATGTGAGAATGCGTGAGAAATTTAACGAAAATCTTCGGCCGCTGATCGAAAATGGAAGTTCTATACAATTTCCACGAGTTAATATAAATTACTGAAGACCTCTTAGCCAGGTGCGCGGGGACCATGGATATATGGACCGATAGCAAAAAACAGGAACTTTGCGTAAGGTAAACATTTGATCAGTTTTAACAAATTTTATTTTAATTAACTGCATCTTTCAGGCGGACACAGGCAGGATGATGATGGAAATATAACTAAGAAATCAGCGGAAAGTAGTTGAAGCTGGATCGTAATTTACATAAGCAAATTACATTTACCACTGATCAAGGCACAATCATTAAAAAGGCTCTACAAAATCATACAAAAATCAACTTTACTTAAATGCGAAAAATTATACAGATTACACGTCTCACTTGTTAATATTAATTATACTAAAATAATATACAAACATCACGCAAATCTTCTTGATTCTTCTTGTATTATTTAAATTATATTTAATATATATTTTATTATATTTAAATTATATTCTGCAAAATAAATTGTGATCTGAAAAGCGGGGAAATTTAATTATTCAGCTACTCTTTTTAAAGTACCGCATATCCAGTTTTCTTTGATTGCAGGGACGTGGTGCTGTACTATTAAATTTGTAAGACGATGCTACGAGTAGAACTCGTAAAATACTCAGGAGTAGTAATCAAAAATACTCATAATCATACAAGCGAATACATAATTACCTAACCTGCATCGTAGTTCTCAAAAATGATTAACTTTTACCTGAAATCATACGATGCCGGAATCACTCGTGCAGTACTATACAGCATACATATGTGTGCGAAGTCTGTCGAACAAACTTTGCACTAGAGACCTGCCCGAGTGATTACGGAATCTTACGTTGTGTGAGCAAAATGATTGTTTCTTTTATCTATGTTTATTTTTACACCATGCCGAGTAAAATTCATGGCATCGTACGAGAATAAATAATGTCCAGCTTATTTTTGTAAAATAAAAATCCGATAACACAAACCAAACTATATTGCAGTACCCAGAGGGACCCAGGTATATTGCTACAACAACTTTGTATGTTTCTCTTTTCTCTTTCTCTCACACGCCTCTTGCAAAATCGAATGCAACTACACATATGTATGAGTAGTCTTCAGCGTAGATTTTGTTGTTGGCGACGAATGATCTCATCTCCAGGCAATAATCAGGTTTCTCTTTCTGTTTCTTTGGGTTGTTATTCTTATATAAAGGGTATACTAAAGTCGTGCACATGTATGTAACTGACAGAAGGAATCATTTCTGATCATATAATCTATATATATTGTTGATCAACATCAACAGCCGAGTCGATATAGCAATGTCCGTTTGTCCGTCCGTCCGTCCGTATAAACAAACAGATCTCAGAGATGGTAAGAGATAGAGGTTTGACATGTATGGGACATACACTTCATATACTTTTAGGCAGATTAAGTTTATTTTCAATTTTTGCCACGCCCCCTCCCGCCCCCGCAATTTGAAAAACACATTATATCTTCCACAGTTTTGTAGATAAGTAGTTCGTATATTTAAGAGATATTTAGTAATCAATATTATTTATCGATTTGCTGAAGAAATGATAAAGATCGGATGAACGATACTCAAGCTACAAGCAAAAAAACACTGTTAATAACCGCAACCCACCCACCCACCACCACAGCATTACATTCAACCAAGACATTCTTAGAGAGACAGAGAGAGAGAGAGAGAGAGAAACTTTGAGATGAGCGTATAACAAAAATATTGCACGAATACCGTGTGACTCTGGCAACTGGTACAGAGTGTGTTATAGTCGGGCTTGACCTACTTTTTCACTTGTTACTTACTCGTGCAGTATAGAATAATCATAGGTCCACATCGCAAATTTCGCCATAAACTTCACTTGCATGGCCCTTACTCATCTTTGTCAGTGCTAAAGTCTTTGGTAATATATAGTTAGATATTTTACTGGTTCAGAAATCTCAGAAATCATTTGAGCTATGAATTCGAAATCGAAATGGTGCGAGGGTTAAAAATATGGAGCTTAATACTTTCCCAATTCGAAACTGGTTCCGAACAAGTTTGTTAGCGATTTCTAGCCTGTTCAGAATTGAATACAAACGTTGTCATGAGATGTATATCCACACAGGTAGTTGAAGGGTTTGTTCACTTCCTCCCTCTGATAGTTGAAACGATTGTCGAAAACGAAATTATTTCGAATTCAAATAAAATATTATTAAGACAGTTAATACTTAAGTTTACTCCTCAAGTGGATTTGCAATCGGAGCTCGCAAAATCTGTTCACTTTTTATAGGTTGTGCTCAGTTGCTTATGCTCAGCTGCTAAGAGCCGCACGAAATTAACGAAATTATTCCCATACAGCTGTTAACGTAAGAAAGCTTCGTGTGTTTCTCTCACCGAGAACTATGAGAAAAACAAAATCAAGTGTTCTGTAAAGAGAGTGAGCGAGTCTGTTAAATTTGACCATATTTTGCTAGCTCAATTCAAAATTAATTCCAATTTCTGTTAGTTTATCTTTAAGTTCCAGTGAAGAGTGCACAGAAGTTGATTCCCAGTTACTTAGCCGCTCCAACCATTTCAGGGGGGTGCGTTTTAGTTGCAAAAGTAGAGAATAACATTTATTAAAAGTGGTAAGAAAATTGATGTACAATGACATTTTGTTGTATGTATTATTGTAAATTCATTATTGACCAGCAATCTGTAACAAAACAAAACAAATTTTAGAAACCAGTGAGCAATTGAAAAAGTGGCTTTAACTTACAACAACCAGATGACCGCTCTTATCGCGCATAACTCCCGGCTGGGCTCCCGTTTGTATGTCAATAACACCTCCCTTGCCCTTGACCACATTGTGTTCCAGTCTAGTAAAAGAAATTGAGGAATTATTTTAAGCTTTAATACTTAAAACCTTCACTCAATACTCACGAATCTCTGCCCACAATGGAGACAATTTGTGCTGTGCCCACAGTGTCCATGATATATGTGCTAAACTCAATTATGTAGGGAATAATAAGAATCAAATCACCCTTGTCCTTTTTCAGATCCAATGGAATCCGAATGACCATCAAATCATCCTTATGATTTGTTAGTGTAAAATCAATCTTATCCAGTGGCAGGCGATGCTTCTGCTTGTAAGATTTACCATCCAGCACATAGACAGCCTTGTTGCTAAGCAAAATGAAACGATCGCGCGATTTGTAGCCATGACGATCGAATTTGGTGCAGAAGGATTGATACTTCAGCTGCTCACTGCCAAATGCGCTGGCCACAAAGTCATTGATCGGTTGGATATGCTCAGTGGGTATGCGATGATCTTGAAATGGAATGGGCACACTCGCCTCATAGTTGTGCTTCTGACCCTTGAACACTCTCTCGGCCAGGACTTTAAGTTCGAATTGTCGCTTACGTGCGGCGGTCAACTGAAGGCGATAGATGCGGGCCAAATGGAGACGATGCAGGCGATGCAAATAGTTGGAGGCCTCCTGACAGTGACCGGGCGCTGAGGGCCAACTTTTGTCGAGAACCTAGAATGGGGGAACGATATGTAACATAATTAATGTTGTTCATAAATGAACCGAACCGGTTCAAACCCGGAATTCCGGCTTTTTTTTTTTACTGTGAACCAAACCCTGAACCGAACCACGAGGACGAAAATAGATGAACCCGAACCCATTCCGAACCCATATGCGCCAATCTAACCAACTCGGTGCATGCTACTGCAGAATCATGTCAGCCGAATTTTTCAGTAACAAAAGTACATACATTCATACAAACAAAAGTGTGTGCCACAGGCAGCGTTTCCAATTTAGCTATTTTTCCCACCAGATATTGCTATTTTGTAAGCTCGAAAGCCGGAAACTATTCAGCTCTGCCGGTGCCAGCAGTTCTAGCTAATTATTTGACATTGTTTAGCTATTTTAAATTAATCTCTTTAAAGTTTTAGCATTTTTAACAGTCGATATTTTGTGGGGAAAAATAGCTTAATTGACAACACTAGCCACTCGCCAAAAATTGGAAGACATAAATGCATTTTTGATGGTCAAATCATTATGAAAAAAGTTCCAAGTGTGGCGAATAAACACAAATCGATGCTCAATTTTGTGAGTGACAGACTGATAAAAGTGCAATATTTTGCAAAAATCAGTAAGTTTGGAAAAAATATGTCTGTACATATCTACATTCATGCACAAAAACATTGTGTCAGTCATCTAGACTGCTCGATAATTGGCATAAGTGTCCGAACCATTAGAGGGCGGACTGAACATTTATACACTAGCAATGAAAGAAGTCCATATATAGCACACGAGCGACAATGTCACGTCAATTAAAATCGACATCTTACAGTCCTACAATGAAATACATCCGTCATTGTATTGTAATTTTATATAAATTGGGTAAAACTTGCAACGAACTAAGGTTCGAACCAAAACCAAAGACCAAAAACCTCGAACCTCAAATTTCCGAACCTTGATCGTTGTTAAATTTTGATTCGAATCTGCAAAACGGAGGTTCTGAAAAAATTATTGGGTTTGCAGCCCTGGTTAGAACTTATGAAATTGGAAAACGGTATACTGAAGAGAGATAGAGCAGAGAGAGCAAAAGCTGTGGCTCGCAACAACGCTAGCAACATGATGAGCGCGGTTAAGGACATGTTGCCAACATTTAATGGAAAAGGCCCTGTAAACATTTGGGTTGCCCAACTCAAGTCTATAAAAAATGTTTATAACTTAGATGACAACATGTTGCGAATGTTACTCATGTCCAAGTTGAGAGATGGAGCACAATCTTGGCTGTATGAAGATGAAAACCGACCGACCATGTCCATTGATAAGCTGTTAGATGTCATGGTAGAGAAGTTCTCATCAAAGGAAAACAAAACGTGGTTGCGTCGCAAGTGCCAGGCACGGATGTGGTTGGCAAACGAAGAATTTTCAGTTTACTTCAATGAGAAAAGGCTGTTGGCATCACATATCTGCATAGATGAGAAGGAGTTAATTGACAACATAATTGAAGGAATACCAGACGAAAAACTTCGTAAACAGGCGTTCGAGTAGATTCCATGGCCGAAGAATGCTTAGAAGAAACCCCGTGCGGGGAGAAACCTGGATGGCAAAAGTCGCCAGTTCTGTTCTAATTGGGAACAAAAAATTTGAATTGGAGTTGTTGCTTGTGACAAACGAATCGATGGGCTATGTTGTGGTACTCGAAAGAAACTTTATAAACATTTGTAAATTTCGAATAACCATTGATTTTGTTGAAGAAGACGACAGAAAATATAATGATAAGAAGCTTACAGAAATTTATGTAAATGATGATGAAAATTTTGAAGTTGAAGATTTGGCAGATGAGTGTTTGGCAGATGGTGTTTATCAGATGAATGATTAGCGGATGAGTTTTTGGTAGCAGCGTGTTTCGAAAAAAAAACGAGAAGGCCAAGCTAACTTCGTCTGTGCCGAAGTTTTTATACCCTTGCAAATGCAAATGTCACAGTTTAAGTACGCTTACATAAAAATCAAAAAATTTTGTAACTAAAACTTATTTTCCGACAGATAAACGTCTGAAAAAAGTTTTTTCTTTTTACCAAGACTCATGTTCGACCGATCGGTCCTATGGCAACCATAAGATATAATCACCCGATGTCGATCAACTTTTTCAAATTAGATTGAAAGCGTTTAATATTAATAATCACCGACCTTAAGAACGATTTACTTAAAAACAAAAAAGTTTTTTTTCACTAAGACACATTTTCCGACCGATCGGTCCTATGGCAGCTATAAGATATAGTCATCCGATTTTGAACAAAAGTTGCAAATCTGTTTGAAAGCATATAATATTATTAATGACCGAGTTTAATCACGTTAACATTGAAAACAAAAAAGTTTTTCTCACTAAAACCCATTTTTCGACCTATGGTTCCTATGGCAGCTATAAGATATAGTCATCAGATTTTGACCAAAGTTTGCAAATCTGTTTGAAAGCATAGATTATTATTAATGACCGAGTTTAATCACGTTAACATTGGAAACAAAAAAGTTTTTTCCACTAAAACCCATTTTTCGACCTATGGTTCCTATGGCAGCTATAAGATATAGTCATCCGATTTTGACCAAAATTTGCAAATCTGTTTGAAAGTATATAATATTACTAATGACCGAGTTTAATCACGTTAACATTGAAAACAAAAAAGTTTTTCTCACTAAAACCCATTTTTCGACCGATGGTTCCTATGGCAGCTATAAGATATAGTGATCCGATCCGGTCGGTTCCGACATATTAGCAGCGTGCAGTAAAAAGAAGACTCTGTGCAAAATTTCAGCTCGATAGCTTTAAAACTGAGAGACTAGTTTGCGTAGAAACAGACGGACAGACGGACAGACAGACGGACAGACAGACGGACAGACAGACGGACAGACAGACAGACAGACAGACGGACGGACAAAGCTCAATCGACTCAGCTCGTCGCCCTGATCAAGAATATATATAGTTTATGGGGTCGGAAATGAATATTTCTATGCGTTGCAAACTTCTGGGCAAAATTATAATACCCTTTGCAAGGGTATAAAAATAAAAACGAGAAAGCCAAGCTAACTTTGTCTGTGCCGAAGTTTTTATACCCTTGCAAATGCAAACGTCACAGTTTATGAACGCTTAAATAAAAATCAAAAATTTTTGTAACTAAAACCCATTTTCCGACAGATAAAGTTTAGTTTTATGTGTGTAAACCCATGTGATGTCCTCGAATGTGTCCTTAAAATTAAGTCCAGCGCGGTCGGTCTGTATGATATGCACCCAAAATTCTTCAATCTTATATTGCCAAAAAATTTTAAACTATGTGACTCATATATGTAACACCGCATTTACTACCTCTACTTTCCCAGATAATTGGAAAATTGCCAAAAAAAATCCCTGTTCCAAAGGCAAACAATGATTACAGGCCAATATCCATTCTGCCCTTTTTATACCCGTTACTCGTAGAGTAAAAGGGTATACTAAAGTCGTGCAAATGTATGTAACAGCCAGAAGGAATCATTTCCGACCATATAAAGTATATATATTCTTGATCAGCATCAACAGCCGATTCGATACAGCCATGTCCGTCTGTCCGTCTGTCCGTCTGTCCGTCCGTCCGTCCGTCCGTCTGTCTGTATGAACACCTAGATCTCAGAGACTAGAAGAGCTAGAGCAACCAAATTTGAAATGTAGACTCCTATTGTCTGCACGCAGATCAAGTTTGTTTTCAATTTTTGCCACGCCCCCTCACGCCCCCGCAATTTGGAAAAAACGGCATGATGATGATAGATGGTTCGTACTTTCTAGAGATATCTAGTACTCAAAATTATTTATCGATTTGCTAAAGGAATGATAAAGATCGGATGAACGATACTCAAGTTATGAGCAAAAAACGGTCAGTTAACGCCCACCACCCACCCCACCCATAACCTAAGCATTGCGTTCAGCAGCAATCTTAGTGAGAGAGAGAGAAGAGAGAGAGAGAGAGACTTAGAGAGCGCACTGCGTTGTGCGTTGTGTGTTAACTGGCCGTTTGACTCGTGACCAAATTCGAGCTGCGACATTAAGGGTGCAGAGTATGTAATAGTCGGGCTTGACCGACGTTTTCAAAAGTTTTGTTGTCTGATCTGTTTATCGTGATGAATTTGGAGTCATTTATGTTGGATTTAGTAATTGACAAATGTCTATTAATATCTGGCGGATAATAAATAGCCGAGTTAAAAAATGTTGCATACTTTTCGGCTGACCCACCTCAGGCATACAGGAAGGCTAATAAACATTTGTTTCCATGAGTAACGGGTATATCGAAGTCGGTTAGAGCCGACTTTAGCTTACGCTCTCGTTATCTAAAGTATTCGAGCATTTAATGTCGCAACAGATAAACAATTTTTTAGTTCTTAACCCAGTGTTAAACAACATGCAATCTGGCTTTCGAAAGCATAGAAGCTGCATCACAGCAGTTTTAAATGTGACTGAAGACATTCGAACTCAACTCGATAACAGCCAGGTGACATTTCTCACATGACTAGATTTTAGTAAGGCTTTCGATACAGTACAACACGACATATTATGCACAAAATTAAGCAAGTTTTTCAACTTTACTGACGCTGCCATCAAACTGGTATCTTCGTACTTGTGTGGTAGAAGACAATCAGTATTTACCCACGAAGAAATGTCTAAATTTTTGCCTGTCAAATTCGGTGTACCTCAGGGCTCAATTCTTGGTCCTCATCTGTTTTCCATGTATATTAACGATCTCCCTGTCTCATTGTCAAACTGTAATGTCCACATGTATGCTGATGATCTCCAATTGTATGTTAGTTGTCCATTAGGAAGTATAAAAGAGTGTATTAATTGATGTAACAGTGAACTGTCTAAAGTCAGTAAATGGGCTCAATGTAATGGACTTTCTCTGAATCCGTCTAAATGTAAGTGTATCGTTATTTATAAACGAGAGCGTAAGTTAAAGTCGGCTCTAACCGACTTCGATATACCCGTTACTCATGGAAACAAATGTTTATTATCCTTCCTGTATGCCTGAGGTGGGTCAGCCGAAAAGTATGCAATATTTTTTAACTCGGCTATTTATTATCCGCCAGATATTAATAGACATTTGTCAATTACTAAATGCAACATAAATGACTCCAAATTCATCACGATAAACAGATCAGACAACAAAACTTTTGAAAACGTCATCAAGCCCGACTATTACATACTCTGCACCCTTAATGTCGCAGCTCGAATTTGGTCACGAGTCAAACGGCCAGTTAACACACAACGCACAACGCAGTGCGCTCTCTAAGTCTCTCTCTCTCTCTCTCTCTCTCTCTCTCTCTCACTAAGATTGCTGCTGAACGCAATGCTTAGGTTATGGGTGGGGTGGGTGGTGGGTGTTAACTGACCGTTTTTTGCTCATAACTTGAGTATTGTTCATCCGATCTTTATCATTCCTTCAGCAAATCAATAAACAATTTTGAGTACTAGATATCTCTAGAAAGTACGAACCATCTATCATCAAAACTGTAGGAGATATGACGTTTTTTCCAAATTGCGGGGGCGTGAGGGGGCGTGGCAAAAATTGAAAATAAACTTGATCTGCGTGCAGACAATAGGAGTCTACATTTCAAATTTGGTTGCTCTAGCTCTTCTAGTCTCTGAGATCTAGGTGTTCATACAGACAGACGGACGGACGGACGGACGGACAGACGGACAGACGGACAGACGGACAGACGGACAGACGGACAGACGGACATGGCTATATCGAATCGGCTGTTGATGCTGACCAAGAATATATATACTTTATATGGTCGGAAATGATTCCTTCTGGCTGTTACATACATTTGCACGACTTTAGTATACCCTTTTACTCTACGAGTAACGGGTATAAAAACTGCTGAACACTGAATCGCTATCAAATTTAATGCTAAATAGTACACCAATCCAATATGTAGAGCAAGTGGTCAATCTTGGCATAACAATTAATAAGACTCTCTCCTGGAGTGACCATGTAATTAAAGCCACTGGAAAAACATTTGGACAAATTAGGCAACTTTCACTCACTCAGCAGTTTTTACCAACTGAAATCAGACTAGCAATAGCTACCCTCGCTGTGCTATGGAATAGAAATATTTGGAAATTGTGATGTTGCTTCTCAGCAGAAACTTACAGTAGCATATAATAATATCGCCAGATTCGTGTACAATGTTGGATGAAGAGAGCATATCTCAAGTTTCGCCAAACAAATTTATCAACTAAATTTTAAGTCTTGGACCGATTTTAAAAATCTACTGCTTTTGCACCGAAATATTTTTACAAAGGAGCCAAGCTACTTATTTGACAAATTATGTTTCAGCTCATCGTCTAGAACTAAAAATATCAATAACATACGTCATAAATTATCCTGCTCAGAACGCCAATACTTCGTACACACTTTTCGTTTGTGGAACCAATTACTTCCTCAATTAAAGGTAGTTAGTAGCGTAGCGCAATTTAGGGACAAGCTTAGACAATTAATTAATTAAAATATAAAACAATTTTAAAATTTTGCGATTCGCCTATAGCAGATGTAGTAATAATGTAACTTAAGATTTAATAAGGTTAATAATCTCTTTTCCATGTTTGTGTTTTTCTCTATAGTGACTAGTGCATTAATTTATAAGGTTTCCCTTGTCGCACTAGGATGCAAGAATAAATAAATAAACATCTGATTTCGACCAAATTTCGCGAATCTTTTTGAAAACATATCAAATTAACAATCGCCGAGTTTAAGAAAGATAAAATTAAAAACAAAAAAGTTTTTCTCACTAAGACTCATTTGCAGCTATAAGATATAGTCATCCGATTTTGACCAAATTTTGCGAATATATTTGACAGCATACAGAATTAGTAATCAGTGAGTTTAAAGACGCTAACATTAAAAACAAAACAAATTTCTTACTAAGACTCATTTTCGACCGATCGGTCCTATGGCAACCATAAGATATAGTCACCCGTTGTCGATAAACTTTTTCAAATTAGTTTAAAAGCGTTTAATATTAATAATCCCCGACCTAAAGAACGATTTACTTGAAAACAAACAAGTTTTTGTTCACTAAGACCCATTTTCCGTCTGATCGGTCCTATGGCAGCTATAAGATATAGTCATCCGACTTGGACCCAAATTTGCAAATCTGTTTGAAAGCATATAATATTAATAATGATCAAATTTAAGGACGCTTACACTGAAAACAAAAAAGTTTTTCTTACTAAAACCCGTTTTTCGGCAGCTATAAGATATAGTCATCCGATCCGGTCCGTGCCGACATAATAGCAGTGTGCAGTAAAAAGAAGACTCTGTGCAAAATTTCAGCTCGATAGCTTTAAAAGTGAGAGACTAGTTTGCGTTGAAACAGACGGACAGACAGACGGACGGACAAAGCTCAATCGACTCAGCTAGTCGCCCTGATCAAGAATATATATAGTTTATGGGGTCGGAAATGAATACTTTTATGCGTTGCAAACTTCTGGCCAAAATTATAATACCCTCTGCAAGGGTATAAAAATGTAGCAGAAAAAGTCAGCAGATGGTAATGTTGTTATGGTAAAAAACTTTGACACTCATGTTGGTGTATTGAAGGAATTGATACTAAAATTTAGAGTTCCATATAAAGAAGTTTGGGATATTGCGAACATGCGTCAGTGGTTGGATGAAAGTGAGAGGAAGGAGAATGAGCAAGACTAAAGTTTAAGACTAACAATGTAAATGTTGTAAAAGTTAAAATTAAGTTAATATATCTCTAGCCTTAAGCCTTAATGTAAAATTCTAAATGAATTCTCAGGTGGAGTAGTAGTAGTGGAATTGTAGTAGGCAAGGAGTACTCTATATATAATATTATTAAGCGTTAAAGAATGACATACATGTTTTTGAAGATTGGTCACACTAAAACGTATGTCGCATATACACACAGACACAAAACGAATGTACATACATACATAAGCTAAGCGTAAAGCGAGAATAAAGAAGTCTTAAGCGAGAGTCGAAACAGTTCGGACTCATTTTTAGTGCATTGCTGGCGCCAACTCTACCACATGGATACCAAAATCATCCAATGGATCATCATACAAATATGCTTTTTTTTTGTTTCTGCATACAAATACCTTGTTGGGCAGCTCCTTGGCCAAACGCAGCAGCCACATCCGCTTGGCATTGGCTATAAAATCGTCGTTCAATCCATTTGGTGGATCATTACGTGTAATGAATCCCTTGATAAAGGCACGAATCTTATTGGCCGCTTCTCTACGCTGCTTGGCAGCCTGCTGAGCCAAATGACGGCGACAATAGCTCTGCAAGCCAATGACCTGAGCCCTGAGTTTCAGGTACTTGCGACGTTGTAGCAATCCCTTCCAGTTTGCCTGTATAATGGCCGCCACATCATGTTTCTTGGCCTGGTAAGCATCCTCCGTATCGAACAAGGTACGTGGCCAGCGTATAAATAACTTAGTCTCGCCCAACTTGAAATCATCCGTGCCATAACCCAAATCTTTGACCAATAACTGAACCCCAGCCTTGGCTCCACCCGAGCCCTTATAGTTGGGCCAGGTGGATTTACTCAGGCACTTGTAACGCTTCAGGAAGAGCTCGTAAGTGCGTCGATAGGCAAATCCTGCACGTCGCACACGCAAATTCTCCATAAGACCCAAATACTTGACCTGATGCAGCACCAGTTCATCATTGAACTGGCCAGCTGTCTGCAAATCATTTGGCTTGATGCAACGTATATAGCTGGGCTCCTTGCACATGAGTATATCCATTAGGTTGTTCAACGATGACCTAAACTGTGTGATGACGGTGTCCGGACGCTTCTTGCTACGCAGCTCCTGTTCGGGGAAGCAAGAACGTATAATGGTATTGCCCGCCTTGGACAAAGTCTCCTTCAAGTCTCGGAACAACAAGTCGTTGTTCTTGTCCAGGAAACCGTTTACACTGTAGGTAACCTCGCCGGCATAGTGCACCAGCAGGAATTCATTGCGCAGCATGGATTTCTGCACATGACTGGGAGCCTTCTGATGGCATACATAATGATGATGCTCGGACAGTTTGTCGGTGAGTTTCTCGAGGAAAGTCAAGTCGGTGGGGTCGCCCGGACGCAAACACTCTTCGTCGAGTATGGAAATAATACCCAAGTGTCTCTCTTCGATCAAATTGCAAATGATCTTATTGTCAAAGTATTTCACGGGTATCCATTCAATGCCCTCCCTGCGGTATTCATCCTGTTCGGATTTCAAAGTCAACTCAATGAAAAGCTGTTGCAGTTTCTCGTTGCAAAAGTTAATGCAAATCTGCTCGAAACTATTCTTCTTGAAGATTTCAAAGCCATAAATATCGAGAATGCCCATAACATTGTTGCTGCCTCCTCCTTGGGTCTCCTTGGCCTGCAGGGAGATATTCAGGCGACGCACCAACCAGGAGAACATGCGATCATAGACAGCCTTGGCCAAGGCATCACGTGCAAAAATGGCCAAATCTTGATTCAGGGGCGAGGTAACCACATCTCCGCGTGCATCGATGGTACGATGGGTAAGAGCTGCCTCCAAATCGCTGGCATTCACACCCAACAGGCGGGCAACCGTGACAACCAGATCACGACTATCGACCTTAGCATTACCCTCCAGCTCATTGAAATTGATGTTGCCCAAATGAAGTATACTGGCCACCACACTAAAGATGTCATGCTGCTCCTCGGAGGTAAAGTCAATCACACTCAAAGCCTGTTGCATCTGTTTGAAGTTCTCCGCATCATTAATGGAGGCCACATTACCATTTAGCTGGTATGGAATAAGAAGAGTAACTGAACAACTGAACAACTGAACAAAAAAGAGCAATTAAAGTTTTTTTGTTCTTACCCCATCACTCAGGTAGGCATAGCTATCCAGAGACTGCTCCAGTCGCAGCTTCTGCATTAATTCGGCATCAGCTCCAGCCAACAGCTGATAGAATATATGGAAATTGCGTTCGCCACCCATTTGATTCACCACACGAGATTTCTCCAGCAGATAGTTCAGTATATTACCCCCAATGGGAGTTCCCTTGAAATCGAACTGTATGTCCATGTACTTGCCAAAGCGTGAGGAGTTATCATTCCGATTCGTTTTGGCATTACCAAAGGCCTCGAGAACGGGATTGCTCTTCAGTAGCTTATCCTTGACACCCTCCACGGTGGTTTGGTGGCCCGAACAGGCGGCAATGTATTGCAACACCTTCTTGGAAGCCTCCGTCTTGCCGGAACCACTTTCACCAGAGATGAGCACACACTGACCACAATGTTCTTCGATTAACGAACGGTAGGCATTGTCCGTTACGGCAAAACTAGAGACGATGGATGATAAGGATGTGTGAAAAGTTCTTGGAAGAATCGGGGTTTAAAACTAAAGACTTACACATGCGGTGGCATCTCATAGAAATGTTTGTTTTTATACTCCTTGACATGGGCATCCGAGTAAATGGGCAACTGCTTGTAGGGATTCACCGATATTAAGACTTGACCTATGTAGGTCTACGGAAGGAAAATTGTGAAAAGAGTTAGTAGAATGTACCAATCAGTGTTGGGTTAATTTCAACACTTTTAAGTGGTAAACTATTTACGTACATCAGTCAGGTCATCTGCAATTTGGAATTCTTTTCCCTCCCTTTGAAAAATTGTTTTCACAATATCCGACTAAAAGGACCTTTGGTCATTTTTCGCCTCTTTACAAATCAGAAGACGAACAGAAGACTTTGAATTTTGATAGGGCAGTGGTAGCGTTCCTCCCTAACGCTTGCCGAATGGTTTTAAGAAGTTCGATTTTAAATAAAAATGCGAAGAGTCCATAGTTTCATCCCAGAAAGCTCGGAAATTCGGAAACGCAACTAGAGATGAGGGTATAAACGGAACCTAAGCTGACATTTTAAATGTTGGCAATTCACTGACCGAATCAATCCGACTTTTCGATATTGTACCTGCAGGCTTTACATATTTCAATACAATTAGAATTACTTACATAGATCAAGTTTTCCTGAAAGCGTTTCTTCAGATTATCAATAAAGGCGTCTTCACTTTGATAGTTCTCAAGAAGCACAAAATCTGGAACGCCTGCACGATCACGTTCGTACAAACCCGACTCCCTGTTGGCTAATGCTGAAGGTCTGCAAGGAAAGGTAATCAGTCAAAGGTAAATGTTCTAGTATAAATTTTAGGTTTCAAATAAAATGGCATGGTGGGAATTACAACACCCTTATCCTGACGAAACAAGGCAAGCTTGGAATAGACTGCCTCTGGAAGTTAGTTATGTGCTAAGTTGTTAGGTCAACAAAACTATCCTTGGTTGGAGCGGGTTAATGTATATCAATTCATGGTACCCTCAATTCATGGATCTAGGAGGAGACGTTTAACGTGGCCCTCGCTCTTCCCCAAAAATGTGGGGAGTGTAAAGTGTAAAGCTCAGATGTTAAGCTAAATGTGCTTTTATCTTCTCATTACATTGACATTGAAGAAAGGAATGGGTGAAACCAATACCTAGCCTCGGCTAATCTAGGCATCCCACAACGAAAACTTTCAGTGCCCTCATACGGCAAGCTTACAAAGAGGGCATCAAGGTCTTACTTTCCTGAATAGTCATCAATGTCACAATCATGTGCCACTATATCAAGCCACTATATTAGTGTTGGGTAAAGGTTCTTCTTTTCACTGAACATGTTCACTTGTTATTTTTTTTCTAAGTGAGTCTACTCACTCAAATTGCTCACTTGTGCAGTTGTTCTTGTTCAGTTGTTCTTGTTCACCTGTTCTTGTTCTGTTGTTCTTGTTCACCTATTCTAGGTCTATGGCGGAAGGTTGTGTGAGCGCACGTATTTTTGTTTTGTTTTTGTTTTGCCGACGGCATTTCTTAGGGGTTGGTTTCGGTTACACTGACCGCGATTTTGTTTTTGTTGTTTCAGCATAGCTTTTTATACTCTGTACCGAAGGTACCTAGAGTATATTAAGTTTGTGCAAAAGTATGTAACAGGGAGAAGGAATCGTTTCCGACCCTATAAAGTATATATATTCTTGATCAGCATCAACAGCCGAGTCGATATAGCCATGTCCGTCTGTCCGTCCGTCCGTATGAACGAAGAGATCTCAGAGATGGTAAGAGATAGAGGTTTGACATGTATGGGGCATATATTTCTTATACTTGCAGGCAGATCAAGTTTATTTTCAATTTTTGCCACGCCCCCTCCCGCCCCCGCAATTTGGAAAAAACGTCATATCTCCTACAGTTTTGAAGATAGATCTTTTAGAGAAACCTTGTAAACAAAATTATTTATCGATTTGCTGAAGGAATGATGAAGATCGGATGAACGATACTCACGTTATGAGCAAAAAACGGACAGTAAACACCAACCACCCCCCCACCCATCACCACAGCATTCTATTGAACGGCAATCTTAGTGAGAGAGAGAGAGAGAGAGAGTGAAACTTAGAGATGAGCGCGTATAACTCGTGAGCAAATGCGAGCTGCGACGTTAAGGGTACAGAGTATGTTATATTCGGGCTTGACCGACTTTCTTTCTTGTTTGTTGTACACACATACGAAATTTGTGTATATGCTCGTCTTTTACTCTCGCGCTTACTCTCCCGTTCTCTCTCTCGCTCGCTTAGTTAAAAATGTTGACGCCATACTTGTTATAGTTGTACGTACAGCCAAAGAAACTACATATAGTAGATACCGCAACACATACAAACTTTTTTATTTTTCGTTTTTGGTCAGCTCCCAAAAACAATCGTTTTTTGCGTCACATGCGTCATCTATAATATCTATAAATCTTTGGTACAGCCCACAAAAAAATACAGAGCAATCTCACAGAGCAAGACACTTAAAACAACTCACACAGCAAGAGAGACTGAGCAGCTCAAAGAACACAGAATAACACTTAGAGCAAGACGGAGCAAGCTCACAAAGCGAGACAGACATAACAACTCTCTGAGCAAAAGAAACCGAACAACTCTTTGAACAAGATAGATTGAACAAGACTCGCTAAGCAAAAATGAAGAATTGAAGAAGAACATGCTCACTTGTTCAGTTTAAAGAACAACTCAATTTTGTTCACTCACTCATGAACAACCCAACACTACACTATATACGGGGCTAACAGAGACTTTTTCTTCTTTTGCAATGAAGAGATCCATGAAAAGGCGGGGATATGCAACGATTGAGGATCTGGGACAGAATTAACCAGCCTTAGTTCACAACGAATGCTACCCGAAATCATGGATCACTGAGTGTCAGAGAGAGATGGAAACATTTTACGTCCTCTCAGTTCTTGGAGAACACTGATTTAAGGGAACTATTTTGAAGCAAACGGGCGTGGCGTACCAGTCGTATGTGTGGCGGCTGGTGCGGGAGGTTGTGGGTTCGATCCCGCCTCGGACCATCAAATAGAAAAAAGTTTTTTCTTTCGTTAGAAAAAAGCTTTTACACACCCGATCACCTTCACCAGCTACTGGCGCCAGCTGTGAAGTAACTAGCCATGAAAAAGCAAATTCTCTAACTATTGCCGTTCGGATTCGGCGTTAAACTGTGTAGGTCCCTTTCTCTTGTGCGAAAAATTATAAGCACACACGCCAAAAGATTGAGAGAAGCTTGGCCCTGGCCCTCCTGGAGGTGCTGTTTGAGCCAATTTAACTTTGCTTTTGAAGCCAACAACATTAATGTTGATGAAGTTGTTGATACGATATTAGAGATTAAAACCGTAGCCGAAACCGTAACCGAAAAAAAAACTTGTTCTTATAAACGTAACTCCATAACCTTTATTAACATAACCGGTTATCAGTAACGAAACAGAAACAAATATATGGGTTAATTTCCGTTTTTCCTCTACGAGTAAAAATGTCAATTAGTTGTATGTACACTAAGAAAAAACTAGAACAAATAATTTGAGTACGAATGATCTTTAAAAAAAAAATTTGTCGTTCTTAAATTTTCAAGAATTTCGCTCTTGGAATCGAGATAAATTCGTTCTAAACGTTCTCAATTTGGTTTTTGATAGGCAAGGGTAGTGAGGGCAACTTAACTTTGAGAGAATAGCGTTGGACGCGCTTGTCGTTGTCCGATGCGTACGTAAGGCAACTGCGCTTATTTATAAGTGTGTTTTCGTCCGCTCGTTTAACTCATGGATGATAGTCGAGTGGGCTAAGCAGCCCGTCGCCACTGTGTGTGTTTCAGTGTTTCGAGGTGCAAGTCCCAGAAAAGTAAGTAATTAAACAAAAAAAATATCTATGTGGCTATCTCAAAATCAATCACAGTTTAAAACAAAGTTTGGCTGGTGGGTGGTTGGTTGATAATGGTGAGTGGGAGGGGGGGAGACGGACCATGTTGGTCGGGCCGGGTGAGAGACACTCTTAGCGTACTTTTGAGAACGAATGCTCTTGATTCAGGAGTGAAATTCTCTATTTTTTCTCTGAGTGTACAATAGATCGGACCGCCAATTCTTGACTAGTGCATCCCAACAATAACGTTTACCACCTTTTATAAAGTCACCATACCGAGTCGGCTGTACTGGAACTCAATGTCTCACTGCAAACCGAATGGCATCAATTTCTACACCGATGGCTTCAAACTTTATGGACAGGTAGGAGAAGGAGTCTTCAGTCCAGAGCATTTCAACTTTCTGATCATTGTAGTGTTTACCAAGCTGAGGTTGTAGCCATCCAGGAAGCTACCAACCTTCTGGAAACCCTCGTAACCAGAGGAAGCGAAGAATACATTTTCTCAGATAGTCAAGCTTCCTTAAAAGCACTTGACGGTAATATTAATAACAGCAAAACTCTTACAGACAGAAGATGGCTCAGCACTTTAAAATGAATCCCGCCTGGACACTGCAACATTGAAGGCAACTAGATGGCCAACCACCTCGCTAGACTTGGCACTACCAATCAGCTCCTACCGGATAAGAGCAATATGGGTGCCACTAGCGACCTTTAAGCTACAAACAAAAGAAACAACTTGTCGAATAACCATAAATCGATGGCAAACGATTCACAAGTGTGAAGTATCTAGGCCTACTCTCAATATTAACAGATCTAGGGCGTTACTCTGTTAACTAAGAGAGAACATTTCCCTAATAGAAGGGGCCCTTAGTGGACACTGCCTAATTGGAAGACACGCCGCGAGGCTTGGCATCAGACACAATGACTTCTGCAGAATCTGAAATTCAGTGGATGAAGAGGAGAGTGTACAGCAACTTTTCTGTCACTGTCCAGTTCTCAGCAGAAGGCGATTCGCAGTGTTGGGAAGTCCTTTCCTAAACAATTTATCAGACATTTCTCTTGTGTTGCAGCTTTGCTAAAATTTGTGCTACTTTCTAAATGGTTTAACGGGACAGACCCTCCCTCTACGACCCTAGCGTAGAAAGGTTTTTTAAGTTACCCTCTTCCCCTGAATGTGAATAGAAAACAAAACTTTAAACATGGGTATGTATGTATGTATATATGTGTGAACAAAAATGTTTCTAGCACTCCGTCATCTTGAAAGCATGTCAACTTGGCGCCAGTAACTTTACAAGTTGCGCTGTTATCTTGACAGTGAATGGAAGTCAGGAATGAACAATTTTTATTCGCGTTTTGACTCTTGATAAGTTTGCTTGTGAACACTACTGTTACTCTAACATTTTTGAAGTGCGCAAAGCCTCGATCAAACACAAGCATTTTTCGGGAATTGTTTTCTTACGCCCTTCTGTTAAACAGAAATTAAAGATGCCTGCGTTTTGATGTGCATAGTCGATGGCAGAACATTTTAGTGGTAAATGACTTTGGCCCAATTATAAAATTTCATTCGTCATTCATTTCATTTGGCATTCGCCAATGAGGCCTTTTTGCAAATAACATTCAAGTTGAGAACGAAGGGAATATGATTTCCCTTAAATTTGATGGCTTAACTCACATGAATCGGTCATTTATTAGTAAGAATGTGATATACTCATCATAAAAATGACCCTTTTATAAAGGTCACTTTATTTGTGTTACCGGCATAAATATGTACAACATGTTGTTTTAAGAACTTTGACAACTACAATTACTTTTATCTGCTTGCTAATAGCGAGTTGAAAATCAATTTCTGAAATTTCCCATGTTCGATTATCTTGATTTCTTCAGAAACCCTTGTAAGTGGATTGTCATGTATAGAAATCAAAAGAGATAAGAATAAATTGTATCAACAAAAGTCCAAGAAAATGTCAATTGATTAGATTTTCGTTAACTTATTGAAGAGTTTATAAATTATGACCAATATTGCGAAATAAAAGGTTTAGCTTAAAGCCAAATGTAAAAGTAATTAATAACCTTTCATATCTATATAATTACTTTCCCTTCAAAAATTCTTTCATATTTTTAGCATTTACTCATTCAAGTTGTTTGCCTTATCAATGCCAGAGGGAGGAGAGGGAGGAGTGGGTTACTGCTGCATTTATTGGTTTGCCAGCACTGAGTTACTGATAAGACGTTGGGAAATCCAAATATACAATGGTTACGCAATTAAGCACTTTGACTGGATTATGGGTGTGGTTCAGCGGTTGATTGACATTGTTTACTTATAATAATAAATGATGTAAGCACTTTAAGCTCTAAGACACGACATAAACTTGTAACAATTTATAGAAACGCTTTGATAATAACCTGGCCATGTTGATCCTTTTCCAAGTATTTGGTAGTTCACTTCGCGAAGTTAAATTTTGCACATATTCCGCACGCGAATAACTGTGTTGACCAACTAACTTTGTTTGCAGCCGGTTGAAACGTTTTTACCCTCATCACACTGTATATTTTCAATTGTTGTCGTTATCGGTTATCAAAGCTAATACATAAAACTCTATCTGGGTGGAGGAGAGCAATTGGCCAATCAGTTTAGATTAGATAGTGCGTTGTTGGAAGGTGAATCAACTTTTGGTATGTGCACCAATTTACAAGTATTGTATTTATTTCTGTCAACGAGGTCTGCTGAATGTATGGGAGCATAAATGGAATCAATTGCAAATTATGTTAAGATAAAGACATACAATTTTGCCAAAATGGTTTAAGGCGTATTGTAGAACATTCTAGAATCAATAACATCAAAGTTATAAAGTATAATTTTATTATTCCTTTTTCTCTCGAACGCTTTCTTGTGTTATATGTGTTACTAGCTGAAGCCGAGTTTTACAAAAAAATGTTGTAAGATTGTTTTCTCAGGGCCCCCGCACACAGAAAGCGGAACGGGGCATAGCCAATCCACTTTTGAAATCAAACACACTGAGTGCACAGAGAGCAAGCACGCCAAAAGCTTAGCAACGCAGAGCGGAGAGAGGCTTATCCGCGGTGAACAAGAATGCTTGTTTATTTCTGCTCTTCCGCTGACAAATTAATATTTTCGAAGCATTTCGAAAAACTAAGTAGTAAAATAAAGTTCCTTCGCCAATTTTGGACTTGATATGAATTTTTCAAATATATTTATTTTTAATATAATTTTGGCAAAAAATATATTATCTTTCTGGTCCAAAACGTTTACTTAAATTGATATTTAAAAGTTTTATATTAATACAAAAAATCGTATAATGATATTTTAAAAATTAACGTTCTGCCATTTTTGAATATTTTAATTCCATATTGGTTCCAAGTATAAGAATATATACATTTTTTTCTCGATCTGAAGCAAAATATCTGTGGGTATATTAACATTGGGGATGTAAAAACCAACTTTCACCTTTTTTCCGGCGAGTTAATCACTAATATTAATGTTAAGCACATATGTTAGTATGTGAGGGTGCACCTTTTTTGAATCGGTTACTGGGTATATATTATATATTTTTGTCCTTGACGGTGAAAGTTCAGATCAACCAAGTCGATCCAACTTTTCCGGGCGCGACTGTATAAAAATGCTGTTTACAAGCCATTGGTACATTGGTTTTGGTATTTTGGTATTGGTATTGGTATGGCCAGCCAACTTTATGGCATTTTTCTCCTATCGAAATGCTTTCACAATAGACAGCTTCCTTGTTGGATTTCCTTTGCCGGACCTCGTTCCTTTTATCAGAATCAATTAATTGAGAGCGCCAAAATGTTTGGCAAACAACGTTACTTTAAATTTTATTGTGAAATTATCTATAAATCAAGTGCCCATTGCCATCGACTTTGATATCAAGGTGTATTGTCAACTCCACATGGCCAATCAGCGCACCCCATCCAAATCCCACACCGAAGCCTGACGCGTCAGAAGTCTCGAAACTACATGGTTGTTAACGAGTGTTCCTCTTCAGAAGAGCATACATATGCCCAGTGGTCGAACTTGTATGGAAGTATGCGACAAAAATAGTTATACGTGTCCTCCAGGTTTATAATTTAACTGTAAGCCTTTAACAATAGTATACAACTATTTTGAAAAAATTGGGCGTGGTCATACGCCCATACCTCCCATTTACATATATTTATATACCTATAGTTTGAATAAAAAATCTTTTCTTAAAATACTTCTGAACACAAAATTTATTAACAAAAATTATAAAGAAAATATTAAAATGCATTTTAAAAACAAAGTTCTTAATTAATCCTCAAATAATTCAAAAACAGACTCTTTTAATAAAGTTTTTTTTTTGCAAGGTAATTTTCTTAATCCACTTATGAGAGGATCTGAACTTAGTAGTAATCTATTTAGAAGGTCTGAGTTAGTTGCGGATCGCGACTGTGTATTTTAGCTTGCAGAACATTATCGTAACTGGGTAATAAACTAAATGAAATGTTTGTGTTAACAAAACGTCGAATCAGTAAATATTGGTTTTTTGTTAAATTTGCATCCATCATTAGTGCAACAACTTCATTAACATTTGCTTCAGTTAAAGTTTGATTTGCCTTTTGGGAGGCATTCCGTAAAGCGTTTGCACAGGACTCATCTATTTCAGGAATTTTGGCTATTCGTCGTTGCTTTGTTCTCGTTGAAGACTCGGTAAAATCGGATTTGGGACGCCCACGACTATTAGATTCATTTGACTTTTTAGCTTTTTCAGTCAGTGTGAAGGAGAGCTTCATATCAAGCCAATCCGAATGCTTCTCCAGAACATTCAATTTGGTACGATTGCACTTCTGCCAACGAACGGACAATTTTTGGCAGACGGCAAAGACACAATTCTTTAACTCTTCTGGATCTGCAATGTAGCCTTCTTTTTCCAGCTCCAGCTTAATCGAATCCACGATATGACGACCTCTTTCAGCATTAGTGCCATTTAGAGCCAACCACTTTTGAAAAATTAAGTTGTACGAAATGGTGCATTGAAAATAATTGCCTGTTGCCAATTCAAATAAACCAAAATTAACATTAGTAATAATAAATAAAACGCAAACGCAAAGACATTTACTACACATATAACAATAACAAACACATACCAGAGCACATAACATGGAAAGCACAAACAACAAAACACAAATACCTGCTGCACTCGGATCGGAACATTATGACGCTGGGCAGCTCCGGACAGCTGATTCTTTTTTTATATTAATCTATTATTATTAACAATTAATAATAATAAACATAAACATCGGAGTCGATCGACATCACAACTAAAAGCTTAAGGGAAAGTACAAACAGTAAACGAAAAACACTCACAAAAGGTCATTTATGATTTTCGTTTGTTTTATACGATATACCACATTAAACAATGTGTTAAATAATTCAAATCATAGTTAATACCTGCTCGAATGATATCCATATCATTAAGAAGCTATTGGACCTTTAATTTGTTAATTTGATTTCTTTTAATTTTATTGTCACTTTGAGACAAAACACAACGCACTGAAATGCCTAGCACGAGGTCTAACTTTAAGGAATTTTTTCGCAGAGAGCGAATGGTCACACTAAAAAAGCCGTTTGTTTCAAAAGATAATTTATTTATGATATGAGCGACATGCTTCAAAGTGTAAAATTTTGATTTCGGTTTTTTTTATTTTTGTCGTATGGGAGCCAAACTGACGTAACGTTACGTTCGTACGAAAAGATGTTTTAAAAAAAAATATGAAAATCTTGGATTTTTAAAAAGGTTGATCTATTATATATTAGGTAAGGAATTAAGTAGCACAATAATTAGCATAATCAATGACATCAATCGATCATAAGAAGTTAAGGATATAAGCAAACATATTTGCTGGCGTGACGTTACATAAAACGGAAGTGGGTTATGACTTGTTTTAGAAAATTGCAAAACTCTGCGAATTGGGCAAAGCTTTTAGTATACAAATTTTTATACCCTTGCAAAGGGTATTATAATTTTGCCCAGAAGTTTGCAACGCATAGAAATATTCATTTCCGACCCCATAAACTATATATATTCTTGATCAGGGCGACGAGCTGAATCGATTGAGCTTTGTCCGTCCGTCTGTCTGTCTGTCCGTCTGTTTCTACGGAAACTAGTCTCTCAGTTTTATAGCTATCGAGCTGAAATTTTGCACAGAGTCTTCTTTTTATTGCACGCTGCTAATATGTCGGAACCGACCGGATCGGATGACTATATCTTATAGCTGCCATAGGAACCATCGGTCAAAAAATGGGTCTTAGTGAGAAAAACTTTTTGTTTTCAATGCTAGCGTCATAAAACTCGGCCAGAATTAATATTATATGCTTTCAAACAGATTTACAAATTTTGGTCAAATCGGATGACTATAACATATAGCTGCCATAGGACCGATCGGTCGGAAAATGAGTCTTAGTGAGAAAAAACTTTTCTGTTTTAAATTTTATCTTTCTTAAACTCCGCGATTGTTAATTTGATATGTTTTCAAAAAGATTCGCGAAATTTGGTCGAAATCAGTTGTTTATCTGTCGGAAAATGGGTTTTAGGTAAAAGAGTTTTAGAGTTTTAGAGTTTTATGTAAGCGTTCTTAAACTCTGACATTTCAAAAACAGCATTTGCAAGGGTATAAACACTTCGGCACAGACGAAGTTAGCTTGGCCTTCTCGTTTTTTGAATGATTTAAATAATAATACAAGTTTATTTTCCAGGTTATCTTATTCAAAAATGTTTGCGCAATTTTTTTTTATTTGCATAAGTATCTGACGTGACGTTACCTGACGTTACGTTACTTAAATTTGTTTCATTATATATATGTTATTTTTGTTATAATATAAAGCAGAAACTTACAGTTAATTGGAATCATATAGTTTCTTATGGTGTCTTCTGCATTATTTTTTAGCTCTTTGTACCCTTAGAAATAGTTTAGAGACCAAAAATTAATGCAATCTAAAGGCATTTTATGACACTAAAACGTATCCAAATGAGAAAAATGGCGCTTGCGCTACTTTGCATTCGAAAATCTCAAAATGGGCTATGAATATATTTAAAATTGGCTCATATTAGTTCATTTTGATTATTTCCCCATAAAAAAAATAATAAAAAAATGTCTTCTTAAGTACATTTAATTTTTTGGTCTCGGTGGCCTTTTCTGTGGAAATGCCCATATATTATATATCTCAAGCAAGAAAGTATTATGGGAAGGTACCTCACCATACTCTCAAAATTTGAAATAAACATCAATGTTTTACTTCTCAAACATCGATAACATCGCTGTACGTAGACATCGATGTTTCTCCAGCTCTAGAAGGGAGGATGTATTACACTGTTCTACAAAAAACCAATTTTTCGACTTTGTACCGTTGAACAATTTTTTTAGCCTTTTTATAACGTTATCGTTGCAATCCATGAATCTGTTATCAAACATTGAAATCAATATTTAGTTACGCCAATGTTATATCAATTTGCCTGTTTAAAACTGCTATACAAATTTTGGGTGAGAGTCTTGTTGGCCTCCCATAAAATTAAATCTTGATTTTCGGGCTTAACAGACTATAACTTTGCTTTTGGTCCTGATAAAAATGCAACAAAATTTCCATAATTAGAGCATGTGATTAACTATATGAATAGATGGTTCAAATAAATGTCTAACAAAAACAATGGCTTGTAGCAGATGGTTAAGTTTGACAAAAATGCTATAAATCAAGTAAAATTTGACTTTAAAGGCCAATATCGACACGATTAACTTTACTTATACCGCGTGTTTGATTTTTTTCAGTTGCATTGATATGTAAACTATTCTAGAGACTTCATAAAATCAGCAATTAGTGTGGCCTAAAAAAGTCTAGAACTGCAAAAATTCGGAAAATTGGGTGTTTGCCAATATCTTGAAAACGGAAACTAAGATATGACTGACATGCCAACTCATATTCATTCTAGACAAGCATGAATTAGTTATAAATGTTTGGAATACTTACAAATGGTCCCATTTTGTAGACCTGTGTTATTGTTAAACGTTCAAAATAGCTAAAAAGATTCAAAGTAAACCAACTACTTTATTTTGAAAATAGTTATGCGCCAGGTTTATGCTCTGGCTGTGTGCCAAAAGCTTTCATTTGTTTCTTAAGTTTTTCCCCTACAAACTTTTCATTCATTTCGGGAACATTTTTTAAAAATTTTCTATTAGAGTGCGCGCTTACTTACCTAATTGAAGGACTTCCAAATCAAATCATAGATCCCTGGGTAAAACGGCTTGGGCTGTGGGTTGATAATCAGTCAGTCGGACTAAGAAATTAAGCAGCATTGATAAGAAAGCGCAGCATATCCATAGATTTGTGGTAAATTGCCCACCTTTTTGTTATCTTCTTACAATTAATATATTTCGATATTGATAAAAGAAATGGAAAGATAACAGAAATTCATTCATAAATGATATTTAGCTATAAGCCTACGCTCAAGTCAAATTTAATTAAAAGATCTTTTTCTTTTTGACCCTTTTCGGAGAACTTTGTGCGCTTCAAAAACTATTGCTCAAATTAAGAAAAATACCCAATGCGGTTATCATCATTTTTTCCTCTTAACTCTCTGGCGGCATCGGCTGGCGTGAAAAGTTTATTTTTTATTTTTTTTTTTTGTTTTAGCCACAAGTTGCTGTTGGTTGGTTGCCAAGTTGTGACCGCAAGAAGCTGCGCACAATTTTCTAATTAAATTCATTTGAGACCCTCACGCACTTGGCAAACTGCAGCTGCCGCGTGCTGAGCATTCGCGATATGCGTGGGGCGTTGGAGGAGGAGGGCAAAATATTGACCGATGTGCAATTGAGGGCTGCACAATTTGCAATCAGAAAGAAATGTCTAAATGTCGCTCTAAATTTTTTTTTTTTTGAGCTTTTGCTTTGTGGGTTGTACTTATGCGGCATCGATGACATTGTGTGTAGCATAAAGCAATTTCCGTCTTGCACAAGCAGCGCTTCCGGTGCGGCAAACGTGCGCCGAGCTCTGACACTTGCTGCAAACGTCGTGTGTGTGTGTGAGTGTCATCTCATTCTGTGTTTTCGCTTCTTTTTCCTTTTTTTTACTTTTTGCTCTTTGCTAACATGGAAATAATCAAAATGTCGCATTGAGATTGAAAATCACTGCATTTGCCAACACTTCCGCTCAAGTGATGAGCAAGTTGTTACCCTGATGCCTGTGTGTGCGTGTGTGCGAGAGGATTTAACAGTCTGTTATCAAGAAAATTGACAATAAGTTGCTGTTAAGGACAGCCGTAAGAGAAATGTGCCATGTAAGCAATTTTGATGGCTGCTTGGTGTTGACATTGGGTTTTTTTGGTTTAGTGGGGATTTTCATGTCAGTAAATGGTGAATTATGCGTAATTTTCTCTTCTTTCTTTCATTTTTTTTTTTTGTGATTTAAGACGTGTGCACGAGCATTATAGAAAATTTGATGAGCTACCTAAATAAAGGCAGGAGGTCGTCGATATGTATGAGTGAGCTAGATACGAGAAAGGGATAAACTCATGCATAAAAGCTTAAAATGAATCAATAATAGAAATCAATACATCTCACCAGCTCTCAATTTTCCATGAAAGTGAGGCTGCCAAGGAAATACTCGATTTTTAAACTCTAAAAATCATCAAAATGACACTATTGAGTCATCAATTTGAAACTATTGAGTATCATTTTCAGCTTAATACTTCAAGTATTTTGAGTATATCAAATTGATACTTACTTGTATCAGGTTGATACTTTGTATTCATTTCTTAGTAACATTTTGATACTAGCTATTCTCAATTTGATATTTCAAATGTCAAGGTTTTAGTATGATTTTAATTTTTTTTGCATTTTCTTTTAATTGATATTTTGGCAGACTTGGGGCGCTTAATTCGAAGATGAGCATCCGGATTTGGCTTTGAAGTTCCGAATAGGTGTTAACAGGGTGTTAAAAAACATGCAGGAGAAGGTCCGACTTGGTAATATGAGACTTTGGCCTAACTGAGGCAACTCAAGATTGAGAAGCTACACGGCCAACCGATAATGCTCAAGTATGAGGTTCTGAAGGATCTTAAAGATACTTACTTTGGCATTAAGTGCTACCACTTCTATTTCAATGTACACATTTCAAATAAATAAACCTATTTAATTACTCGTCACCAATACTTTTTAAATGCATGCGATGCTGTTTAAGGAATTATTCTACATATTGTTGCCTTTGACATTCTAAACTTGTATGAGAGGGATGTCATGCTGTATCCTGAAGCCCAATAGCGCAGTATCGATGATAGTCTATCGCCAGGTGAAATGGGCTCAGGAAAGTCGCCGTCTACTTTCTCGAAAGTGGCTGCATCCAAGCGCACATGATTTATAAATACTTCGCAACTCTGCATTCAACTCAAACAACATTCCTCCTTCTTTCCCTCGAGTCAACTTAATTTTGTCGATTCATCATGCCTTGGGTTCATCATCATCTTAATCTTTGTCCAGCACCCACAACGCAATAACAGCACACGCCACTAGCTCTGTTGCCTTTCGCGCATTCATTTGTTGCAGCTAAAAAATGTAATTTAATTACAATTAAAAAAATACACGAAAGCACTAAAAATGACGCATTTTTACCTTTATCAAAATATTTAATTCGAAAAAAAAAACAAAACAAAGTTATCGCAATGTGAAAGGAAAACGAACATGCACGATTTGCTTGGCACAGTAAAAATAGTTCAAATGAGCTAATTTTGAGCTAACTCATTGGATCAGCTGTTCAATTAATGGCGGTCATAGAACCACTGTGTTCACATTACTTGTGTTCACATTGAAAAGTACTCGTTTCTGTGACACACGATTTCTGTGACAAGGCATGGGCCGTTCACATTGCACTGTACCGCTGGGACACTGAAAAGTGACGCACTGTGCCCCAATCTAAACGCAGCAAAAAATTTGAGACTCACAAGTGGTTTCATTTAAGCGATATGCAAGATATTATTGGTGTATTCTTTTAGGCTGATAACATCAGATTCAATTCAATATAAATAGTATCTTAGGCGTGTAGCAAACAGCGTTTGCGATGGCGCAACGCATTGTGACGACATTCCCTCCCAATAGTTACTATATTTAGGTGAGAGTATGCAGAATCAATACTTTATCAATGCACTCAGAAAATTATTTTTTCTAAATCTAAGAAAATTGCCCTAAAATCGAAATCGCCTTAAAATTTAGAAAAAATTTATATTTTTGAGAAAAATTTTCTGCATTTTAGAAAAATGAATTTTTTAGAAAAAACTTTCTAAAATTTTGAAAACTATTTTTTTAGAAATTTTATGGTGAATTTGCTTTATTTCCTTTTCTAATTATACTCTGTACCGAAGGTACACAGAGTATATTAAGTTTGTGCAAAAGTATGTAACAGGGAGAAGGAATCATTTCCGACCCTATAAAGTATATATATTCTTGATCAGCATCAACAGCAGAGTCGATATAGCCATGTCCGTCTGTCCGTCTGTCTGTCTGTCCGTCCGTATAAACGAAGAGATCTCAGAGATGGTAAGAGATAGAGGTTTGACATGTATGGGACATATATTTCTTATACTTGCAGGCAGATCAAGTTTATTTTCAATTTTTGCCACGCCCCCTCGCGCCCCCGCAATTTGGAAAAAACGTCATATCTCCTACAGTTTGGATGATAGATGGTTCGTACTTTCTAGAGATATCTAGTACTCAAAATTATTTATCGATTTGCTGAAGGAATGATAAAGATCGGATGAACGATACTCAAGTAATGAGCAAAAAACGGTCAGTTAACACCCCCCACCCACCCCACCCATAACCTAAGCATTGCGTTTAGCAGAAGCAATCTTAGTGAGAGAGAGAGAGAGAGAGAGACTTAAAGAGCGCACTGCGTTGTGTGTTAACTGGCCGTTTGACTCGTGACCAAATGCGAGCTGCGACATTAAGGCTGCAGAGTATGTTATAGTCGGGCTTGACCGACTTTCTTTCTTGTTTTTAGGGTAATTTCGCCTTTGATTTTAGAAAATATTTGATACAAATTTAGGGTATTTTACCCTGAAATTTAGAATACAATTTCAATTTTTTTTTAGAAAAATTTTCTTAAGAATAATGCGAGTCGCCTTTGGCCCCTTTTTTTAGGGCGATTTTCTAAAAATTAGGGCGAAAATTTGACTTTTTAGTAGGCTTGTTGATAATATATCAAAATATCAATATATCGATATTTTTTACGAAAAACTAAATATTTATATCGAAATATTTTTTTTCCTGATATAATATATCGCATATCGATATTATTTGGAAATATATTTTTTGATATTGTGGTTGGTCACACTACACTTAGAGATCTTAAAAAGAGAAGATGAGCGCGGCAAAGAGCTTTTACACAAACATAAACGCACATAATGCCACCTGCAGCCTTTGTGCAAAAATAATTAAGTCAAGTGGTAACACCACTAATCTCCTGTCACATTTGAGGAACAAGCACCCGGAAGCGTATTCAACATGTGTTAAGGTAAGAAAAAATGTAATGCCAGAAAAGTCTTGAGAATTTTCCCGCGCAATTTTTTGACAGTGTGTGTGTGTTGTGTTCAAAACAACAAAACACTGGTGAAGTCGACAATGTTAGACCCGCGATTTAAGAAATTATATTTAGCGCCGCTCAATGCTCAAGAAGCTATTCAAGACATTATCACCGAGGTATCGGCAGACAGCACTGAAAAACGAGTATGTAAAAATATGTTAAAAACATTATTAACACCACTTTGAATTAACTTTAAAGTCCCAGTTTTAATATAATATTAATTAATCTAAGCATAATATACTTGACTATAATAATAACTATCTTTGTTTTAACACAACATTAAATTAAACTAAATCTATTGTTTGAAGAGATTGAGAGAAGCTCAACTTTGGCCCTTTGGGCTGTGATAGTCAATTATTTATTGTTGACATTTGTATAAAGATTTTTGCTATAATATATTTTCTCTTTTTTTCTGTAGAACTCAAACGGAAGCCAACTCGATGAGGGGAGGGAAGTAGAGACAAACGAAAGCTTCCTAGAGGCCCACAATAGATCAAGTGCCATAAAGCCAATTACAGATGCCAAGGAAAATACAGAAATAAAATTATTTTTAAATTTACCACTCGCTGGCTGGGAGACAGATCCCTTAGAGTTTTGAAAATCCCAGGAAAAAACTTTACCGAAGTTATCAAAATTGGCCATGAGTTACCTTATAACACCAGGTAGCTTGGTTCCTTCAGAGCGGCTGGCCTCCGCCATAAAATGCGTTGTCTGCGACACGCGGAGCCGCCTGACGGATATTCATATAAAACAAAGAGTTGATTTGAAATCCTTAAAAAAAGAATTTTGGAGGTAAAATCATGTTACCAATATATGTAATTTTTCTAGAAAATTTAACTTTTTCATTGTTTAAAAAATGAAATGAAGTCTTTTAAGTTTTTTCTTGTAACCTTACTTAAACTATTCAACCTTAAGATCTCTGTTCTTTAATGGAAAAAAGTTTGTTTTATTTTTAATTAATAAAAAGTTCAAAAAAAATATAATGCATTTAAAGTTAATATTATTTTGGGGGGGTTTAAGATTTTTATACTGAAATATAAAAATATCAAAAATATCAGATATATCGATATATTTTGGTGATAAATATTGCAAAAACCTGATGATATTTTTAAAAAAGATAATCATCGATACGATATTTTTTACATATTTTCACAACCCTACTTTTTAGGGTGAGTTGTTTTTTGAGTGTGGGTGAACGGAAGACCCATTAAGAAGACTGGTTGTGTATGGATGGGCAAACTCCTTAGACCAACGCTTGATGAAACCCAGCAAACTCTTACCTATGTTGAATTTGACTTAAAACAGAATATGTCATGAAAACAATGCTTGTAATCAAACACGTTTTAGCTGGCTCGGAGTCATGTTATCTTTGCACATAACTTTAAACAGGAACACACACACAAATATGACTGGGACTCAATTTACAGACATGCTGATGTTAATTCTCAAATAGATCAATTCCATTTGTCCAATGTCAATCTATTTGAGTGTACTATTCCACTACGCAAGAAAATACTGAGACCAAAGCAAAAAACCTCGGTTTAATAATAACATAGCTGCTCATATATCGCAAAGAGACATAGCATATAAAAAATGGAAACGATACAAAACTAATGAACATTACCGACGCTTTAATCTACTTATGTTTGTATTGACTTGTATTGTATATAACTTAATCAAGACCGCCAAGGACACCTAAAGTAAAAAGTAAAATTGGCTCAAACAGCACCTCCAGGAGGGCCAGGGCCAAACTTCTCTCAAGCCAAGGACACCTATTATTCGGAAAAACAAACATAGAGTGAGCTAAAAAATGTTGGAATTGGTAAAGAAAGAGGTAAAAGTAAAATTGACACTGACATTAATGATCTCAATCTGAAGTTTGTGGACTCTGGTCTACCTGAAGCTACATCCAACATGTACTTTGAAACTTTAAAAAAAATGGAAACTTTGACAGTAGGTTTAGCTTTATGTGCGTGGATCAGTGTGATGGCCTTGAATCTGTACTTAAAGTTAAGTCAAATGCAATTGGATTAGATGATATGAATCCCAAGTTTCTCAAAATTATTCTTCCACAAATCCTTCCCCATATTACACAGTGCTCACTACATCGACATTTCCAAACTTATGGAAATTAGCTAAAATAATCCCAATGCCAAAATGGAACAGTGAATATAGGCCCATATCGATATTACCGTTTTTGTCCAAAGTTGCGGAACAATTGATGGCACAACAAATAAGCAAATTTCTGACAGATAACTCATTATTTAGTAATAAACAGTCTGGTTATAGAAAACATAAAAGCTGCACCACGGCAATACTGAGGACATAAGAAGACAGATAGATGATGGCAATGTGACCTTTCTGACACTACTTGACTTCAGCAAAGCTTTTGACACGGTTAATCACGAAATCATAGTTGGCAAGCTAGTCAAATTTTATAATTTTACTGATACTGCCATTAAATTAATAAAATCCTATTTATGTGATAGAAAGCAGGCGGCGGTTTCTGAGTCCGAACCTTATCCGTACTGTAACTTAAACGTGGTGTTCCCCAAGGTTCAGTTCTTGATCCACTTCTTTTTTCCTTACATGTAAATGACCTTCCTGACCTGCTAAGTAATTGTAATGTCCACATGTACGCAGATGATGTCCAAATGTATGTTAGTCGTCCTTTGAGTAAAATAAATGAGTGTGTCAATTTTTGTTATTGTGATCTTTAAAGTGTTAATGAATGGGCTAAGCGTAATGGACTGTCAATAAACCAAGCAAAGTGCAAATGCTCAGTTATATACAAAAAATCATTGAGTACAAGAGATCTTGCGAAATTAATAATTGACAATACACCATTAGAATATGTATTGCAAGCCATTAATCTAGGCATAACATTTAATGACACATTATCTTGGAATGATCAAGTAACTAAAGCTGCAGGGCAAACCCATGGAATTCTAAGACAACTATTCTTCAGTAAGTGCTTTTTAACTACAAATATCAGACTTCTAATCGCAAAGACTTACTTGTTACCAATGCTTTGCTATGGGACCGAAATATTTGGGAATTTGGACGCTGCCTCTCAGAGAAGATTAAACGTAACATTCAACAATATCGCTAGATTTGTATGTTTATAATAGAAGACAATCGGACAACATTACACACTTCGCTAACCAGATATACGACCTTGACTTCATAACGTGGACTAGATACAGATCTCTAATACTGCTGCATAAGATAATATGTAAAATAGAGTTGAAAAGGGGATTTCTAGTTAGGACTTTTTTAGTTTTCCGGCTGCGCTTTGTTGGAGGTCTGGACCGAGAGCACAGCCTTCTTTAAGGTCTTCCAATTGCTGGCCTTGAGAATGAGCGCCAGCGCCAATTCTTTGCCTCCATGATATTTGTTTATCTATTCGATGAATCGCAAGAGTGCCGAAGATTACTTGGATCAGGAGCGTGACAAACTATTTCCGGAGTCCTGTTAGCGAATTTTCTGCTGCACGCCGATAATGACACCCTATGATAAAATCCAATGTCTGCATAAGGACATTGCATTAAAGTTCTAAATCAGACTCAGGACCTGTCACCCGAGGAAGTGTACGCAGCTGGGAAATCCCGGCCAGGTGATGGTCTCTTTTAATCATTATTCACCTCCTGCATACGTGGATTGACAAAGTCGAAATTGTCCTAGTGTATATAACCTTCGAGACTATTTTGGATAACATTTTGTGCTATATTGTAAGTACTTTAAGGGCTTTCGAAATCTTTAACTAAATATCTCTGTCTTTAGCTGAATCTGGCCCAAAAATCTGCCGTCAAGGTGCAACACTTACTGCTTACCTAGCCTTAGTTAAGAAAATACCACGGAGCAAAGCCAATGTCTTTCCCGATTATATACTGCCCTACATCATGGATTTGGCCAGTGAACTAAGTGCGGTCATTGTGCGTCTGACCATTGCCAGGAATATGGCCGCGTTGGCAAAGACAGCTGTTTACTTTCTGGAGGAGACACAGCGCAATGTTCCGTAATGTTCGATACAATTTAATAAAACTGAATTCATACAAATAAAGAACCAAAACTAACAAAAAGTACAAATTTTGAAATGGGAAACAAAATGGAATGAAACAAAACATTCTGATCAATTATCGGAGTAGTAAACGTTTACAACAAGTTTTCGAATCCGTTCTCGACACTTTCACGATAGCAGAAACGTAATGGAAACGATTCAGTTTCCGTTTTCGCTGTCGAGAAAGTGTTGAGAATGGATTCGAAAACGTGTATCGAGAACTTACGTTTTGCCACAAACTGAGCGACAGGTAATACTTTTTCGGACCGAAAACGGAACACATTCTCGATAGTCCATTCCAACATTCCTCCTTCTTTCCCTCGAGTCAAATTAATTTTGTGGATCCATCATGAGCGATTTGCCTTGGGTTCATCATCATCTTTATCTTCGTCCAGCCCCCACAACGCAATAACAGCACACGCCACTAGCTCTGTTGCCTTTCGCGCATTCATTTCTTGCAGCTAATAAAATTTTATTTAACTATTAGAGATTTCGAAAACGTGTATCGAGAACTTACGTTTTGCTGCCACAAACTGAGCGACAGGTAATACTTTTTCGGACCAAAAACGGAACACATTCTCGATAGTTTTCTTAAAGAAAACTTCGAGAAATCATCGAAAACGGATCCGTTCTCGCTAACGATTGTCGGGTGGGGAGGCTTGTCGAATACACAGCTGTTTCAAGAACCCCTCCCTCCCTCCATTTCCAACTTCAGTAGGCTTTGTCCATCGACAGCAAGTCATAAGTAAAAATACAATTTCCACCCTTTAACAGCCTTAACTAAAGCGGCAATCAATCATATTGATATTTTGGTTTGTGACACACAAAATATCTTAAAAAAGTTTTTGTCTTTTGGCTGCCAGCCCTTAAGCAAACTTTATCACCCACCACCACTTAACAGGACTCCTTCACACTAGCCTCTGCGGAATCGCTTTCCATTCTTGAACTTGACTTAAAAATATTTTCAAAAGAAAAACCACTTAGAAGTATAAAATAAACTTAAACATTTGTCCAAGATAATGTGATAAAGCCAGAGCCAAGGCAAAGGAAAGTGATTGAACATTATGCAAAGACCAAATAGCCTGCAGCTACTTAACATATAAAGCATACGCCTAGTTGGGCTCAGGCATTAAGTATACGACTCAGTAGCAACAGACCAAAAAAAAACAACAACAACAAAGCTAATACGCCAAACTAAAAGCCTAAGACACCCCAAAAAGCAGGCAGCTAACTATGTGGAGGCAGCTACTTACTTAAAAAGCATTGAGCCTAAGTAAACTTTTACGTCAATCTCTGTCTACGCCCTTCGCACTGCACTTAAACATGGTCCATGGTCCAAGAGCAGAGCGCAAAACCACGAAGATGACAAGGACGAGTCGAGAGCTTAATGCAAGCCAAATGAAGTACAAACAACTTGCTGGGCACTTCCAGCTGTGTGGCCGGGTGGGTGGGGCATTAAAGTTATGGCCGCGCTGCTGCAAGTGAGAGTTACGCATAGGAAAAAAACGCAGAAATATTGACAAGGCTGTGGCCAAGTTGGACTCTGTCAGAAAGGCAAGCGGCTTATGAATTAATGCAAAACAGATTGCCTGCCGCTAAAGGCGACACTTTGCACCTTTTTTTGCCGTGCGGACTTACTTTTAAATATTTACCAACAAAGGGCAAAAAACTGAAAGCAAGACTACCTGTGCCTGGCTCAAGGCAAAATTTATAGCACCTGATAAGGGTCGCCTCTTCCAGCCTCTGTCCATGTCCCCGTATCTGGCGCATTTCATCTGTGTGTTGGGGGGTGGGGGGCGATTTCCACATTTTCATTTTCAATTTGAATTTTTATGCTTGTAAAAAGCAAATATCCTGGCACGGTCCCTGCACTGTTGTTTAGTCGCTTTATTAGTTTATCACAACTTAAGCATCGCACGGGCACAGGAAACAACAGCCAGCGGAAACAGCTGTGCTCCAACATCCTTCGTCACCAGGAGATTTCTTTCTTTCACTTATTGTCTTTGGTTTTTGTTCTCCTTATTTCGTTCACGCGACATTCTATAAATTAATCAGACGAAGTGCCCGAGCGCAGTCACCCTGTCTCTCTGGCAACTCAATCGCGATAAAAGAGCCCCGGTGAATTATAGTTATTTGATTTTGCTTAGTGATTTGTTGGCCCCGCCGTTTTTTAAAGCCCACGACATCTAATTGAATTGCACCCGAGCTTAGTGGAAGCAAACGAAAAAAAAAAATAAGTAGAATAGTGGCCAAATTATGTAGCATGCATAAATTTTCTTAGCCAGGAAGCCGCCACAGACACGAGCTGCTTATCGTCACAAAAACGCAAAGTTTCCATATGTGTGAGTGAGTGCGTGATTCGGGGAGGAAAGAACACACCATAAGATGTAGAAACAAGAACAAAAATTGAAATGTTCTGGCAAGCCAAATGTTGATTTACACTATTTCTTAGCCGAAAAATGTGATAATGTGTACTTAAAACTAAATTAATGGTGATAGTTATGGAAGTAGTAGTCTTTAGTTTCATCTCTATTTTCTTGAAGGTGCAAATTTACACTATTTTGGCAACGCTGGGTGAAAGAGTAGACGCCGATACTGACCCAGACCCTCTAAATGGTTTGAAAAATGTCTCCCGATTAAAGTTGGAAGCATTGTAATCATAGTGGATGACACTCTACTCAGGAATTTGTGGCTGAAAGGGCACATCATAGATTCCGGTCATGGCCAAGGACGGGCAAGTTCGGCGTGTCACTATACAAACACTTAGCATGGTGTGTTGTACCGACCAGCAGTGAAAGTGGCCCAGCAGTTCTGGACATCGGCATATAGGAAATGTGAGCCACTATCGGTTCTTCACGGGGGCAGGAATGTTGCCGCCGTAATTTGTAATATAGTAGGCTAGAAAAATATTTTAAAACACAGTAGGCCAGAGAAACGGAGAAAATAGAACCTTCAAATTCAAGTCAATAAATCTATTCAGTATGGTCTACTACTTTGTAAGAGCAACACTACATTTATTTTAAGAATACTGGCCGGTATTTTTACTTGTCCAAAGAACATTTATTTTTCTTCTATTTGTTCAACTAAAACTTAATTCTTTATTTTTCTTTTTTTTCGCTATTGCCATCGTTATTAGAGGACGCCGTTTTTCAGTGACTAAGAGATTGGAGATGCATCAATTTAACGATAAGTCACCAGTCGATCTTGCATTATCAGTTTACGCACAGTATCTATGATTTCGGGCACAATAACTGATTTTGGACGACCTTGACGGTTGAATTAACTATACCAGTGATATACAGTGGGTTTTGAAATAAAGTACCGATTTCATCGACATACTCTTGTTGAAAACCAACGAAAACCTTCCACCACCAAGACTAAATTGATTTTTTCAACTCGCTGTAAACAACACAAGCTTAGGTGCTTGTTAAAAGTCTGACTTGGCGTAATTATAATTCCTAAGTACTTATATTCGTTTACTACTTTTATCAAGTTCAATTGATAGGGGTACATTAATATATAATACGATTAGTAAAGGGGATAACAAGCATCCTTGCCTCACTTCATTATTAAGCTTAGTATTCAGACAAACTAAACCGTTCGCTAGCGGAATTGAAAACTGATTCAGGTACAATATGTACTGTTCAACGCCAAAACGCCACCGTTCCTCAAAATACCACAAAAATGTGAAACGGCCACACTACATTGTCAGATGTTGTTTTTGGATTTTAATTCAATTTAATCACATTTAAATGGAAATGAAAGTATTTAATTATAAAAAAACTAACTATGACTAAGACCCCAGCATGTACTCGGCAAACTGCCAGTCGACACCACCACCCATTTCTGGCTGCGTCAAGGACCACCGGCACTTCCACTTCTTTCTTGTTAGCGGTAGCTGTCCCGCAGAGACTTCCAGACTATCTTGAAATCATCTGCTGAAATATATATTTATTATATTTAACAATATTTCACGTAATTCTTAGCTGACCTCTGCAGCCACAGCTTCCCATGCTTTTTTTTTTTATAAAAAACTGCATCAAAATGCTTTTTAATGGTCCAAATCCCACAGGATGGGATGTACACACCTGATCATATTAATAGGTACACACATCAACTCGACTTTAAGGTAACAGGAAACAGTTTTATTTATTGTTTCAAACTTAAAATTTGCTCTCATTGGTTCTTATTTTATTTCTTTTTAATAAAATAAACTTATTTGTAACATAGAATAATAATATAACATAAAAGAGATCATTTTGTGTTTTAGATACGTTTTCAGTGACCCATTTTTTTCTAAAAAAAATAATTATTTAATTCTCTGTACTGACAGGAGCTATACTTAATTTACCTTTAGTTACCAAAAGATCACTGATTACAAAATTATTCACTTGATACTTGTGAGAAATGGAGACTGTACCTATTATTATGATCAGGCGAAATGTGTGGTGGACTCGCAATTTATAGAAAAGCTTTGATATACGGGGCAGCCCCTCTTTCAACTTTTTGTCACAGTGTGGCCAGAGATTGACAACAACAAAAAACCAAAAATTAAAAAGTTGTCAACACTAAAAGTACGAAAATCCATCTATAATTAAAAAATTCCGGTGTGTACCTATTAATATGATCAGCTGTGTATATGGACCAGAGAACGGCTTCGTTCGACTGCAAAACGCTCACACATTATTCAACACCCGAATAAACAGGCTTCGCGCTCTGTTCAACAAACTTGCATACTCAACATGTTCGCAGCAGAGTTTTATTCGCACCAATTGTTGGCACTCTGATTATAATCATGTTCGAATTCATTCCAATCAGTTCGGCTGATTGTTCGTTTTGCTCAACGACGATTGTTTAGAGTGAGCGAAAATCAACTCGTATGAATTAACTCTTGCAAATACGCATAGGCGCTGCTGGCAGATATGGAACGAGAGGGAGAGAGAGAGATAGCAATGCTCGATGTTCGATCGAACACACAATGCGTTTGCCGGTATGCATCTGATTATATTCAATACTGAGTTTTGTTCAATGAATAAATATGAACATACACGTTGGATCACATAACTCTAGCTCAGCCGCTCGATGCGATTGCGTTGTGAGTTGAATATATTCAGCTCTAAGTTTTGTTGATTGATTAAATGTGAGTAAGAATTTTTATGTCAAGAAAAAATTGATTTTTGCAGTTCTCTGATATGGACTGCCAAAAACTAGCGCAATCTTTTCGTCAGCGTCGAATAGCGATAATCTGTTTTTATTTTGTTTTTTTTTTTTGCGCCAGACATGGTTGATGATATTTCGATGGGTAGGTGTCGAAACAAATACAAACTATATTTTCTGCTTCTGAGCGTCAGAATAGAATCGGCCTGAGTCTGCCTGTCAATTAAGTAGGCGCCTCTCAAGTTAGCGGCGCACTAGTTTTCCGACGCTCAGGAACGGAATTTTTAGTTTGTCTGAGTTCAACAGAGCGTAAAGCAGGGCATCCACACACGAATTTGTTCGACGAACAAATTTTTCAAAAACAAATGTTTCTCACGAACATTATTTGCATGAAAATGTCAAGGAGTTACCATGAAAATATGGCAGCGAAAACTAACAAAATCACGGCCTAGATGGCGACACAAATTAGCTTAAAGCATTATTTCATCATTTCGGGGGATTCACTAAATTCCAGCCACAATTCGTTGCTCATTTGGGCACTTGTTCACTCTACATATAATTTTGACAAATGATGTTCGTGCACTTGTTCCCATCCATTGACGAACATGTTTGCACGAATACACGCAAGATAGAAGGTTTCTATTCTCTGCGAACAAAAAGTCGAACAAAAAAATCTGTCACGAACACCTTCAACATAACGACGAACATTTCGTCGAGCACAACAAATTCGTCGAACAAATTCGTGTGTAGATGCCCTGCTTAAGAGGCCTGTCGGAATTTTACGGAAGCTTTCCGACACCCATTTTTTTTATAAGGAGTTGACACCCGTCGAAATCGATTTAGTTTGTCTGAGTACTAAGTTATAAAACTTTCCGACAGCTGGCTTCCGTTCCATACTGCGCTGCTGAATACTGCGTATACTTTTTCAAATAACGTTCACGATTTTCGTTGGTACTCCGACTGAGTGTAGCTTAAATACCAAAAGCTGTCTTGGAACTTTGTCAAATGCTGCCTTAAAATGAACAAAGTATGCGTACGTTTTCTTATTTTCTGCGAAGCTGATTTTGGACTATTGATTCAGGATTGCATCCTGCGGAATCCTTAGTTGACAATATTTTGTCACCCATTCCGATAGCCGATCATTCAGGACGCCCATCATTATATTTGCTCCACAGTTCAAAAACGAGATGCCCCTGTACACTGAGAAAAACATCATTCTAAAACCAAGATTATAATCTTGAAACGAGACGAAATGGTGTCAGAATTTGACAGAGGAGATTATAATTTCAATTTAAATCTTAATCCAACAATATTGACTTAAGATCGATTATACTCGACTTTAAGATGAAACAATCACATATTTTAATATGAAAAAAAGATATAAATAAATTAAGCATTTCTTATTTTTAGGTGATGGGTGGGTGGTTGAAAGGGTGGTGTAATTTGGTTGGTTTAGTTAGTTGTTTTAGTTTATTAACATTTTCTTCTTTCTGAAAAACTTATTTAAATTGTAAATTATTAATCCGCCGATAATGGGACTTGAACTCAGTACCTTCTGCGCACTGAAACACTGACACCAACAGTTTACAATCGAGCGGCAACTGTTAGGCCCAACCATATGCAGTATTCTTATACCAGAGATTTCTGCAGCCTGAGTTCTTATACTGCAACTGGCTGCGCTTAACAATTGACCCCCCACGGCAAAGTCGACTAATCGGCCGAGCGAATGTGTTATTGAACGAAGAGGTCGTGGTTCGGGTCCCAGGAGGGACTTGTTTTTTGTTTTTTTTTGTGGTTTTTTTTTAGCATAATAAATCTCTATACATATATACCAAAAAAAACTTCAACTGAAGCTTTACAGAAAACTGTAGGTTGGTTGATAAGTTGCGAGATGATAAATATTGTTTTTAAGATTTCTAAGCTCATTTCAAGGATTTTCAATTTTGTTTTTATAAGATTGCAAAGTTCTTGAAACGAGATTTTAGATTGATTTTTTCTTTTCAGTGTAGTTTCCGACATTGTTTGGGCCTGCTTTTTTGAGTATGGGAAAAATTACGCTTTTTATAAATAGACGCTGATCGATGTTTTTAAAGAACCTCCCTATTCGACTTGGCCCATCGACTGCAATTCAGGAGTTACCTACTCATGTCGAAAGTGCTATAATTGGTAGGGGATCCCATGGCAACATATGTGTCAAAAATCAACACCGCCAAAAACCCCTTAGTTGACTGGCCGTTTTTTGCCCATAACTTGAGTATCGTTCATCCGATCTTTATCATTCCATCATTCCAAATCGATAAATAATTTTGTTTACAAGGTATCTCTAGAAGGAACGAACGATCTATCTCCAAAACTGTAGGAGATATGAAGTTTTTTCCAAATTGCGGGGGCGTGGCAAAAATTGAAAATAAACTTGATCTGCCTGTAAGTATAAGAAATATATGTCCCATACATGTCAAACCTCTATCTCTTACCATCTCTGAGATCTCTTCGTTCATACGGACAGACAGACGGACAGACGGACATGGCTATATCGACTCGGCTGTTGATGCTGATCAAGAATATATATACTTTATAGGGTCGGAAACGATTCCTTTTCCCTGTTACATACAGGGATCGATTTTGGCAACGCTGGGTGAAAGAGTAGACGCCGATACTGACCCGGACCCTCTAAATGGTTTTGAAAAATGTCTCCCGATTAAAGTTGGAAGCATTGTAATCATAGTGGATGACACTCTACCCAAGAATTTGTGGCTAAAAGGGCACATCATAGATTCCGGTCATGGCCCAGGATGGGCAAGTTCTGCGTGTCACTATACCAACAAGCAGCATGGTGTGTTGCACCGACTAGCAGTAAAAGTGGCCCAGCAGTTCTGAACTTCGGCATATAGGAAATGTGAACCACTATCGGTTCTTCACTGGGGCGGGAATGTTGCCGCCGTAATTTTTAATATAGTAGGCCGGAAAAATATTTTAAAAACACAGTAGGCCAGAGAAACAGAGAAAATAGAACCTTCAAATTCGAGTCAGTAAATCTATTCAGTACGGTCTACTACTTTGTAAGAGCAACACTAAATTTTTTTTTAAGAATACTGACCGGTATTTTTACTTGTCCAAGGAACATTTATTTTTCTTCCAATTTGGTTTTTTTATTTTATCTAACAATTTGTTCAACTAAAACTTTATTCTTTATTTTTCTTTTTTTTCGCTATTGCCATCGTTATTAGAGGACGCCGTTTTCCAGTGACTGATGCAAAATCTTAAATTTGCTGGTGAAACTTATGTTTGGAGATGCATCAATTTAACGATAAGTCACCAGTCGATCTTGCATTATCAGTTTACGCACAATATCTATGATTTCGGGCACAATGCCACCACCCAAGCTTTCATGGAGATCATAAATATATAATGCGCATAGTAAAGAAGATAACAAGCACCCTTGGCTTACTTCATTATTAAGCTTAGTATTTAGACAAACTAAGCCGTCCGCTAGCGGAATTGAAAACTAATTCCGAATGTACAGTGTGACTGTTCAACCTCAACTCCACCGTTCATCAAAATACCACAAAATGTGAAACGGTCACACTACATTGTCAGCTGTTTTGCATTTTAATTTAATCACATTTAAATGCAAATGAAAGTATTTAATTATAAAAAATGGCAAAACATGGCTAAGACCCCAGCATGTACTGGGCAAACTGCCAGTCGACACCATCACCCACTTTTGGCTGCGTCAAGGACCACCCACACTTCCACTTATTTCTTGGTAGCGGTAACTCTCTCGCAGAGACTTCCAGACTATCTTGCAATCGTCTGCTGAAATATATATTTATTATATTTAACAATATTTCACGTAATTCTTAGCTGACCTCTGCAGCCACAGCTTCCCATGCCTTTTTTTTTATAAAAAACCTGCATCAAAATGCTTTTTAAGGGTCCAAATCCCAGAGGATGGTATGTACACACCTGATCATATTAATAGGTACACACATCAACTCTGACTTTAAGGTAACAGAAAACAGTTTTAATCATTGTTTCAAACTTAAAATTTGTTCTCATTGGTTCTTAAACTATTTGTTTCTAATAAAATAAACTTAATTGGAACATAGAATAATAATATAACATAAAAGAGATCATTTTGTGTTTCAGATACGTTTTCAGTGACCCATTTTTTCTAAAAAAAATAATTATTTAATTCTCTGTATTGACAGGAGCTATACTTAATTTACCTTTAGATACCAAAAGATCACTGATTATAAAATTATTCACTTGATACTTGTGAGAAACGGAGACTGTACCTATTATTATGATCAGGCGAAATGTGTGGTGGACTCGCAATTTATAGAAAAGCTTTGATATACGGGGCAGCCGCTCTTTCAACTCTTTGTCACAGTGTGGCCAGACATTGACAACAACAAAAAACCAAAAATTAAAAAGTGGTCAACACTAAAAGTACGAAAAAACCATCTATAATTAAAAAATTCCGATGTGTACCTATTAATATGATCAGGTGTGTAGCTGCCAAAGGAACTATCGGTCGAAAGAGTAGTTTTAGTTAGAAAAACTTTTTTGTCTTCAATGAAAACGTGCCCAAACCTCGTATTTATAAGTTTTCTATGCTTTTACATAACTTTACATATTTTGATGAAAATCGGATGACTATATAGTATAGCTGCCATACAAAAGTTATTTCAGAGAAAAACTCTTAGTAGGAAAAACTTTTTTGTTTTTAATGCTATCGCTCTCAAACTTGTTACTGATCAATATTACATGCTACTACACAGTTTTGGCAAGTTCGAACCAAATCGGATGACTAAAGTATATAGCTGCCATTGGAACAATCGGTCAAAAAAGTAGTTTTAGTGAGAAAAACTTTTTTGTTTGCAATGGTAGCGTTTGGTAGCTTTAAGCTTTCCAGTTATGAGTATTATCGGTTTTCACACAATTTTGCAAGGGTTGGTCAAAATCTGTAGAATATATTGTAACGGCAAGCAAATGGTGTGGCAGCTCTGGATATACTAATCATAGTTATCACGCGGCAGCGACGCTGTGCAGCTTGCACCATTCCTAATGAAGTGGCAGAGCGACAACCCACGCGCCATTCCTGGCGCGCAGTTTCCGGCTGGCTTCGATCACGCGCGGGTGGCGCCCGCATCGCTCCGTTCAACAGTAATTGAAAGCTTAAGTTATATTGAATAAAGTTAGTTACACATCAAACCTCGTAGCTAAAATGGTCAAAAAAGTGGCGTCCATCTATTGCTGAGTTTGGGAAATAACTCAGCTAAGAATGTTCAACGAAAATCATTTAAAACCGTAATTTATATAAAGTTATACAATCTAGATAGGTATATGATACTTCAGTCGAGTTGAAGTTAGCTTTCCTCTATTTTTCGGATTAATACAAGCCTTTTAGGATTGTTGCCATACTTTTGTGCTTGTTTCAAGTAGAATTAAGTACGACTCGTATCTGAAATTTCAATCCGAAGTTCAAGATCAAATCAATTTTTTTGAGATTGATATTTTAGTTCACCTTTTGTTTCTGTGTGCTTTACAAATTGGTTTTTTTTTTGTCTTTTGCTTTCACTGAGATTGCTGAAATTTTTGCAAAGCAACAACAGCTCAGCAATTTAAAGACTGAAAACTAATATTTTTAAACAATTCAATTCAATTAGTTAAAATACCCTTTTTTCTGAATATGTAGCAACATATCCTGCCAGGCTGAGACAACAAGCGACAGACAAGACCAAAGACCGAGTGGCGAAACCCAGCCAAGAGCGTGCCAAGGCAGCTAAATCTGTGCATACAAGTTGGCGGGATTGAAAGTGCATAAAGTTGAGTTTATTGTCGGGTAAAGTATATGCTTTTTGCTCCCCTCTCTGTCGCACACACACGCACACACATGCACAAATCTTTATCAGCCAAGCAAAAGAAATTATGACGGAAATCTAAAAAGTTGTGCATTAAAACTTGTTTGTGGTCGGGTGTCTAGAAGTTTTAGCCTGACTTTTAGGCAGTCCTAAATATCACAAGTAACAAAATCCGACAAAAAGAAAAACAAATAGACGCTGCCTAAATGGAGAGCATTTATGCATATGGAATGAAGTTGAAGAATTAAAAGGTTTCTAAATTCCGAATGGAATATTGCATAAAATCAACATTTTTATTCAACTATAATTTGAAGCTAAATTAAACTGCCATCGTCCAAATATCTGAGAATGGGCTGCCCAGCTCAGCCCAGTTAAAAATCCAATGGCCATACAATAGAAATGCTGGGCGACAGCTTCAGCTACAGCCACGACCGCAGCCATAGAACTCAGCACAAAAATATTTTCAATTATGATGCCAGAGTGAGGAACTCCAGAATTTTTCAATTAAGCTGCTTACAGACCGAAGGGGGGGGATTCTGCTGGAGCGGACTTGCCCAACTCAAAATGGAATTTCTTTGCAACGAAAAGAAAAAAAAAAAAAAAAGAAGAAAATTGTCTGCAATAGTTATATAGTTGTGTGGCTGTGGCGGGTAGTAAAAGTGCTAGACATAAAGGTAAAAGCATTAAAGTTATATGCGCTTTAAACCAACAATTGTTGCTGTTGTTGTCGGCAGATCGAGGGGAGGGACGGGCAGATGGTGTGCTACTTTTATGTGCCAAGGCAAAAGTTGTCGTAGTTTTAGTGGTCGTACCCCACCCACAACGTGTCCGCGCGCCATAAAAATTTGCAACAGCTGCACAGCTTGGTCATGGAATTCGACTCATGGGGCGGAGGGGACGGGGGGATAAGGAAGATGGCCACAACTCTGGGTCTACCTTGACAGTAGTCAGCCAAAAGGATTTCAGTTTTTTTTTTTTCTTGCTTATTTTTTTGGGTTCTGCATACTCTTTGCCATTGAATTAGCATATGGGTTTTGTGTTGGGGCATGAAACAGTGTAATTAGTTATCGACAAAAACAACTTAGCAACTTACACTGTAGAAGTTTCCGGGTCACATCAAGGTACTTAATAACAAGAAGCTTATGGCAAGAATATCCAGGTTTTTTTTCCTGGTTTTGTAAAGATTCATAAGGCTGGGAAGAGCCCGGTAAGTGGCAGCTTACCTTCCTTTTGATTCGGACTTAGGAGGTCACAAAGAGTCTCAACAAACTTGATCCTCGACGGATTCCCGGCTTAGAAAAGCGCGGATGTGGTCCACCGGGACTGCTCTTAAAAACTCAATTTCTTTTGAGAAGCTTTCTCACGAACAGCACCTTCTTGGTCGTCTGGGAAATATCGCTATCCAGCGCGAGAGAAGTAAGCGCTGGTGCGCCACTCTCTTTACATGGGACATGCCAAAGGGAGGAACGACACCCATCAAAAACACCCCGGACCTACTCATATGCAACATTTACAGACGATACATAACTGATGATGATAACTGATGTCTTTCTGCAAAATTTGTACTGCCTCATCAAATGGTCGAAGTGCTCAAACATTGAGTTTTTGCCCAACTAAGGTGTCCTGAAGTCTTTCTCATCGAGCATCACATGTGGCTCAACATACATACTTGGGAGCACATCTAAGCAATCGCCTCACATAAGGTCACTAAATGGTAGAGCAGATAAATTGGTATAGCAGGAATAACCTCCCACTTCGATATAAGATAAGATGTAGAAGGCCATCATAGCACCAGCCTGGAGATATGGGATCCAAGTATGTCATACACAGCTAAAAACCCATCCTACATCCGCAGGTGTCTGCACAAGTAATCGGGGTTACAATAACTGAAAATAAACTAGATCTGAGTGCAAGAACTGCAATCCAAGTCCGATACAGTTCGAAAGCAACAAAAATATTATTATAAATTTGTGCTGGAATAAGCTGTGCTATTAAACTTTCTTAGCAAAGCATTTGCTTAAGCTGCCTTTACACTTGTCATACATCTCTAAAGAGACTCTCTGACAATAGTGTAATAGCAAAGTAAATATCTCTCAATGTTTGGAAAATGTTGGCTTTTTTGATGTAATTTGACAGGTTCAATTTGATAAGAGATTGTCTTTATAGAAGTTTGACATCCTACTATTCAGAGATATATGACAAGTGTAAAGACTGCTTTAGTTTCCATTTGGAAATCACAAATCTCAAATCGAAATTATCTGCTTAATGGGCCTGCATTGTATTATACTTACCGTAATGAAATAAATTCGTCAGGTATGGACACATCACTATGGGAAACATTGTTCTTTTTGCAGGCTGCGTGTGTCCACACGAATTTTGTTTAACATGTATTCACTGTAATGGTGTGACTACTGCTGGGATCCATACATGTTAGCTTTTACGCCTTCGCAGAGACCCTGAGTCAAAAACGCAAACACGCCTATTCTGCAGCTGTCTTCGTTTAGAACCTCTAGAATAGTGCGTCATCTTGCAAAGCACTGAAACAGTCACAGCAGCATAGTGGCAAGTTGTATGAGCTGCCTAAAGAATTAGGTTAGGTTAGGTTGCGATGGCTGAGAGCGACAAGTCGCTCTCCCACTTAGGGCACATTGGGCCCATTGCGATGCCATATTTATTCCCTATTACCCTTTTTATAACTGAGGGGGGTCCTCGTTACTGAACCATTGTGTGGACAGAATGAATTTGAGTAGAGCTGGGATCTCTAGCCCGTCTCCGAGAGGTTGAGTAGCAGAGGTTGACCAAGTGTCCTGAGTCTCCTTCTACTCAAGGAGGGGTAATGGCAAAGAAGGTGTTGTACCGATTCGTCCTCTTCTTCGTGTCCGCAACTTCTGCAGAATTCATGGTAAGTGACGCCTCACTGTCTTAGGCCGTGAGGGTCCCCACCAGAAGTGATATGTGGTTTCTTCTGTGACGTAAAAGTGCGTTAGTACGTTTTTGGTAGTATGTTGGCCACGAAAGCATCGCTACTGCGCAGGAGGAAAGATTTTTCTAGCGATTCGTAGCGCGACGAAGTGTTTCATCATTTGTGTGAAGCTTATATGTCGCCTTAGGCATCCCTATCGTGCTCTTCTCTGAAAGGAGCTCGATGGTGGTACCTATTCTGGCCAGTTTGTCCGCAGACTCATTTCCTTCTATGTTGCGATGTCCAGGCACCCATATAAGTTGCACACTGAAATGTCGTGCGATCTCATTCAGAGATAAGCGACATTCCGGAAGTGTTTTAGCATTGTTGGTATGTGATTCAAGTGCTTTAAGGGCGGCTTCACTATCTGAGTATATAAATACGTTTCCTTCTTTGACCGTGAGTGTGCTAAGGCAGGTGGCAGCTTCCTGGATGGCTACAGCCTCTGCTTGGTACACACGTCTAAAGAGTTAAATTTGTTAATAAAATATGTTGACAAAATACGACCCAACAACCAAGGCTGCACACCTCTAAAATTTGGAAAAAGATTCGGTCCGAGGGTTCGAACCCGTTGTAAAGTCTAAGGTTCGTTTGGCGGACCGGTTCCTATAATCCCTGAACCCAAGGTTTTGGTTCGAACCTCAGTTCGTTTAAACATAAAAGAAGAGTTTCGATTTATTAATACTTGGTTTTTAAAATAATATATTTTATTTCAATAATGCAATGTGAATTATCAAATTCATTAGCGAGCATTTACAACTTTTGAAAACTGTTTAGTTTAAGTTAATAAGCATTATATCTTCTAGGAGCTGTTCACCTACATATACTAGCTCTTAGATCAGAAAGATCCAACTTAAGTGTTAACGAGAGCGTAAGTTAAAGTCGGCTCTAACCGACTTCGATATACCCGTTACTCATGGAAACAAATGTTTAATAGCCTTACTGTATGCCTGAGGTGGGTCAGCCGAAAAGTATGCAACATTTTTTAACTCGTCTCTCTCTCTCGCTCTCTCTCTCTCACTAAGATTGCTGCTGAACGCAATGCTTAGGTTATGAGTGGGGTGGGTGGTGGGTGTTAACTGATCGTTTTTTGCTCATAACTTGAGTATCGTTCATCCGATCTTTATCATTCCTTCAGCAAATCGATAAATAATTTTAAGAACTAGATATCTCTAGAAAGTACGAACCATCTATCATCAAAACTGTAGGAGATATGACGTTTTTTCCAAATTGCGGGGGCGTGAGGGGGCGTGGCAAAAATTGAAAATAAACTTGATCTGCGTGCAGACAATAGGAGTCTACATTTCAAATTTGGTTGCTCTAGCTCTTCTAGTCTCTGAGATCTAGGTGTTCATACAGACGGACGGACGGACGGACAGACGGACAGACGGACAGACGGACAGACGGACATGGCTATATCGACTCGGCTGTTGATGCTGATCAAGAATATATATACTTTATATGGTCGGAAATGATTCCTTCTGCCTGTTACATACATTTGCACGACTTTAGTAGACCCTTTTACTCTACGAGTAACGGGTATAAAAAGGATCGTTCAACGAATACCAGAGTTGCTGACACAGCAATTATAGTTGAGGCAATATTTTTAAAGTCCTCATTTTGTTGACCTTTCCAATATTTTTAAGCCGTCGTCGAGGTATGCCTTGGACAATTATTTTATTATATTAACTATAACATTTACAGATTTTATATTTGATATATGTTTATTTCTTTCTATTGCTTTCAAAAACTTCTCTTCTTCACAATCAGAAGTTAAGTCATTTAAAGTTCAATTTTTAAAACTCTCATTAAGAAATTCTTTTTACATCATCAGCATGTCAGTAACATGCTGCTTTGCAACACTCTTTTGGTCTTAGGTTAACAAAGTTTTAGCACAATGAACTGTCATTATAGTGCCCTCAATGGAATCTATTGAGGTAACTTGATCATCGTCCAAATAAAAAAATGGCTTTTATTCACTTGAGCAACCTTCATCAACTATACATTCTTCATAGTTGCATTCCTTTTCCTCCTACTGCAACCATATTCAATCCATTATAGACGGTGATAGTATAAATCTGACCTAAAGAAATATCGTAGGATTAGAGAACTTCTTGAATGATAGCAGCCAGATTACAAGGAATTTCTATATTTCCCTGTATGTATCGGGTTACGGCCATCCAAGGCCCGATCAGTTTCATTTGAGTCCTAGTTCTCAGGCGCGATCTCAGTGAATTTCAGTGTGTGCTGCCCAATCAATTACTTCAGCCATGGAGATTGAGTATAAAAGATCAAATTTGCGGTGTCTCTCAATTTTGGTGGGGCTAACGATACATACGGTCGCCCAATTGAACTACACACGACGTCAGCTTCAGCTGACTTCTCGCTCTACCAGTGTGGCATAACAACACTTGCCTTCGGGTGTCACAACACTAACCAATTCAATCTAAAAATGGAGTGCAATTCAAAATATACAGACGAACGTATCCCAAACACGGTCATTCTGACAATTACACATCCTCGTGTAGGCAGCAAAGATAATCCAACTTTTTAAAGTGCAGTCCTCTTTAAACTCTTATAAATTTTCTCAATCTTCATTTCAATCTATCTTTCTTTATTTTCATCACTTTTCTCTCTGTTTAAAGTAACTTTCCTTTCATTTCGTACAGTCGTACAATTATTTTACAAATCAACATATTTCTTTTCATCCTTCTCCATTATTTACACATTTTCTTTTCATCTCTCCACATATGATCACTTATTAACAAACTGATCAGGTACCCTGACGAGTATCGACAACCGTACACAACCTTGTACTTTCCGCCACTACCGTCACTTTAAACGGTTTCTAAACTGTCTCTTTAGACAGCTTATAACAACATATTGTCTCTTTCAACAGCTTCCAACAACATTCTGTCTCTTTCAACAGTTTCTCCAGCGGGCTCAACTCTTCTCTGTCAATATCCAACTCACTTGGTAGCCAACCATTTGATAGTTTTCTTTCATTTTAATCCAACAATTTATATTAATATTAGGACCCCCATAGCAATAAAGTCCGAAATAAAGTATCTAGGTGTCATATATGACCAGAAGTAAATCTTCAAGAGTCATATTGAGCATACTCTTAGAAGAGCCAAGATCCAACTTAGCCACATTAATTACATATTCAGGCCATTGGCGGCGAGTCCCGCCGGCCCAAGACCTAAACAAATTAGAACATGCTCTGTACAAAAAACTAGTGCAACCAAAACTAGTTGATGGGCACATAGCATTGTTCAATATAAAATCCAGGCAGATGGAAGAACTACGTCTCTTTGAGAGGCGGGTCATCCGTCGAGCCCTGGGCAAAGGAGCCAGAGAACCTCTCACGCTTCATTATATCTCAAACAAGGTTCTGTATGAAAACAGCAAAACCAAACGTGTAGACACACTTATATACAAAATATTAGAAAAGTTTTTAGATAGCAACCGCAATAGCCCAAATCCGCTAATTGCAGATGCTATGGCTCAGAGAAATCTGCTGGCCAACTACTCTGTCCACCATTTGACAATAAAACACATAGACAGATCTTACAGATTTAGGAATTATTCAGGATTCGGAGGGCAATCTCATTTTTTACCACAGAAAACGATTGTCCCTAGGTCCGAATGATTTAGTTTTCAATATAAGACAATAGTAAATTTCTGACCCCCATATATTGGCTCTACTTACCCAACTCTTCCCTCCCCTCTAAATACCTCCTATATATTCTCTTCTTTTTTCTCTTTCTCTTACTCGTTTCAGTTATATATTCAGGTTTTTATCCGGATTGTGAGTTTTCCTGTAACGTATGCTTACATTTGAAATGTACATTTTCTTCTCTTTCAGAAACATATAAAATAATCTTCTTCTATTTCCAGATATAATTTAAGATATTCAAACCTATTGCCTTCAGCAATTTTGTCTGCCAAGGCTAAACCACAGTGTAGATATAATATACATGTGTTATCGATAAGTTTTCTTCTTGACAAATATAATGTTTAAAAAAAAAGGTTTTCTTTCACTCAATATTATCGATTTGATGAAGGAATGATAAAGATCGAATGAACGATACTCAAGTTATAAGCAATAAACGGCCAGTTAACAACACCCCACCATCCACCAATAAACACAGCATTCCTTTCAACAAAGGCAATCTTAATGAGAGAAAGAGAAACTTAGAAATGAGTGTATAAAGTGTATAGCTGGTGAGCAAATGCGATCGGCGGTATTAAGGGTACAGAGTATGTTATAGTCGGGCTTGAACGGCTTTCTTTCTTGATTTTTTCTGTTCACTCCCCTTCCTGACCCCTCCGCAATTTGTTAAAAAGTCGCATCTCCCACTGTCTTTCAGGCAAATGGATCATACCTTCTATACATATTTTCTTAACAACACTATTTATCGATCTGCCGAAAGAATGGTGATGATAGGATGAACGTTAGTCAAGTAATGAGCAAAAGAAAGCTCGCAGCGGCAGCACATCAGCAGCGCTGCTCTTTATTGCTATTGCAGCAGTAAAGTTAATATATCTAAGCACATCCTTTCGCTGGTTTAGAGTAATACCCTTGTTCCATTGGCACATTCTATGACCTCATTCTTTCTGAGTATTTCCTCATAAGAGATAAATATCCATTCGGTAGATCATCCGCAAAGGATGATCAAGTCACTTTCATGGATGATCTAGCTACTGTCACAAGATTTTCTATCGATATGCTATCGAACTGCCCAAGTGGCACCAATAGGAACAGCTGCTCTGTCAATGACGTTGCCATGGTCGGAGATGGTTTAAGGTCAGTGGCACAGTGGCAAAGTGAATGGACTTCCTTTATTGAAAACAGATCATGCCCATGAGTTGTGCATCGTCAAGTGCAAGCGGCAAGTGTTCCATTCTTTGTTATAGAATGTTAAAATGTAGTAATATATCTTATGTATGAATCCCGAAAACTAGATACATTAATCGTGTTGAGACCAGAAGAGCATGCTGCTTGACATGTGAATGGCGAGCTTTGATTTACAATTGCTGACATATCAAATCAATCAGCTGTTGTTTGCTTACGTTAGTGTGACCGTAAACAAATTTCGTCACTTTTCGAGAATGTAATTGCATGTTTTACAGTCGGGCTCGACCGACTTTCTCGTGAAGCGGTCGTGATGACAATAAAAATTTGCTCACGCTCGCACCTCTAATACCAGTGATTCTTTAATACATTTTTATACCATTTGCATTTTTCATACCATAATGAACATATTCACAAATTGAGACCTTAAGTTAAGTTAGGCCCGATTTATCATCTTCTAAATAGCAACTAGGTGTCAGATGATCTTAGATTTTTACAGTGTTATATGTAAGTTTATGTAAGAGTTGTGAAATAGGCCCTTAGTCAGTCTCTCTTAAAAGATTACTTTGGTTTCAATTGTTTCACAAATTGCAAAGAGCATACAATAAGTCGTCTAACTGTTTGCCTATTTCGTCTGGCCCTTTGTTTTTGCGGTGGCTTTTGTCCAATAATTTGGTCTATCTAATGGCAGCACCAAATGCATTTTGCAACGTATCTTCAGTTGGCAAATAGCCTTAGTCGCCTTAGTTCCCTTACCCATTCCCTAAGTCTGTGCATAAAATAACAATATAATGCAATGGCCAAAGTGCCGAGAAGGTTGGTCTGTGAAAGGGAGCCAAGAAACTACAAGTATTGTAGTTTCCTAGTTGCTGCTTAGGCGACTTACTTTGCATTAGAACATGTCAACTTTTGGGTTTGTTTTCTTTTAGTTTTTGTTTTCCAATTTAAGCTCTTGTCAGATTTAAAGAACTTTCGGGTTAGCTGAGATGTTAATTTGGCCCAGATGACAGACAGTTGATTTGGTTTGTTGTCTTCTCAAAGTCATAAATTAAGTAGCATTTTCGCCAGAAGTCCCGACGCATTTTAGTTAATTAGTTTTGCTGAAGCCTTTAAAGATCATCATTTATAAGTACTATGAAAAACTTGGCAACTTGGGTAGGCAATTATAATAATTGTGGCGCTTGATATTCATTTGACACTGGTTCCCACATCCCCGAAAGTTAAGCGAAAGTTTTCATTATACTTAAATTACCTTCACGCGACACACATCTCTGGTCAGTATAATAAACATAAATATTTGATTATATATTTTGCACGGCTTTAAAAAGAAAAGTTCGTAAAAAAAAATTGGCACACCTGCTCAGGTGCCACAGCTTGCACGGGTACAGTTGACCCAGTTGCCCAGTAGCTGAGATGAAGTTGTGTAAAGAAAAGCAAATTGAATGGCCATGCCATGAACACCGCTTGAGCAGTTCAATGTACTTTTGATGGAGAGGGTTGACACAAAAGTTCGCTTACTAAGCTACACCGTTTAGAGTTCTAGAAGATTTTGTAACAATCTATTTATGGAGGTTACTTTGGAGGTACTTTTTGAACAATCCATGTATTTAAGACCAGACTGACTGACTGATAAGATGGCTAAAATTTGGACAGTACTTGTAGTTTCCATACAGCGTTTCGGAAAAATACACTTCAATGGGTTGGAAAATCGCTAAAAAACTTGTTATGGGGGAAACAGAATTCTTCATTCGATTGACTTGAAATTCAATATGTAAGCATAGTATGCGAAATATTTCGACAGGTATTTTCCCGATGTTGGAAAAACCGCCCACAAGGAAAATGGCCCGGAAATTCTGCTTCCAAAAAACTAGTTCGAAAACTACTGTTCCAAACTGCACCATAGGCCACATGGCCATCAGAATGCGCGCACCCCAACATGACTTCTGTAGTAGTTGTGGGAATGAGGAAAACATAGAAAGCATCCAACACCTTCTTATGAAGCGTACCCAGCATCTGGGAAAACCATTTTTTGAAGACCTGGCAGATCTGCCTTTAAAGGACCTGGCTTTTTTTGTTGACTCCACAGGATGGTTAAGATAGACAAATATTAACGACACGATATTACAGGCGTAGAACCTGACTGTCAGAACCCAACCAACCCCACCTACCACCCCATTTCGCTTCACCCAATTAGGCATCACAATGGGCCATAAGGCCTCTGGGTGAGCTCGGCCTTACCTAACCTAACCTAGCCTACTAGCCTGTTGTACAGTTTTTGCAAGGCATAGCTTTGGGCTGCAGGCAATTGTGGTATTTTTTTATGTGTATTCAAAATGGTATATCTTTGTTAAAAATAATCATACAATTCCTTGAAATACTTTATTTTAAAGTTAAGAAATATTAGCATACGATAAAATCAAAAAAAGTCAAAACAAAAGTATAGGTTCCCCTGAAAACGCTTCTAAAAGGCATTTCTTGCAACTTAAAGCTCAAAATACCAAAAATCGACGTAAAGGACCATTTCTGAAAACAGTTTCGTGCTTAGCACACTAAAATTATATAGAATCACCACCAATCATTCAAAATACAGGGCCTAGTGTAATTTATTTTTCCAACTCCAAACTTTACGCGCCACCCATCCAATAGCCATACACATGTGACTCTTGTCAATGCATTTTTTACAAGAATCTTTACTCTCTGGCCTACTCCGGCTGCTGCACATATACGCAAAAGTGCAACGTTATCTGCATAAAGAATTTGGAAGTTGTTTCCAGCTTACCGGCGGCTGCCTGGCTGGCTGCTGTTCTGCCTAATCTCAATGCAATCACTCAGAGCAACAAGCAGGAAGACAGACCCGAGTGGCTAGATAGGTGGGATAGGTCGGTCGGTCGGTCGGACGCTGGCACACACTTGACTGGGGCAAACAACAAAGTGGCCGCTCGAGTTGAGTTTACACTTACGTGTAGCCTGCTTTTAGGCTGGCTGTTGCCAGTGTTGCCGTGTCAATCACTTTGCAATTTACAAAATGCACTTTCAACCCGAAAAAAAAATGTTTGCTCCTGCGGTCGACTAGACTGGGGGACTATGATGAATGTCACTCGGGGGCAGGAATAAGTTTATTGTTCCGTTAACCCCCCTTTCCCCCCCGAACACTTCATTAGACTATCAGTGGGGCGTTGACAAGCAACGAGTGTCGAGCTGTCGTGTCATGCTGCCAGGCACTTGAGGCTTTTTAACACGGATTGTCATTGAGGGCAAGGGGTGTGATATAGTGACAGGGTGCGGCTGCCAAAGTCTAGACAAAAGTACTGGCACCTTTGTATCAGTCAAGTGGGATTGTCTTGGCGGAAATGCTGTCAAAGCAAGCGCAGATGCCCAGGCGCATGTGTGGGCAAAAACTAATGTGCTTGTTCGCCCGGCCAAACTAATCTACAACTCATTTGGGGGGGCGTTGGCATGTAGTTTAAAGTTTGGCGCGTCTGTTGACACTTAGACAGCAACAACTCATCAACGTCATGAGCAGCCGGGGGGGGCGAAAAAAAACAGAATGAAATAAATCTGAAGCGAAAAACTGTAAAATAATATTAGTGATTCGTTTTTAGACAAGTTTTTGAATGGGTTAACACTTCCCCGTCTGCATATGTGAAATCAGTGTCAGTCAAAAAAAGCGGCTTGTTGTTGGAAACTTGTCTTAACACATTTAGCAGCTGTGACAGCTTAGCTTATGAATAATAAACTCCAGCTCATCATCTGAGTTCGAACATTAACTTGAAACTTTATACAAAAAAAACATTTTTAGTTTAAGAATTTAAGTAAAGCAACATTAATTTAATTTCAATAATGTAAATGAAATACATTTTGTAGTTGTTCTAAATAAAAGTAAAAAGTTTTTTAATTTAAATGTCAGTAAATAGGGAACTGAATTGATACTAACTAGTTAAGAAAACATATTAAATTCATAAAAGCTACAATCAAAATGTTACAACGAGTTTGCCAATCGAAATATCAAATGGATAAGACCTAGTATCAATTTAATACAAACATGTTTTAACCATATACAAGTGAGTATCAATTTGATATCCTCGAAATAACATTTTTATGCATTCGAAACTATCGACTTGATACTTCGATTATTAAAGAAAATTTGATACTCAATTGTTTCAAATTGATGACTAAATAGTCAGTGATTGGAAAGGTATCCAATTTTCTTACCTAGGTAAGGTTTAAGGTAGATGTCAAAATATATACCTAGGTAAGGTAAAAGGTAACCGAAATTTTCAGTATGTAGGTAAAGGTAAAGGTACAAAAAGGTACTTTTAAATTAAAAAGCATGGTTCATCAATTTATATTAGTAATAAATATTAACTGTACGGGCTTAAATCCAAATATTGGGTTTAAAAATCCAGGTTTATTTGGAATCCACTTCAATTTAAAGCAAAAGGACTTTGCCACGCTTAAAGTTAAAATTCTTTTTATAAGAGCATCTTTAAGTTGATTACAATTTATCTAATTTTTCAAGCATTGAAGTCATGAAAAATCCTAAATAACAACGGGAATTGCCCTGCAAAATTGTGACTAGTACAATCAAAATATGTATCATCTTGTAGCATTGGGCTAGAACCGAATAAATAAATTAAATTAAAGATCAATAGCCTTAGCGAAAATGTCAGTAACATTATTTAATCCATGCAAAAAATACAAAATTCTTGGAAAAATGATTTCAGCATCAGCATTAACTTTGCCGCTCTATTACCTTTAAATCAGACTCTTCTAAAAACTCAGGCTTCACGTTTTTCCTTCAAAACTGTACACTTTAAATGCTTTTCAGAAGTTGGATACATTTTCTGTAAGTACCATATTTAGACTCCACAATTAACAGACAGGGAAATCAACTTAAGCTAAGGTGGTACAAGAAGCCATCAGCATCAGGCAGAATCATCAATTACCATTCCAAGCACCCGAGAAATATGGTAATAAATACAGCAAGGGGTTGTATACAACGGATAATGAACATTAGTGACGAGACCATTTCAGAAATTAAACAAATTTTGAAAGACAATGACTTCCCAACAAAAATTATCAAATCCCTGATTGAGAAGAACAGCCAACCAATTTCCAAAAGGAAACAACAACCCAGAATTTATAAGTCTTTAACATATGTTCCTAAGCTTTCTGAACGGTTCGCCCATTCAGACTGCTTCAACAAACAACTAGCCCACAAACCTAAAAGCACAATGAGAAACTTCTTCAATAAGACGAAGTCCAAAATAGCCACAGCCGATAGGAGTAATGTTATCTATAAGATACCATGCAATGGAAATGCAGATAACAGTTGCAACAAATTGTACATTGGTACAACAAAATCAAAATTAAAAACAAGAATGTCCCAACATAGATCGGACTACAAACTCAGACATCAAACAACCACACAAAAAACGGCGCTCGCGACACACTGTATGCATAGCGGACACTCGCCGAATTTTGAAGCAACAACAATCATGCAGCAAGAAAACCACTAGAGATGCTACATATAATTGACACACCAACAGACAAGAGACTTAACTACAAGACGGACACGTAAAACTGTGCTCACCTATACAGACACTTACTGACAAATAATAGATCAGTCTCCAACTCCACGCCGAACGGAGCAGACGTGTAAAACAATGTATGTGAAAAATCTCTTTTTTGTTTTGTTTTGATTGAATCTATATTAAATTGTAATTGGTAAATTGTTTTTGTAGTGTCCCTGAAGATGTTTGCTGAGGAGCAACCGAAATATATTGAAAAACATCATACATTTTTGTGTATTTCACTTGACCTAGTGCCGGCAATACTCAAATTTCAACAATTTAGAAAGGTCGCTAACTATCAACTTTGTATAACATTTGGATATCTCTAAGTCGGTATTTGCTATGAACTTCAGCTAATATACTATCAATTATTTCATGTGAGTGGGAAAATCGCTCTCACTTTTTTAAACAATTTGCGATTTAGAACCGGTTTCCAGCACAAAATTGATCTAAAATCGCAAAACTTTTGCGAAAGTGAAATTGAGAGCACGGCTGATAGTCCGGCTTCCTTTTTTCCAGCAGTTAAAGCCACAAACAGGTCCCGGACACTTTTCCTTTCAATATGGCAGAGCGTATAATGTATAATCTGGGGTATAATGTAAACGAAACGAAAAAAGTCACGTAATCAAGTACCTAGTACCTTACCTATTGACAAGGTAAATAACAATTAAGATCTGGGTAAGGTAAAAGGTACTCGAATTTGAAAATACCGAGGTAAAGTAAAAGGTACACAAAATTTGTATCTATGTATGTACCTAGGTATTTGTACCTACCAACCAGACCGATATAAAAAATGAGAAGGCCAAGACAACTTCGTCTGTGACGAAGTTTTTATACCCTTGCAAATGCTGTTTTTGAAATGTCAGAGCTTAAGAAAGTTTACATAAAAATGAAATACTTTTGTAACTCTAACGATTTTTCCGACAGATGAACATCTGATTTCGACAAAATTTCGCGAATCTTTTTGAAAACATATGAAATTAACAATCGCCGAGTTCAAGAACGATAAAATTGATAACTAAAAAGTTTTTCTCACTAAGACTCATTTTCCGACCGATCAGTCCTATGGCAGATAATAAGATATAGTCATCCGATTTCGATCAAATTTTTCAAATTAGTTTGAAAGCGTTTAATATTAATAATCACCGACCTTAAGAACGATTTACTTGAAAACAAAAAAATTTTTTTCACCAAGACCCATTTTCCGACCGATCAGTCCTATGGCAGCTATAAGATATAATCATCCGATTTTGACCAAAGTATGGAAATCTGTTTGAAAGCATATAATATTAAGAATGAAGGAGTTTGAGGACGCTAAAATTGAACACAAAAAAGTTTTTCTCTGTAAGACCCATTTTCCGACCGATGGTTCCTATGGCAGCTATAAGATATAGTCATCCGATCCGGTCGGTTCCGACATATTAGCACCATGCAGTAAAAAGAAGACTCTGTGCAAAATTTCAGTTCGATAGCTTTAGAACTGAGAGACTAGTTTGCGTAGAAACAGACGGACAGACAGACGGACAGACAGACAGACGGACGGACAAAGCTCAATCGACTCAGCTCGTCGCCCTGATCAAGAATATATATAGTTTATGGGGTCGGAAATTAATATTTCTACGCGTTGCAAACTTTTGGGCAAAATTATAATACCCTTTGCAAGGGTATTAATATATAATATATACCAAAAATGAAATGAGAGCGTAAGTTAAAGTCGGCCCTGCCCGTCTTTGATATATCCTTTAATAAGGGGAAGAAATGTTCAATAGCCTTCCAGTGCTCTTCTTATCTCTGAGATCTAGTTGATTATACAGACAAACGGACGAGCGGACAGACGGACATGGGTAAATCGACTCGGCTATTGATGCTGATCAAGCGATTCGCACGCATCTATCTGTATATTAGAATTTATTTGATCGAAAAATTTTGTTAATTTTTTTTATTTCAAAATAAAATATGATTCGATACGTGACATTGCGAACGCGACACTTTTTCTCTATCTATATATGCAATCACAAAGTTTCTTATGGTTTCTTATGCAGTCTTTTACAACCCTTTGTACCCTCAGAAAAATTTTAGATAGCAAAAGTAGGTGCAATCTATAGGCACATTTGTCCAAAAAATGTGCAATATTTATATATATACCGAATATATCGAAGTGGGTTACGATTAAATGTAAAATTGGCTAACATTAGTTCAATTTAATTGCTTCCCCTTGAAAATTTGATAAAACAGAGTGCTTTAAGCACTTTTAATTTGTATGTTTTGGTAGACCTTTTGGTGGAAATGACCATATGTTAAATATTTCAAATCGATATTTTTATACCCGTTACTCGTAGAGTAAAAGGGTATACTAAAGTCGTGCAAATGTATTTAACAGACAGAAGGAATCATTTCCGACCATATAAAGTATATATATTCTTGATCAGCATCAACAGGCGAGTCGATATAGCCATGTCCGTCCGTCCGTCTGTCCGTCTGTCTGTATGAACACCTAGATCTCAGAGACTAGAAGAGCTAGAGCAACCAAATTGTGAATGTAGACTCCTATTGTCTGCACGCAGATCAAGTTTATTTCAAATTTTTGCCACGCCCACCCTCAATAAAAAATGTTGAATAACTCCCACAATTTTTAAGATATCGATAAAATTTAAAACGTAGATTTATATTCGCAACATCTATAAGCCCTGAAATTTTCATCAAGATCGGATGATAAATAGCCAAGTTAAGAAAATGTTGCATACTTTTCGGTTGTCTCACCTCAGGCACACAGGATGGCTATTAAACATTTCTTTCCATGAGTAACGAAAATATCGAAGTCGGTTAGAGCCGACTTTAACTTACGCTCTCGTTTTTTATACGCTCATCTCTAAGGTTCTCTCTTTCTCTCTCTCTCTCTCTCCCAAAGATTGTGTTTGTTTGAATACAGCGGTGGTAGGCTGGTGGGTAGGGGTGGGGGTCCGTTTCTCTTTTTTTGCTCATAACTTGTGTATCGTTCATCCTATCTTTATCATTCCTTCAGCAAATCGATAGATAATTTTGATAACTAGATATCACCAGAAGGAACGAACAATAAGTAATATATGTCCCATACATGTCAAACCTCTATCTCTTACCATCTCTGAGATCTGTGCGTTCATACAGTCGGACAGACAGACAGACGGACATGGATGTATCGACTCGGCTGTTGATGCTGATCAAGAATATATATATACTTTATAGGGTCGGAAACGATTCCTTCTCCCTGTTACATACTTTTGCACAAACTTAATATACTCTATGTACCTTCGGTACAGAGTATAAAAATATGCAAAAGCTACACGAAAATGTGGGATTTCTACACGTTTTGACCGGGAGTTTCAACCCATAACGTTTGTGTAGCTTTTCTGCACGCCGCAATTTCGTCCAAATCAAAATTCTAAATAGTTTCCGAGATTTGCAGTCGAAAATCCTACTCTGGAGCTGAAAAGTTCCAAGTGCAATAAGATCAAACCCAGATCAAACTCAGTCAAGGTTTTTATACTACCATCACAACCTTTCAGAATTTTTTGGTCTCAACTTTTTTGAGTTCAAACATGTGTCACAGTCTTATCAAAAATTGGGCTCAACAAGCCAAACAAGGAGACGGTAACCTCGTCTGGAATATTTTGAAAATGTTGAAATATTTTGAGTTTCTAATAATGACAACGATTGAAATATTCTAAATATTTTTTTGTTCACAATTGTATTTGGTGAACATGTCGTATGAGTAATTTTTTTTAATAAACTGCAGAGTCCTGTCCCATTTAAAATTCAAATAAAATGAATATGAATTTTACAACAAATCTAAGCTTTGGGAATGCTAAGACATGCTTTTATCCATTTTGACGTTTTGAGGTCCAACCTAATGTACCTTTTCAAGTTTAAACTTTTTTCAACATTTTTGGTTTTGATTGGTTGACTTAATTTTTAGTGTAGATTTCAGCTTCCAAGGGTCGGCCAATGACTAAAATTTCTAAATTTGTTCAACTATTCGTCTTAAATATAAATTGCACAACAAATCATGCAAACAGGGTAAGTCGAATCGGGGCACTTCACTGCATCACTCGCTTACTTGTTTAATTTTAACAAGGTTCCCAATTAAGTTCAGTGTCCATTTGATTGAATTTTTCTACCGACCAACAGTTTATTGTTGTTGCCTGAAAAGTGCAAGCCAAATAACAGTTAATAGTTCGTTTATATTTCAGTTAATTAATATCCTCCGGCGGTTTGCAGAGAAAAAAAAATATCCAAATACATAAGTTTCCAGCCAGGACCATTTTACGCGCTGGGACCGTTTCTTCCGTTGACAGTTGCGTTGGCTGTCAGCTTATTTGACTTGGCCTTGGGTAGGCTTGGTTTTCTGTTTTTTGGTTTGGCTAACTCATTGCATGCCACCAGGCCTGCAATTTGAGCTGTCCTGGAGCCGCATATACTTCGTTCATGTCCGGGGGGAGTTGACCTCAGTTGCTGTCAATTTCTTTTGCTCTCGTTTGTCCGTTGTCTTGTGCGCTTTGGCTTTTGGTGGCTGTCATTAAGTTTTATTTAATTCTGACTTTTGTTTGGCTGGAACAGTTTTTGCTAACAAATTGCTTAGCGTCAAGTGTCGTGTAATTACAAGACTCACATATGTATGTACGCGCGCGTGTGTGTGTGTTGGTGTGTTTTGCTCGCAAGTCGCTGGGGGAAAGTTGCTTTTCATTTTCCTTTCGCTCCTCCTGGGCAATTGTTGCTTGTCATGTGGCCCGCTGGCCCACAAATTAATGCCATAATAATAGTTGGCCTTTTCTTTGTTTTTTTTTTGTTTCGTTCACTTCTGCTGCTGCTAATGATGCCAACCTTCGAGGCAGCTGTGACCCAGGGCCAGCTGCTAATTATGTGTGGATTTGACCTGCGAGGCGTATGAGAAATTTGACTTCAAATTTATATAATTTCTATATATTTTCAGTTACAACTTTCGGTTAGTTTTGCTGGTAATTATTTTTGGCAAAAACTTTGCCCGTAATTGTGGGTTTGCACCTAAGATGCAGGGGAGCATTCAGTTGCGCTGTGTGCCAGATCCAATTAGCAACATTTTGCTAGCCGCAATGGACAGTGCAGGACAACTCTCAACGCTTGGCGCATAATTAAAACTTGGCTAAAAAGCACTCGGGAAAACCCCGACAGCCAAATGCATGATGTGTGTGTGTGTGCCACGGACTAAACTGTTTGCCCATCCCTGGCCGCATAATTACAGAGTTTCGGCTGTGCATGGCTGTCATGGCGCCGTTTTAAAATTGGCGCATAAAATGTCAATTTGATGTCATTGGATCAACTTAAATGCGCCGGGTTCTGGCACTGGCTCGGCCTAGTCCTGGCGGGTTAATTTTGGGCTCGTGTAACTCCCTCGTAGCTACACAACGCCCAGTGCATGGTGCCTCGGTCGTTGTTTGTGTCATGTTGCTGCTTCATTTTGTGGAAGCTGTCCTGTTGACATTGATTGTGTTGCTTTGTGTGTGTGTGTGAAAGAGGCGTGGCCTGTTGGCGTACCTGTGCAAATACCTGTTTATGTTATGCTTGGCATCCCCCCACAGTCAACAGCAACAGCCAGGCAGCCTGGTCAGCAGATTAGTTTACTTAAATTGATGGCAACTTAACGCTAATAACAATGTGCGCCGGCAGAGAGTTGTCGCTTGTTTAGCCTCTGGTCAGTGGCCCAAATGTTTGTACTGCATACCTTGAGGCGTTGTTCATTGCTTTGCTCTGAGCTCTGAGCCTGGCGTGGCTTAATTAAATGGTTTGGCCGGTGCATTAATCAATGTTCTTTTTGTTTTTTTTGACTTCAACTTTGGTTATTTCCCAGGCGAAATGGCTACGCACTCACCCCACACATGCATAACTCACCATTCTTATGCTGTTTTTTTGCGTAACTTTTACTTACTTTAAATAAATCAACAACAAGGCGTCTCCCAGTTTAAACAACTTTTCTTGATATATGAGCAGCATCCTGGCTTGTGGTGCTATTCGTTGTTGTTGTTGTTGTTGCAGGATGAAAGTTACTTGCTTCGTTAGAGCAAAGTGCCAGGACATGGCATGTAGGTAGGAACCAGGCGCTATTTGTGATAAAAGTAAATGTTATTAATTTGTGGCAAAGTAGAGTTTGTATACGCTACAAGCCAATGAAACCTTACTGTCCGACTTAAAAGTTAGGACAGGGTGCCCTAGCCTTAATCTACAGCCCTTAACCTTTCAAAGGGAAAATCAATTGCAAAGTATTGGGCAGGCCAAATTGACCTTTATGATTAGACAACATGTGCTGAATGATCACTATGTCATGTCTTTTGGGTCTATTGGGTTGTCTAGTTATCAGTGCTCGTCTCAGTTACATCCATTGCAAAGGCCAAAGGGACTAGCGAGTATTGCATTTACTCCTTGAGGTTGAGGGAGGTTTACGCAGACTGGAGCACTTAACGTCAAGGAGCCAAAAGCCAAGCAATTACTGGAGAAAGGAAGTATCAAAACAGGGTGGGTCAGTTGTTGCCAAAGAGAAAAAGAGAAATCTGAATGATTTTCTTGTACGGCTTTATAAAAGGTTAACACTATTCATCATCCCGGAAGTAAACATTGTGCCATAAGTTGTGAAGGTTACACTTATCACCAAGCATGAAAATACTACAACTAATCCTTTTTAATTGATTCATGCCTAATTCAACCAAATAATAACAAATCACTTTTCGAATTTTACAAACAAAATGGTACAAATTCAATCTAGGACATACCTAAATTCTGAGTGTAGTCCCCCCGTCCAAGTCTGAACCAAAACCAACATCACTCAATCACCCTCGTCTAAGTACATGGCCACATAAGCATACCAGGCAACGATCTGGCGGAAAAGAGAAACGGATCAGCGCTGCGAACGTTCTGCAGGACCTTATGATGGAAGTACTACGTAAGACCAGAACTAGGACAGAAAACGAATGGGACACCGCTTCTGGCTTTCAGATCTACCGATTATTTTGACAAAAATAATGACCTTAAAAAAACTTCCAAATACCCGTTTCTCAGGGAAAACATGTTTAATACCCTTCCCGAGTTCCTGAGGGGGAAAGCCGAAAAGTATGCAACCTTTTTTTAACTAGGCTTCTTATCATACGAAGATGTACCCCCGTAAAATGGTAAGAGATAGAGGTTTGGCATATATGGAACAAATTTCTCCCACAGTTTTGCAGATAGATAATTCGTACCTCCTTCGCATATTTAGTAAACAGTAATCTTTATCGATCTGCCAAAGGAATGGTTAAAAGCGGTTCAACTAAAGTCAAGTTATCAGGAAAACAAATTAATTTCGCTGGGTAGCACCGGTTCAACGGTGATGGGCAGCAATTCACAGACTTTATGGCTTCTTTGCCACTTTGTGTGGCTTCTGACAAAAACTGATCAGATATAAACAAGCTTTGGGAGGTACAGAGTATATTATAGAAGGGCTCGATCGAGTTTCTTCCGTGTTTTTTTGCAAAAATGTAACATAAATACTTAAAGTCGATTTGCGCTGGCTACGAACTCATTGTAGACCCACAATTTTTTGGTAAAATTTTCTTGGAATTGACCAGGGAATAAAACCAAAACATATCTCGGTTTCGGTTATGGTTACGGTCATTAAAATCAAATTGTTTCCTTATTAAAATGAACTTTTTAAAAATATAAATTTCTCATATCATTTGACAAGAAAATAATTTCATTATGATCCAAAATAATATCATTTACTGAAAATGATATTGATTAGTTTCTGAATGATATTAGAAATGTAATAATGCTGTGTTAAACGAGAAGGCCAAGCTAATTTCGTCTGTGCCGAAGTTTTTATACCCTTGCAAATGCTATTTTTGAAATGTAAGTTAAAGAAAGCTTACTTAAAAATCATTAATGTTTCTAGCTAAAATAAATTTTCCGACAAATGAACATCTGATTTCAAACCAAATTAACAATAGCCGAGCTTAAGAACGATAAAATTGAAAACAAACAAATTTTCTTACTAAGACCCATTTTCGACCGATCAGTTCTATGGCAACCATAAGATATAGTCACCCGATGTTGATCAACTTTTTCAAATTAGTTTGATAGAGCTTAATATTATTAATCACCGACCTTAAGAACGATTTACTTAAAAATAAAAAAGTTTTTCTCATTAAGACCCATTTTCCGACCGATCAGTCCTATGGCAGCTATAAGATATAGTCGTCCGATTTTGACCAAAATTTGCAAATCTGTTTGACAGCATTTAATATAATATTAATAATGGCCGAGCTTGAGAACGTTAACATTGAAACTAAAAAGCAAAAAAAAGGCAAATTATAATACCCTTTGCAAGGCTATAAAAATATCAATTTGAAATTTATATCATATCAATTTGATATATTTTCATATCGGAGTAAAATAGATATGAAGAAATGTCAATTTTTTTCTCGGTGAGGTAACACCTTTTCGTTTTTTATATCGGTCTGGTTGCGATTCGGTAACAAAATAATCGTTTCGGTTACCGTATTCAGACCGGTTAAGTAAAAATTTTGATTCAAAAAAAATTACATGTGATTTGATCTTAGTATTATAAATGCGTTTTAAGTTTTTGCGTCCAATTTGTTATACCCTTGTAGAGCGTATTAAAAAATTGTCCAAATGTTCGTAACGCATAGAACGAAGCAGCTGCGACCATATAAAGTATATATATTCTTGATCAGCTTAACGAGCTGAGTTTATATATGCTATCTCCTTCGTCAGTTTTAAAGCTATGTTAACCAAACTTTGCACGAAGTCTTTTGGTACAATCGGTTGGTGCGGATCGGCCTATAGGAACTATCGGTCGAAAAAGTAGTTTTAGTCAGAAAAACTTTTTTGTGATCAACGCGCACTTCCCCAAACCTAGTATTTATAAGTTTTCTATGCTTTTTCATAATTCCACCAAGTTTAATGTAAATCGGTCAACTATATAGTATAGCTGCCATACAAAATATAGTTTTTAAAAAAGTCTTAGTGGGAAAAACTTGGTTGTTTTCAATGCTTTCGCTCCCAAGCTTCTCTCTAGTACGGCCGACCCACGCTGTATCAACGTTCCATCGACGATTTTGTCACTGTCGTTGAGGGCTCGACTGACGTATTTTTCAAGGCGATGTCCGCTCAATACGTTAACGGCTCTCCAGGCACGCTAGGTCGACGCAATGCCAAGCAGAGAAGCAACATAAGCGACGCTCGTTCGACCCAATGACATGTATGGGCCGACTTTAGCGACACGCGTTCGGCCCATGTTACAATTTGACAGGCGGCACGACGCATCACCGTACAAAAAGAGCAACGCTGGGTTGACGAAAATAGAGTGACTGACCCCAGCCGTACTAGAGGGTTGTTACTGATCAATATTATATGCTACCACAAAATTTTACCAAGTTTGATCCAAATCGGATGCCAATACCATATAGCTGTCATAGGAACGATCGGTCGAAAAAGTAGTTCTAGTGAGAAAAACTTTTTTACTTTCATTGGTAGCTTAAAGACGGCTTTGCAGTTATGAATATTATCGGTTTCCACACAATTGTGGGAAGTTTGGTCAAAATCTGATAAATATATCGTATAGTTGCCATATAGCAAACTAACAAGCAAATGGTCAAAGTAGTGGCACCATCTATAGCTGAGTTTGGGAAATAACTCAGCTAAGAATGTTCGACGAAAATCTTTGAAAACCTCAATTTATATAAATTAAACAAGCTTCAAGGGTATTTTCGAGTCATTTTTTAGAAATTAAAACTTTTAGGAATTGCTATAGATCGAACTCAGGACAGAGAACAGTCCTGCAAATTTTGTGCAACGAATTTCACAACACTAATGTGTTTATGTTAGAATTAAAAGAAATACATAATTATAACACAAGCAAAGTGAGACGTTTTTTGCATGCTTACCGCCAATTTTTTATTACACAGAGCGCACCGGCTTTTTGTTTCATAATATTTTAAAAACAAAAGTGAAAACGGTGATATTTTTTCGATTATAGTTTACCAAAATTGCATACCTTTCGGTTTTGGTTTTGGATACGGTTACGGTGCCTTGAATAGATGTATTTCGGGTACGGTTTCGGTTTGAATCGGTTATACCGGTGAAAAAAAGGTTGCTGTTTCGATTGGTTACCCTGGAATTGACCGCACATTTAGTTTTTGCTATACATTTGTTGGTTTTTTTCTACCCATACAAATCGACCATCCTAGTCTACATTTCAAATTTGGTTGCTCTAGCTCTTTTAGTCTCTGAGGTGTTCATACAGACGGACAGAGCTATATCGACTCGGCTGTTGATGCTGATCAAAAATAAATATACTTTATATGGTCGGAAATGTTTCCTTCTGCATGTTACCTACATTTGCACGACTTTAGTATAACCTTTTTACTCTACGAGTAACGGGAATAAAAAGTTTTACTCGCTAAGTTTCATTTTCCAACTGATGGCTCCAATGGCAGCTAAAAGACATACATGCCTAGAACATGTTTGAAGAGATCTTGCCTTGGGGTTAAATTTATTTCGAATAGTGGGCTAAAATCAATCACAATGAGACTTCCGTGGGCTAAATGAAATGTTTTTGGAATCATATAAATCATAAAATCATCGACCGTTTTGCCTTAACTATACGCGAGATGACCCTGTTTTCGCTACCGCTTGGACTTCACTTAAGTCCGTTTAGACTGATTTTCTTTTAACTGAACACAAACTCACAGCCCAAAACATCTATCCACACTCAATTAACACAAATATTTTTTAATTAATTTTCGAATCTAGCGACAGCTAATTAAGCCCGGCATCCAAGTTGCTAACCGAGTCCTTTAATTATGTTTAGAAAAATTCATGGAAAATTATGTAAAAACAGCGAAAATATTCATTAAGTGCTGCTGCTCATCAGAAATTTAGAGGATGCTTGTAAAATTTTGCTTGGCCAAAAATAAACGCCGGTTGGGTTGGGGACTCGGAAAACTAGAGCTATTTATAAAATGTAATTTGCCAGGAGATGTTGAAACTTTTGTTGTTGTTGTTGTTGTTGTTGATGCTGTGCCTGACCCAAAACGATGCCGCTGGCCACCGGCCTGATGGCTGTCGACCTCTTTCTTGCCATGTTTATTATAAGTTTGCCATGCCGTTCACTTTTTACACCTTTGCTAGATCTGTCTCTCTCTCTTACGGGTAACTTTTCATTTTTTGTTCTCGGGCGCACAGTTTGACACCCGGTGTCAAATGATGTGTCAAAATGTGCACAATTTACCGTATGCCGGACCTGCTACGGGAACGGTACTTACGGATTCTGGGGTTAAATGTGTGCGGGATTAATAGCTGGCACACGCTGTCTCCCGTTCGTGCCAGCCGGTTGTCGTCAACTTCCATCTCCCATCTCCCATTCTCCATGATGTCATCATGTTTCATTGGGGGTCATAAATGTTTTTTTGGCAACTTTAATGGGGCGTCAGTTCTTGGCACCAGCTTTTCAGCCCGGCACGTGTAATTGCCATACAATTTTCCATATGTCTTATGAGATATCCTTGCTCTCTCCCACTTTATAAAAATTATGTTTAGCTATTTGCGAAAATTAAAACGCGCCCGGCACATTTTGGTAATGCATAAGCGTGCATGTCGTCCCTGCTCCACCTCCTGCTCCAGCTCCAGCTCCTGCTGCTATGTTGCCAGCGTCAATTTTTCACATAAAGTTTGCCAAACGCTCGACTTGCATATAAATGACTTGGCCGGAACCAAAAAAAACACAAAAAAAAAAACCCCTTCTGTAGTGAAGCCATGTGGGAGCTCCAAAGTGTTCAAGTTGTCAACTCTTTCAACGTGTATTACATTTTGAGCGAAGTGAATAAGAAAAATGCGAAGCATAGGTAAAGGTGGCAAAAAAATAATTTCCTTTGCGTAATGTGTGCTGTGTTGTTGTTCTTCTTCTTCGACGGGGCTGGCGAAGGTTTTGGGTGGGGGGATGGTAGAAAACAAAAACTGGGCAGAGAATTGTAGAGCAAATATTAGTTTGGTGTCAGTTAGATGGGTATTTGTATGCACTGAGGAAGATTATACAAACTTATATAAAATTTAACTTAGCTGAATAAATGTATTTATGTGATCAAAACTTTGTAGAAAATATTTCAAAATATAGTGAACAACTTTGTCCAGTTTATAAATTCTGGGAGGTTGAAGTTTTCGAGTAAAAGCTGGCGCGAAATCAAAAACTCCATAGAAAAACAAATGATTTCGCAGGTTGCTGCTTCGTGAGTTAGTCTGGAGTTCACGCGCGAAATAGTCATATCGATATCACAGCGTTGCCACCCGACGTCAACGTGTCGCGCGATAGTCACGGGATGAGTGATTATTTCAAAGGTTTGAAATATATGTAAACCACATCTTTCGGTGTCTACATACAAAAGTGTGTGGCAATGTGTCTACATATACATACAAGTGATTGAAATGAACAAATTTTCACTTTGGTAAAGAAGGTGGTAAAAATATAGGTGCTGGCCTTGAAAAGGGAGGTAAATATTGTAATTATTGAGTTTAATTATGTTATTCTGGAGTGGGATCTGAAGTGGGAGTCAGCTCCACATATGTATATCATTCTTGCCAGACGTGTCGGCGCAAAGAAGGTGTGCGCATGCCATGCATATAAACAAATACGTGTTGATTCTCCGTCTCCGTACTCCGTACTCGACAGTCGGACGGACAAGAGACGTGTACAAAGCAGAGAATCAAACCGAATCGTATTTCGTTTCCGATTCCGGTTCTGGTACGTACCGAAACTTATGTTTGGGTGAAAGGTTCTGTTTTGGTTCTAATATTATTTCGGTATTCAGCTCCGTACCGGTACCTAGATTTTTGTTTCGGTATACCGGTATGTACCGTTATGTACCCTTAAGATATAAAGAAAGATCGGTCACTGGTTTTGCGTTCACCCATTTTTTTAGCGATGACATAATAATTATACTCCAAAAAACAAACGTTTTACGCTCACTTGCCCTTCTCAAAGTCTAATGTGGAAACTTTGTCGAGTTTTCATCTTCTTTATTTTGAGAACGTTTCTCAGGAAAAGTTATGATGATTGGGAAAATACTGATCTATTTGAATTGTCCTGTTCCTTTTCATGCAACTATATGTATGAATTCACTTTCAACCGGTCCTGAACCGAACCTGCAGAACCAGTTTGATTTGGGCTTGTGGCTCAATCGCACTGGACCTTTAAAATTTTTACCCTCACGAACCTGGACCCGAACCGGAGCTCTTTTGATGAAAAAGGTTCGGTTCAAAGAATATCTTTAGTCAGGTTTTTCAGAATATCTAAAATTATCACAATATTTTGACCGTTAAAAAAGTTTATAGCCCTGATTCGGAGCATTACCATTTCAAAATTATATCCAAACTGCATATTACGACTTCGAGAAGGAAATAAAGTCAAGTTGTTAAATGACAAATCACATCCGTTTATTGATTAACATAGAAGGTGCGGCCCTGGTAGAGAACTAATGAATGATTACTATAATGAATGAGGTCCATTCGGGTATTGATAAACGTTTTTAATAGCTTCGTTAGCTGAAAGATTTATTATCAAAAAATATACTTTATTTATTATCAAAAAATATCTCAACGATATCAGAAATCATGAACCAAGCTTCGAACCAAAACCTTAGGTTCGATAAGTAAAGAAACCGGTTTGAGAAGCGAACCTAACACTTTCCAAGGGGTTTGAACCCAAGGCCTGAACCTTCTTTAGAATTTCAGAGCCATGCAGCCTTGGTCAGAGCTCGGTTAAGTTTCATTTGAAGAGAAATGGATAACACAAGCACTTTTTTGTTGTAAGGTTATAATGACATTATAATGAGGATCTAAAAATATAGGATGCAACATTTTCAAAGAGACAGGTTTCTCGATTTTCTATATCACACTACAAAAGATTTACTTAACCAGGCTCTTATTTTGAAAGCATGCGACTTAACCAAATTACGTAAAGGACCTCCAAAACTAAGTGCCTGCTTTGTAGTCTAGTTGTTGCTCAGAACCGAAACTGTACCGGTACAACGCTTGGGTTCTTTTCGGTCTTTTCGGTTCCAGAAATATCGGTTCTCGAATACCGGTATACTAAAAATATCAAATATTGGTTCCCGTTCCGGTTCTGGCTCCGAGTTTTAATCGGTTCTTTTCGGTATACGGTTCCGCTCCTGGTTTCGGTTTGATTCCCTGATTGTGAGATATATGACTTTTTTCCAAATTACAGGGACAAGAGGGGCCGTTTCAAAAATTTAAATAATAATAATATTAATATGTACCTTAATATTGATCCGAATTCCAACTGTGATAATAGCTTTAGCTTTATGTGTGTAAGTTCAAGTGATGTACTTGAATGTATCCTCAAGACGAAATCGAATGCAGTGGGGCTTGATGATATCAATCCTAAGTTTATTAAATTACTTCTTCCCCTTACACTTGATCATATCACTTATGTTATGAACACTGCCTTCACCACGTCCATCTTTCCAAATATGTGTAAGCTTGCAAAAATACTACCGATCCCAAAATCATTCATTGAATATAGACCAATAACGATTTAACCATACCTATCGAAAGTTTGCGAGCACCTAATGGCAATTCAAATTCAACAATTTCTAACGATAAACTCCAAACTAAATGATTGCCAATCTGGTTTTAGAAAAAAAAGAAGTTGCACGACGGCAATATTAAAAATATCGGAGGATATTTGAAGTCGAATGGATGATGAACAAGTAACTTTCCTATGTCTTCTTGACTACAATAAAGCATTCGACACCGTGAATCATCAAATACTATGCACAAAGCTCAACGCGCTATTCAACTTCTCGTACACTGCAACTAAGTTAATTAAATCCTACCTAAGCAATAGATAACAGGCTATAGTCGCAGGTTTGCGCACCTCCGATCTTCTTTCGATTACGCGAGGTATACCCCAAGGATCTGTTCTTGGGCCGTTATTGTTGTTCTCTATGTATGTTAATGACCTCCCTAATGTCCTGTCCATTTGTAAGATACATATGTACGCTGACGATGTCCAGATGTATGTAATGTATATGTTTCTATATGTAATGAAGAACTTACAAAAGTAAATAAGTGGGCTATAGAAAATGGTTTGGGACTGAATCCGCTTAAATCCAAATGCTTGGTGCTGTACAAAAAGGCCCTTGATGAGCTGGAGCTGCCTAAGCTATGTGTTGATGGCATGCAAATAAGTTATGTTGATGATGCTACCAATTTGGGTATACACTTCAATAGTACGTTGTCGTGGAATGACAACATCTATAGGGCAACTGGAAGATTGTACGGATTACTTAGGCAGCTCTCTTTATCCCAAAAGTTTCTACCAATTCAAATTCGAATGACAGTAGCTAGAATGTATCTGATTCCTACACTATTTTATGGCGTAGAGGTTTTTGGGCATTGTGATGCAGCTAGCATGAACAAACTTAAAGTCGCCTTTAATTCTATAGCTCGCTATATATTCAATAGAAATAGGACTGAACACATAACGTTTTTTGCAAATAAAATTTTTGCAATGGATAAAGTTAAGGGCCCTAATCTTTGTACACAACATTATCACTCCCAGAGAACCAATTTACTTGTATGAGAAGCTTAGATTTGCCATATCCTCTAGAACTAATAATTTAATATGCCCTAAAATTAAACTGGCTAGTTCTGAGAAACAGTTCTTCATATATGCTGCTCGCCACTGGAACACACTACCAAATTCTGTAAAATCCATAAAAAGCGCTACGCAATTTAATATTAAACTTAAAGAACAACTTCAGAGACAAAACATATAATACTAACTTTACCATACCTATTATTTTATATACTTTTTTTTTTGTTTTACTCCTGCTTATCAATTTTTAAATGTATTTATAACCACTTTTCTCGTGTGATTTATGTTTATAGAGACGATATTTATTAGTCAAAACATTGTTAGTCTTAAGGTATTATAAGTATAAAAGAAAAATATTGTAACACATTGTCGTGACTAGTGCTGTAATTTAAAACATATAATCTTGATGCACTGGGATAAAAAACCAAATAAACTAAACTAAACTAAACTAAAATTAACTTGATTTGCCAGCAAGTATAAGACGTATATACATGTCAAACATTAAGAGAAAACGAATAATTTGAGTACCAACGCTCTTGAAAAAAAATTATACGTTCTTGAATTTTCAAAAAATTCGCTCTTGGAATCGAGCTAAATTCGATCTCAATAGGTTTCGTTATCGTTATCGTTATCGTTATCGTTATCGTTATCGTTATCGTTATCGTTATCGTTATCGTTATCGTTATCGTTATCGTTATCGTTATCGTTATCGTTATCGTTATCGTTATCGTTATCGTTATCGTTATTGTTATTTTATAATTAAGCAAGCGGTAAATCAAGTCAATTTTGACTGCCGGACCAGCATCAGAATCAATCATTCCCAGAGTTAAACCGTTCGCTCGGTACGAAAATCAAGGGCAAACATTTTAAAGTTTGGCCGATTTCGAAAAAATTTAGTTTTTTGATTGGAAGGAAAAGTAACTTCAGAAAAGTGTAAAATCTTTCATTTTAGTTTGTTTATCTTCTCGTTTCCGTATTAATCTCTTTCCAAAATTCTTAAAAATTGATTTCAACTAAACAGTTGAACCAACTTTTTGTAGCGCATCGTTTAGCATGTTAAAAGCTGCGCCCAAAGTGAATAATACTCTCACGACGTGCTGTCATTTTCAACTAAAATAAATACAAACACTCAACACACACACACAAACACACACTCACACACACACACACATATTATTCATAAATGGTGAGCGTATTAAAGCGGAGTAATATACTCGCACTCGAACTCCCTGACTGGCGCAGGCAACATTTCCTGCATTCGTAAACGATCAAATTTGACGTGCACTTATAAAACAAATTGCCATCGCTTCAGGCACCTGCCGAAAGCCGTCAGAGAGATCTCAGTTACGTGCAGATATTTTTGCATAAATATGCGTGTTTTTTTTTTCCATTTTTGGTTTTTGCTATTAAATTACATTTTCAGATGCTCACTCGTACACAACATTGTGGATGCATAAAAACGGCAAGAACGTTGAGAGAGCGAAAGTAAGAAAGAAAAAATTTAATTAAATGCAATGAATAAACACTTTCTTCAGTCTTTGGCATAATTTTCTTTGATGGCCCATGGAATGATGGTCGGGAGGGGGGGGGGGCGTTGGTTGAGCATCTGTCTGTGTCACCATTATCAATGTGATCAAAAGGCAGCCGCAACGCATTTGTCATCAATCAAAGTTAAATCGCACTTTCACAACTCGCAAAAAGCCTTCAAAATAAGCCTAAATAAGCATAAAAATTGTTTGCGGTTCCGCTGAGTGTGTGCGTGTGTGTGTGTGTATGTTTAAGAGTGTGACAGAGCTGCAAATTATCAATAAAAATAAATAAAATTACGCACGCTTTGGCTTAATGTTTGGATTTTATTTTGATGTCTGGCATTTGATTGGTTTGTGGAAATTTTTTTCCTTATATTTTTTTGCTGAAGCTCTTTGATGAGATGAGCAGATAAGTGTGAGGGAATAAGTAGGTGAATGGAAATGACAGAATGAAAATCTGAATGAGATAATTATTTAAAATATGCAAGGATCTACATTTGCCTACATTTAGTGGTTGAAAAACAGGAGGTTCTAACAAATTGCCTTCTATCTATAGCTCAAGAAGTTGTTAGCTAGATTCTTAGGTATTTTTGAGCGCTCTGACAAAGATGAAAATAACGAAGGCATGCAAGAGGCAATTGAAACTGTGATTGAATGCTGAGATGGGATTTGGGATACATTCCACACTAAAACTAGCTAAATTATGTTTCTGCGACAGATTCTATTGGGTACGCCTTGTCTTTGCATTTTGTATTTGCAAAGTCAACAGCTTTTACCATTTGCCGCTTTTACCATTTGTTGCAGCAGGCGGGTTGTGTGTTTGTGGGTGTGTGGAGTGGGAGCGTACGAGGGTGGGAAGAGGGTTTAACAGTGGCTTAAAGGTGACTAAACAGTGACTTAACAGTGACTAAAGACTGACTAAACAGTGAGTTAACAGTAAGGTTTATCGTCTTAAAGGGCTTCGCTAGCACCGGGCGTCCCATGATACCCACCCTTTTTTTGATGTACTAAACAATTTGTTGTAAACATTTTGATCAGCTCAACAGGGAGAAGGAATCATTTCCGACCCTATAAAGTATATATATTCTTGATCTGCATGACGAGCTGAGTCGATTGAGCTTTGGCCGTTCGTCTGTCAGTTTCCCTCAGTTTGTAGCGTGTGGGTACTGTTTGATTCGATAGTCGAACGACCTGCTGACCTTAAGATCAGCTCGCTTTCGCGCATTCGACGTGGCTATGGAGGACTCGGGGAGTGCACTTGTAGCTCTGCTCTTGCTCAGCTCGTCGGATAGGGTGCGGTTCTTCCTCATCCTACCATAGCGGACACACCACAACAATATTAAGTGCACTGTCAAAGAATGCGACTCTACCAAAAGGATTGAAATGATCTGAACATATTATTTTAACTCCCACTAAATCAAAAAAAAAACTCGAACAGACAGGGAACTAATGCAAGATAGATTGGCATTGGGGAATTAGTTGGAAATTACCCCAAATCTCTAACCGAGGCTATAATTTATGTACGATTTTGTTACCAAAATTACTTTATCTAGATGGGTATTACAATCTAGCCATAGTAAAATACGTCATAACGGGCATAACGTCATATGCGGGCAGTGCTGGCTCCTATTATAGCTGATCTTCTCGATCGTGCTGATCCATTCCGGTTCAGAAGAGTAGGACTTCTAATTGACTCCAAATTAGCTCCAACAAATGCTACTCCGATGGTTTCAACACTAGCATATCAATTGCAAGGCACCACCGTTAAAGCCTTGCATAAGGAGGCACTGGCACAAGGCACTAAGAAAATAGAGAAATTAGATTTCTGCTACATTTTTTTCGTACCTGGCCAAAAATAATGAACCACAAATTCACTAAACGCTTTCCAACTGGCACAGCGTATTGAGGAAGGTTCTATCCAGTGTCGGGTTTAATCACCAAATCAATTTATAGTTGCATCCAAATTTTTCGTTACCTCGTGGTTTTTTTTACATAACTTAGAGGAAAAATATGAATTTCTTGTACAAATGAATTATGCGTGTGTACTGCACCAGAGACGCTCGCTCAATCATCACGTCTCCCGAAGCTTAGCAGCTTGCAGCCTATGCTGACTAGCATGCCGATTTTCGAAAATCAATCGAAGCTACGAATCGACCATGATAAGAAACCGTTTAGTCGTATGATAGGTTTATCCAAGGTGACCGCCAAACTGTTCTATTTTTGGAATATTTTCTCTTTCACCTAGTCAAACTTAATGTCGCTGGCCCAAGTTTTAAGCCTATACTGACGTTTCAATGCAGCGAATAAGTATTCTCCCTAAGCTGTTAGAAACTGGTCCCTACAAGTTTTGAAGCAATCGAGCTGAAATTTTCGATAGTGTCTTCTTTTAGCTGCACGCTATTAATTAATATTAATATTAATATTTCGGAACCGCCCGGATCGGATTACTACTTCTTGTAGCTGCCATAGAAACGATCATTCGAAAAATGTGTTTTTGTTTTCAATTATTAGCGCTTTTAAACTCGGTCATTGTTAATATTAAATGTTTTTAAGCTGATCTGCAAAGTTTGGTCGTAATCGCTAACCATTGGAGCTAGATTTTTTAAGTGTAGACGAAGTTAGCTTTGCTTTCATGTTTAACATAACAACAGCTTCGAATATTTCGTCACCTTGTCTATTTCTTAAAAGTCTTCAAAATCCCTTGACAACAGTTTTAAAATTTTCCATAATTTCATCAAAAAGTCAATCTTTCAAACACTTTACAATTGAGTTGTTTTAATATGGTTCAACTAAAATTTTTGAAGTATCATAGTGGGCTAAACCAAAGTCTTTGTCTCGCTCGAAGTCAAGTTTATAATTAAAGAAAATCGTTTTAAAACTCCTATTTTAAGAGCATCTTTAAGTGGATCACAATATTTCAAATTATTCAAGCATTGAAGTTTATGTATTACTAGAAATAAATTAGGCACAAAAATCCCAAATAACAACGAGATTCACCCTGCAAAAGATCAATAGCCTTAGCGAAAATGTCAGTAGCATTACTTCATTATGGCATGAAAACTGTTCCATCTTGAGTCGCTTACTAATTTTTTTAACTTCATCTGCTGTTACTGTGGATCTGTTAGCAGCATTCCAAATTGACGTGGCTTCCGTCAAGGAAGAATTGTAGAGCCTGTTCTGTAACTGTACCATATACATATACATATTCGTATTTCTAGGTCCGTATTTGCTATGAACTTTAACTGATATCGTAGCAAGTATTCCATGTGTGTGGGGAGAATCGCACAAGTTTATATATGATGAATGACGATGTAGATTGCTATCTATAATTATATAGTGGCCAGTTACACCAAAGTAGCTTTTGTTATTGCAACTCCAGATATCGGCAGTCATACTAATAAAATGAGTATTTTGAAAAATACCTATCTTCACTTTCTTAAAAATTTCTCGATTTAAAACCGGTTTTCAGTACAAATTTTGCGTTTTTGCGAAAGTGAAAATGGGAGCACGGCTAATAGTCCGACTTCCTGTTGTCTAGCATGGATCGTATAGCTTTTGCACAGGGTATGTTTACCGGACGTCTAGCGAAAGCCACAAACAGGTTCCTAAAACTTTTCTTTTCAACATAGCAGAGCGGCCACATCTTGGATATAGTGTAATCGGAGCGTAAAATCACGTACGAAAAGTACCTACTATATAACCCATAGACAAGGTAAATGAAAATTAAGACCTAGTTAAGGTAAAATGTACTCGAATATGAAAATACAGAGGTAAGGTAAAAGGTACACAAAACCTGTTTCTAGGTACTGGGTACAGAGTATGTTACAGTCGGGTTGACCGACTTTCTTTCTTGTTTGTCATCAATTTGTGTTGGTGAACACGGTCAATAACTTTTGGGCTTCTTTTTTCGCTAGACATCTCAATTTTTTGGCTGACATTTTCTTGTTTAAGAATAGTTTTTCTCATTTTTAATGAACTTTTTTTATTTTTATTTACGCCATATGATATTTTACGCCATGTGTGGATCGCAGGCGAGTTTCATGTTCAACTTTGAACTCCATCCATCAATGACATTTCGGCCATCTAAGAAATTTTGAACTTTTGACCGCTTAAGAGCATCCCAAAGTCGCTGTAATTATTAGAAACGTTTCTTTCAATTCTTGTGCTTTGTTATTTATATGCCAGTTGTCTTTGATATATTTAAGAGCATTTTCCCTTGGCTTAGTACATTTGTAAAGGAATGTGGTAGGCTTATGAGTCTGTCTGTGTGTGTCTGCCCCCCCCCTCAGTCACCATTCAAATTGCTTTTATGCTACATTCAAGTTAATATGATTTACATTTGGGTTGTGGTGGCGCCTGTCAAAGTGCGCCAAAGACCAAAAACCAACAACAACTGCCATTAAGGATCAATCAAAAACGTTTATCCTTGATTATTTGTCATTATCCCTTTGCGCTAACCGCAACAAAGCCAGTGACAACAACAAACAGCGGCTTAATCCTGGACTGGTGCGGTGGGCGAACATTTGAAATGCAGAAAAAAAACCCTATTCCCGGGTATACGCGCTCGGCTCTCGTGATAAATGACATTAATCCGCCATGTTCAACGATTCAAGTGGCAAAGCTGCCGCCAGGCAGGCAGGCAGCCTTTCATGCACAAACTATATTTGTTTTGTTAATAGTCCAACTCAAAAGCCGGCACAGCTGATAAGACAAGTGGCTTTGACGCTTTGATATATAGACACACAGGTATGGAAGCCTAGTCAGTCAGTCAGGCGACTATTAATATTCATTAGGGGCCACGGTGCGAAAGGAGGGCGCAATTTATGTGGAAGCAGGAAAGTAGGCAATAGATGCGGACTTAATCCCTTAAGCAGTCGAAATTCTTACAAAACTTATTAAAATGGTTCACATTTGTATTTCAATTGATTTCACATTCGCCCTCCTCCCCCTTGCACCTTGGCAGCTTTACATCGTCTTCGTTGTCCTTGTCGTTATATTGGCCATCTTTAATTTATCAATGTGCCGGCGCCTTGGAAGCGCATGAAAATTTTCAGCTGCCAGCTCACGGCTTTTTTATGTGCTTTTTTATTATGATTATTTCTTTCTTCTGGCTGGCGCTGACAACAACAACAACAACAACAACAATAATGAGGAAACTCATATATGGCCCCGGCCATAAGGTGCGTGGCAATGGGTAAGCAAGAGCTGAGGGGTGAGGTGGGGGGGGCGTCGGGTGCTTGTTGCTGGCTGCCAAAAATAAAGTCAAAAATCAAATGTTTTTGATATCGACTTTGACAGCTTCATGACAACGCTCAATAAATTTTGATAACGTTCGCTCAAGAAATTGAAAAGGCTGGGCAGGAGAGAAATCAGAAATCACAGTCCGCTAACACACACACACACACAGACACACACACAGACACACTCGCACCAGAAGGAGCGGCATAAAAAAAAACCAAAGAAACAACTTTTTCGCCAGGACCCAAAAAAAATGTTGCTGACAGGTGTAGTCTGCCTGCTGCCTTCCTGCCTTCCTGCCTCTGTGCATGGGTTTTGTCCTCTAAGCCTTTAGGTGTTTATGGTGGCACAACAGACGCGTAATTGCTTAGCGGCAAATGCCATTGAATAACAAATAAGCTGCGAGACAGCGTAGATGGTTGATTGGGAAGTCAAGAAATGTGTTGTTTATGAGCAATTAATATGCTTGCTTTGCCTCCAGAAATATAATAGAAGGACAACTGGGTTAACCCGTGGACCATTGAGTTTTCTTTACATATAAATATGAAGTCATCACATGAAAACAAGAGAGAAAAATATAAAAGTTTTTGTTGCTGTACTAAATTTCCGCATTGATGTAGATCATAGAGATGTGCGATATTAAGAAGAATCGAAAATGATTCATGCATATGCTCAAAATGTGATTTATTGAAAGTACAATAACAAAATGTAAAGCAATCGCAAATTTACTCGAATAAGTCACGCGTATGATTGAAAGGATGACTCGAAAATGAATCGAAACTGATCACAAAGAATCGGGTTATAAACTACTGGACAAATAGAGTAGCCGCAAGAGTAACATTGGCCGTGTTCAGCAGAACATCTTGCTTCCTGATCAAGAAGCAGTAGTAGTATAAGTACTTTATTCATAGAACAATTAAATATATATATAATATATCGGCATGGTATTTTGCCGTTTGCCTTAAATTTAAAGTTATTCAATTCACATAAATATAAAACTGGAGCTACCGGAATGCCCTTCCTTTAGAGTTACACCACCTACCTTCCCAGCTCGTCGCTAGATAGTAGATCTTTCACTCCTCAGGATGAAGTCCCGAGCTCCATTAATTAGTATAAAATCAGATTCAAATTTCAGATTTCTCTTTTAGAACGCTTCCAGCAGGATTCTTGCAGGACTATTTTGCCAACACACTCCAAGATTGCCCGTTTAGGATTGTTACATGCTCTTCCAATGTGAGGTATGCTCTGCCCCATGAGCGGATCCTCAGCTCCTTCAAGATTGGACAGACTGCTATGAAGTGGGTCACATCATCGCGTGCTCTCATATTGCTAAGGCTGCGCAGCTCATTTTCAACGCGTCTATGTGGTGAATAGTTAAGCGCCAGTACCTCTGTTCTTGCTCTGCATATATAGGTAATGGTTAAGGTTAATTATTTTCTTCGAGCTCGTAACTTAAACGCTTGTACATCTCTCGAGAAGTGCTTTCGCAGGCTCGCCTAGCAATTGCCTCACGCGACATCTCGTACATTAAAGCCAGTAGTGTGGACTGACTCTCTTTCCAGGTGTTTGGGTCGGTTAGGTCTAGAGTTACATCGTGTTCCGAGGCCAGTTCTACCATTTTCGGGTACCTGTCAGCTGATAAAGACATGATTTTATTTATAAATTTAAAATTCGCTTGTATTGTGTAATGGAACATCTCAGGTAGGCCTGTCTCCAAATGTATCGCAAATGTCAGCGTATTGTTTGGGAGGTAGAATATCTTTTTCAGAAAGAATCTTATCAATTTTTCGGCATCTTCCTATGACTCCCATCCCCAAACTTCAGCAGCATTGCACATGATGGATCTTGCCGTTGCCTGAAACATTTTGTACTTTGTTCTCGCGCTTACAATTTTCTTATTCATTAAGGCTTTCCATGTGCTGTTCAGTGCTCTTTAATGTGCTGTTTGAAAGACATGTTTGAAGATAGGGTCACTCCGAGATATTTAAACCGTTTTACAGTTTCTAGTTCAATATTGTCAGGTGTCCATTTCTCATCACGCGCCAGCCTCCCTCGGCCAACTCGAATTACCATTGCTTTCGACTTATCCGTGTTGATTACCAGTCCCCATTTTAGGCAATATCTTTGCACTTCATTAATCATCTCCTGTAGCATATTTGGGGGTTCAGCGAGAATGACCATGTCGTCTGCGTACATTAGGATTTTGAAAACATTCCCACCAAATTGCGCTCCGCCATGGAGTTCAGTGGAGATATGATTTACAAATAAGGAGAACTGCTTGACTCCAAGATTTGTTTTGAACCAGGGCGAAAGATTAGATCCATCCCACACTGCCGTTTCATTTTCCTCATAAAGGCTTTTTAAAACTTGTAGTATCTTTGTCGAGATGCCTATATCCGTTAGCTAATAAATCAGGAGTTTCCTGTCTACTGAGTCAAATGCTGCTTTAAAATCAATAAAAAACAGGTACAGTTTTTTGTTTGTCCTTAGAAAGTCTCTGCGTACCGAAGTCAACACGAAGATGCTGTCTACCGTGGAATACCCCTTCCTAAACCCAGATTGATTTTTGTGTAATATTTGGTGTTCATTCAGATACGAGTTTATACGGGCTAAGATAACTGACGTACATGTTTTTAGCAAAGTATTTAAAAAAGAGATGCCTCTGTAATTGCTTACTTCTTCAGGGTTGCCCTTTTTAAAGATTGGGTAAATGATGAAACCACGAAACCCTCTGAAGCGTTCTCCTGGCGCTTTTCAAACTTTATTTTGTATTATGGCAAGGCAAAAAATATATTTAGCGTTAGTAACAAGGATCAGCGGGCACGAGACTTCACACGTCATGCGTTTTGTGTACTGATAATTTATACACACGTTTTGTCTTATAAGCACATCTACTAAGTTAAATTTAACGGACGAAATATTTAGAATAAAAGCAAGATCGCTCGCAAGAGAAAATTTGTACTAATATAAAAGTACAAATTGTGATTATTAAAGGTGGAGCCTTGTGAGCTCGAGACGAGCAGTAAAGCCTGCGCATCCAGCTAGAAACAGTTCAAGCACTCAACTGAAGACGAAAGAAAAAATCTTTATTTCTGTTGTAAAGGACAAACGATTTGTTGAGTTTAACCTCAACCCGTGCTGCTTGTGAAAATATGTGAAAAATATTTATAATTATATCGGTACACAGAAAAAACAAGTAAGAAAGTCGGTCAAGCCCGACTGTAATACAATACTGCTCAAAAAAGACTCTTCAAAATGATTTTTATTAAAATGATCTGCCAAAAGGTAGGTGGGATTATGATACGTGACAAGCCATTCTCTAATGACGTAAAGTAAAAGTAAAATTGGCTGAAACAGCACCTCCAGGAGGGCCAGGGCCAAACCTTCTCTCAATCTCTTGACGTACTTCTAATGTAATACAGTAGCAGCGCCACTACTGGATTTTAAAAACTGACATATAGATTTCGCCACTACAGTGACCATTTCAAAACTGACCAATAGATGGCGCCACTAGTGTAACCAAATCAAAACAGATCTTTGATATTAACTGACTTTTAGTCATAACTTGAGTATAGTTCAACCGGTCTTTATTATTCCTTCGGCAAATCGATAAATAAACTTGATAACTAAATAACTCTTGAAGGTACAAATCATCTATTTACAAAACTGTGGGAGATATAACGTTATTTCCAATTTTCGGGGGCGTAAGGGGGAGTGGCAAAAATTTAAAACAAAATTGGTCTGCCTGCAAGTATAAAAAGTATATGTGCCATACATATAAAATCTCTATCTTTTACCATCTCTGGGATGATGTGCGTTCATACAGACAGACGGGCATGGGCATATATCGTCTCCGCTGTGGTTGCTGATCATACACTTTATAACATCGGAAATGATTCCTTCTCCCTGTTACATACTTTTGCACAAACTTAATATACTCTGTGTACCTTTGGTTCAGAGTACAAAATCGTCCGTATAAATTCAATCTTTTTATACACTTGAAAAGTGTATTAAAATTTTTTCCTCAGGAGCTTGCAACGCACAGAAGGAATCATCTCCGACCACATAAAGTATATATATTCTTGATCAGCATGACGAGCTGAGTCAATTGAGCGTTGTCCGTCCGTCTGTCTGTTTCTACGCGAACTAGTCCCTCAGTTTTGAAGCTATCGAACTTCTTCTTTTGGCTGCACGCTGCTAATATGTCGGAACCGCCCGGATCGTATGACTACTTCTTGTTGCTGCCATAGAAACGATCGTTCGAAAAATGTGTTTTTGTGAGAAAAACTTTATTCTTTTCAATGTTAGCGTTCCTAAACTCGGTCATTATTAAAATTAAATGTTTTCAAACTGATTTGAGAAGTTTGGTCGAAATCACTAACCTTTGGAGCGAGCTTTTTATTCCCTTGTAGAGGGTATATTAAAATTGTTCAGATGTTTGTAACGCATAGAAGGAGGCATCTCCGTCCACACAAACTATATATATATTCTTGATCAGCAAGACGAGCTGAGTTGATATAGCCATGTCCGTCTGTTTCTATGCTATCTCCTCCTTCAGTTTTAAAGCTATCTTAACCAAACTTTGCACGAAGTCTTTTGGTACAAATACGCTGCACATTTGTCGGAATCGGCCGGATCGGACGACTATATCATATAGCTGCGATAAGAATGATCGGTCGAAAAGTAGTTTTAGTGAGAAAAACTATTGTGTTTGCAATGCAAACGCCCCCAAACCTCGTATTTTATATAGCTGCCATAAGAACTATCAGTCGAAAAAGTAGTTTTAGTGAGAAAAACTTTTTTGTTTTCAATGCAACCGCCCCCAAGCATCGCATTATTCAGTTTTCTATAATTTTACATAGTTCCACCAAGTTTGATGAAAATCGGACAACTATATAGTATAGCTGTCATACAAAAGTTAGTTTAGAGAAAAAGTCTTAGTAGGAGAAACTTTTTTGTTTTCAATGCTATCGCTCCCAAACTTGTTACTGATCAATACTATATGCTACCACATAATTCTGTGAAGTATGATCCAAATCGGATGACTATAGACTATAGCTGCCATAGGAATGATCGGTCGAAAAAGTAGTTCTAGTGAGGAAAACCTTTTTTGTTTTCAATGTTAGCGTATTTATACCTTCCAGTTGTAAATATTATCAGTTTTCAACCCAATTTTGGGGAGTTCGGTCAAAATCGGATTAATATATAGTATAGCTGCCAAATAACAAACTGACAAGCAAATGTTCAAAGTAGTGGCGCCATCAAGGTACAAGGATATATAAACTTCGATCGAGCCGAAGTTAGCTTTCCTCTATTTTTCAAGTGTATTAAAACTTCGGCACAGAGGAAGTTAGCTTTCCTTTCTCGTTAATTGTAGAGTAAGCACGACATGAGCTTTAAAATTCCATATCGACTTACATGGTCTTCTCCACAATTTTAAGCTTTTGATGATTGACCCAATCATTTCGATTTTGTATCATTCCACATTTGCTCACTTCAATCCCTTTCGAGATGACATGTTCATAAATATAATATATCACTTGGGTGGAAGAAAACCATTTAATACTATGCTAATTGGTTGTTACATAGCTGGTGGCTAATTTGTGGATGCAGTCCCGAATTTCTGTTCACCGCCCTGGGGACTCGTCGTAGCCGTGACCGTGGCCGTTGGCACCGCCTTTGGCATAATCACTAATCATTGATCATGGGGTGCTTGGCCAACCAAAGGTTTGCATCATGATGTGGAATGCGGATTTGCCGCAGGGGTGCTGTGAATTGCATTGCAATTAATGTCCTCCCTTAATGGTGCTTTGGAATTTACGCATTATGGCTCTGATAAGTTGGCTTTTGCAATCTACATGGAATCAAACACATAACAACCGCTCCGTTCCATCCAGCTTTTGCACAGACATTCAAGACATTACCCAATAAGCACATTCTAGATGGATTCTTAGCAAAGGCAGCAGTTTTCAAATACCTAGCTTCGTATCGCTTTACGCCTAATGTACAGGGTACAACACCGGCAGAATTACTCCATAATCGTCCGGTTCGTACACTATATCCCTATAAAGCCTGAAGAAAAGAATCTTAACACAGCTAAGTATGCAGTAAATCAAAAAGTCTATGCTGGAAACTATTCTACACCTCCCGTGGTACAAGCTACTTCGCCTAATGCAGAACCAAATCCAGATCCAGTCTTGCCACAACCTGAAGCTCCGAGGTCATCCAACCAACGTCGTTCCGGCATACCAATCCGCAGAAGTGTTAGAATCCGCCAAGAAGTCCAGCGCTTTTCACCTTAGAGTTTCAAATCTGGTAGTATTAAATTAGGGTGGAGATTTGGCCGGAATACTCGCAAACAAGCTTTTCTCGTTGCACCCAGTCTGTTAGTCTATTGGCAATTATACCCATCAGTAATTTGGACACACAGTTCATGAAAGCTATTCCAAAAATTTAAATAAATTCTTTTACAATTTCCTCGCTTCCTTTGCAGACGCTTTTAGATATGAAAGAAAAGTAAAAACAGCTCTACCTCCCATTCCCACTCTTTTGACTCACTATCTGCCGGATACAAGCTCTACATATCAACATATTGGGCAACGAGTCGCCTTTTGCAGTCCCTCTCCTTATAAAATGTAAGTAAATTTCACAACTTTTCCTTTAATAAAAACATTAACTGAAATTCAAGGAGTCAAGCCAATTGGGAGAGAAGCAAAGACTGCGAAATAAAGCAATTAAGCGACTAACAAATGCCGCCAACTGAGAAGTTCTTTCATCCTCCCACTCAGGCACAAACACACATACACCCACCCACACACACACACACACACACGGACAGCACTGACAAGAGCTGCAAAAGAAATGAGGAAAACGGCTGCAAATTAATTTACATGTGCGATTCATCAATCAGCAGACAGAGACGAGTCCAGTCGAGACCCATTTTGAGTCCAGTTGAAGATGCTCACAAAAGTCATAAGTAGCCATATATGTATGTGTGTGTGCGTGTGTGTACGGATATGTTTGTGCAGCAGGCCGTGCCTTGATTGATGATAAATACTCGTCTCCTGCCTCCTTGGCAAAAGCGGTCGCTTGAGATAAAGCGTTAAAATGCGCCGCATATTAAATGATGCAACATGAAAAGTGAAAAGGGAAGAAGACATCCCTCCACTTCCTGCGCCAGCTCTGTCTATTTTTATTATTATGTAATACTTGCTACCCCCCCTAACCAGAACGGGCAATCGTTATAAATGACCATTTTGTGAGGGTTATTTTTCCACTCATTCTCTCTCTGTTCCTATGCCTGTGGCCCCTTGTCCTTGTCAGCTTTTGTATTGTTTGGCCAGCGATAACATTTATGCTATTACATAAATATATAAATAAATCAGTATTAGGTGAACTACAGTTTGTCGCTGTGCGAAAGTATGCGTGTGTGTGTGTGTGTGTGAGTATTTAATATTTCATTTTGTTGGGGTTTTGTTGTTTGTTGTAAGGTCTAGCTAGGAGGAAATGCAAAGTTTTGTAGTTAGCGTAAACTTTAGGCTATATACTGGGTATACGCTCAACAGCCCAACCTGAGGCCAACTAGCAGCCCACCTCCCGCCCAAACGGACAAAGTGCGAGAACGCCTACTACTTGTGATTCACCAAACCTTGGTAAATAACTCAATAAAGCAGAAGTTTTTAAGTAAGATATTGAGGCTGCTGATTTGATCACTCACGATACCATCTTGGTAGGGTACTTACACATAGCATGGGTTTTTGTGGATGGGGTACACAACGCATCTCAAATCTCTTCAAAAATGGTGCCAAGTGCATCCTGATCCTTGTCAATTTTGTTATTGAGATGTTTATGGTTTAGTTTGGATCTAGTGAATATGTTATTGCTCTATGAGGCTCAAGGGTCTGAGCGTCTCATGTTCAAGTTCGAACGCAGGGACTTCAGGACTCCAGTTTAAGGCCTTATACGGACAAGGGAATTCAGTTTTCTTCGTCATGCTTTATAATAATAATGGAACATACAAATCTAGTGTGACCAGTCTTAACCTTAACGCTAACATGGCTTAAACATCAAAGCTCAAATTTTGCATGCTGTAACACACACACGATCCGTTTTCAAAGGAAAAAAGATTGAAAACAATCTTGGTCATTTAACTCCTCCGAGCAACGCCTTTTAAAACCAAGCACACTTATTGTCTTAATAAGAGTAAATAATGTATGGGAGACAAATGCCGATTTGCCAATAATTAATTGCTGAGAAGGAACCGAACAAAAAGTATGATTGGGAAGACCGATATTGATTGCCGGGTCAGCCCACCTCTGCTGTTGGCATTCATATTGATATATTTAGTGTGACCGATTTAGTAGTGAACCGCTCTATATTTTTGACTCCTCGAACCTGAACCCGAACCGGACCACTTTATCAAAAAATGAGGTTCGGTTCACCCATTTAATTCATTTATTCAACGATACACATTGGAAATCTCTGGATATTTTACTATAAACGATTGCATTTCTAACTAAGCGTGAATAATTTTTCATGTGAAGTGACAAGATAAAGGATGATGATGATGCGGAAAAAAACCGTTTGACCATATGATGAATCAACTTGGGTTTGAACGGACAGTATAGATCACAATTACTATCAAGTGATTTATATTACGCTTGGTTTTCACGCAGCTCTTTTTCTTTTAAAATCTTTGGCCATTACATACATCGACAAATGTTTTAATATATTTGGAATGATCATAGAAGGGAAGATTTAAAAAATATTGCCTTTACAATACTAGCTGTTCCAGCAACTCAGGTATCAGTTGAAGGAGCATTTTCAACACAAGCCGTCTGCGCAGTTGTGAAGTAGCGAGACGTAATGTAAAATTTTCATTTACAAATTTTGACAGGAGAGAAGACTTAAAATTTGTTGTATAAGATTTTTACTCTACTTCTCGCTACTTCACAACTTCGTAGAGGGCTTAGAGTTTCTTCCTTCTGATTTAAGAGATAGCATAGATAAACAGCTCCTGGAAGATATAATGCTTAAACTAAGCAGTTCCTAAAAATTGTTAGTAACTTAAGTATTGAATATTATGATTAAGTATATGAATAGAGAGGTATATTAATTTCATTATCAACGTAGAATTAATAAATCGAAAGTCAAACTATTCTTTTTTGTTCAAGCGAAGCAAGGTTCGAACCAAAACCTTGGGTCAGGTGTTCCAGGAATCGGTACGCGAACCGAACCTAGGACTTTACAATGGGTTCGCACACCCGGACCGAACCCTTTCCAGAATTTTAGAGGTTCACAGCCTTGATTTTATTAATAACGAGCAGGCCAAGCTAACTTCGTCTGTGCCGAAGTTTTTATACCCTTGCAAATACTGTTTTGAAATGTCACAGATTAAGAACGCTTACATAAAACTCAAACAATTTTCTAACTAAACCCATTTTCCTACAGATAAACATCTGATTTCGACCAAATTTCGCGAATGTTTTTGACAACATATCAAAGTAACAAACGGCGAGTTAAAGAACGATAAAATTAAAAACAATTCATTTTTCGACCGATCGGCACAATGGCAGCCTTAAGATATAGTTATCCGATTTCGACTCAATTTTGCGAATCTATTTGAAAGCATATAAAATAAGTCATCAATAAGTTTAAGGACGCTGGCATAAAAAAAAAAAAAAAAATTTTAACTAAGACCCATTTTCGACCGATCGGCTCCTCCATTACCATTCATTCCAACCATCGGTCGAAAATGGGTCTTATTGACAAAAAATTTTTTAATTTCAATGTTAGCGTCCTTAAATTCGTCCATTATTTATATTATATGCTTTCAAACAGATTTGCAAATTTTGGTCAAGATCGGATGACTATAGCATATAGCTGCCATAGGAACGATCGGTCAAAAAACTTGTTTTAGTGAGAAAAACTTTTTTGTTTTCAATGCAAACGCCCCCAAACCACTCGCATTTTTCAGTTTTCTATGGTTTTACATAATTCCACTAAGTTTGATGAAAATCGGACAACTATATAGTTTAGCTGCCATACAAAAGTTAGTTCAGAGAAAAAGTCTTAGAAGGAAAAACTTTTTTGTTTTCAATGCTATCGCTCTCAAACTTGTTACTGATCAATACTATATGCTAGCACACAATTCTGTCAAGTTTGATTCGAATCGGATGACTATAGCATACAACTGTCATAGGAACGATCGGTTGAAAAAGTAGTTCTAGTGAGAAAAACTTTTTTATTTTCAATGGTAGCGTCTTTATACCTTCCAGTTGTGAATATTATCAGTTTCCACACAATTTTGGGGGGTTTGGCTAAAATCGGATAAATATAGCGTATAGCTGTCATATAACAAACTGGTAATGGCGCCATCTATTGCTGAGTTTGGGAAAAATCTCAGATAAGAATGTTAAACGAAAATCATTTAAAACCTTAATTTATATAAATTATACAAGCTGCAAGGGTATATAAACTTCGGCCGCGCCGAAGCCTTACTCTAGTTTTACTTTTTGAAAACGGTCGGAATTCGGAACAGGAGTATATGGGATATTCCATGTCAACTTGGACACCGCAATTTTTTTTATTTACAAAAAATTATTAATGACTATAATAATAATGACTATAAAAATATAATAAACGGTATCAATCTAAAAGAGAGATGGAATTGGAGGAAATGTTGGATGGCTGTCCGATAGTCTTATTCATCATACGGCTGCTTTTCATCTATGTCACAGACGGGGCTGCACATCATTATAAAAATCGTTTCCTAATGGCGAATCTTTTAAATCAGGAACGTGATTTTGGCTTGAAAGCTGAGGCACATTATTTTGCAACTGCCCACGGTCAAGGAGCGTGTGATGGAGTGGGCGCAATTTTTAAAAGAGAGAAACCAGACGTAGAAGCCTCCAAATCATCCATGGTGATCCTATCATTACTCCAGATGCTTTGTTTCGATGGTCAAAAAATCATTTTCAAGGGATTGATATATTTTTCTGCACGAGACTGTGAAAGCTGAGTGGAAGACTAGACTTGAAAGTGCTAAGCCTATTCCTGGTATCCAGAAGCAACCTTGCTTCATTCCCAGATTGGATAATCGATTGCTACTCAAGCGTTATTCTGCATCAGTTGATGTCGAAGTTTTTCCCAAAGAAAACCACCGGAAGCAACGAAAGCCACGTTGTCGACCCTGATTAACTTTTAAACTTTGACTAACCATTTATAATAGAAATACATCAGACAAACTAAAATTTCCGTTCCTGAGCGTCGGAAAGATAATGCGCTGCTTACTTGACAGGCAGACACAGCTGATTCAATTCCGACGCTAAGAAGCAGAAAATACAAAAAAAAATTCTTTCCACGCTCTCAGGCTGTCTTCCATCTAGAAATAAATTGTGAAATGTACATAAAAAAATGCTCTTTCTGGAAAAAAAATATTCGGATCAAATACAGTGTGGCCCTCGTGAAGACAAATGAAATAAACTGATTTTTTTTTTCAAAAAAACTAGTTTTGATCCCTCTGACAGTTGTCTGATATTTTTTTCGAAAAGTTCACGTGATTTTAGATATAAATGGTATTTGGTATGATAAAATCCGATGCACCGTTCAAGAGTTATGATTTTTTAAACTTTCATGTGTTTCCCGTATTGTCTCGAGAACAATGGACGGTAGGGGAAAAACATTTTGGGGTATTTGCATCTATATATAGTTCTTCAAAATTATAGATAGCCATTAATAATTATTTCTAAATAAAAAAAAAATTGGGGTGGCCGAGTTGACATGGAATAACCCATATGTACATTCTCAAATTTGTTGATTCCACTGGAAATGTACATACATTCTCAATCGAAAAAAGCATAGTAAGTTTCGGAAACATACTCATAGAATGTAGGAAAATGGAAAAAAAGGTATATATAAGGCCTTGTCAAAAATATGTACATTTGCACGAATAAATATTGTCGGTGTGTCAGTGGAATCAGGCTATTAGTCGCGAGATGTGCAGGGCTGCTCGGTGGAAATATATGTTAGTGTGTTTTGCTAGCCGCACCTTACCCCGATCAAGTTCTCCTCTCACAGATCTATAAGTATGGCTTCATGTTAGTCCTTCCAAGACACGGATAAGCTTTCTTGAAATTTCTAAAAACAAATGTATTAATTGAAAATAAATCAATAAAAATGTAGTATCAGGGTAGATTTTTTGTGACATCGATAACAAAATTTCCATTAATTTATGAACAACACTGAAAACATGCGGGGTGAATGGACACATATTCTTAATATGTACAATTTTTTCTGCATTTTCGTTTTTGAATATCGCTTTCACAATGTGTCGGGGCTTAAAGGTATCTTAGTCCCTAAATAGCAAAACGCTCATACGATCAGCATGTGTAAAGGATTGCAAATCACAGTTCTTCAATCCAGGGTTCTGTGCACAGCAGCAGGTGCACCTTGTCTTATAACATATTAAAGCCCAGCCCAGACAACCTCGCCAGACGCCTTTTATAGAAGACGTAGAAAGCTTGAGCGAGGAAAAGGTGGGATCTGAAAAGGTTTCTTCCATTAATAGTAAAAGCAAAAGTTTTCGCATCCAATTCTTGAGAATACAAAATTTGTCAAGCACAGCTAAAATTTCCTCACAAAAATCCAAAAAAATGTTGTACCGTATCATCAGCATCTTTGAACGAAGTTTTGTAAAAATTTTATAAGCACTTCCATAAACATTACCAAACTATATTGAATATTATTTTGCGAAAGGCATGAACCATTTGTTGGTTTAAGTAAATTGCATAGAACGGTTACCTTACCATTTCAATGCAATCTCAATCACGAAATCCAATCTTCGGACTCTCCTTTGTACACTTTTAAAAGCTCTACAAATGGATACAAAAATGATAAAATGTCTTTGCATGACATGATTTAATCCGTTTTACAGACAGTTGAAGATAAAGGCTAATAAGTGAGAGTTCTTCTATAATATTAATAATATTGTGCTAAAGCCGCACACAAGCACTGAATAAATTAAAAACTTTTGTAAATGTCTAAACCTAACCGCAGCTTCATTTCAAATATGCATTTAATGTGACAGCCAACGAAATGCGCTGTCTTGGCAACCCATTAAGAGCGCCAGCATCAAAGTACATAGACAAAAGTACGAGATAATAAGCTTGGACCAAAGCCACATGGATTAAAATCATTTTTTTGCTCTACTCTAAATGCTTACGGAAATTATGAAAAATAAACGTGCAATTAGAGAAGCATTGCAAAGCAAATGTGAAGCATTGGGTGGTTTTTTACAAAAAAATTCCAAGAGCACAATCAAGTGAGAGAAATTCTAATTTTTAATAGATTCTTCAAAGTTTTCTCCATAGAGACTTGACAGCTTCTGGCCCCCAAAACTTTGTCAATTGAATAGTTGTCCAACATTTGCTGGTAAAACTTTAAGTACCTCACACAAACACAAACAGAAACACACACACTCTCATCGTGGCGTTGCACACTCATTAAATGCTGCACCAGACCCAGCTCCCTGAAGCCCGCACAATTTACGATGGTTGCCCGGGTGCAACCTGCATAATTAACTTGTTGTACTCATCGCATGCACCAGCCAGCCAGACATACGTACGTATGTACGTATGTATGCACAGGTGGTACTATTATTATTAGAAGCTGCACCCCCGATGCGATGGCAATGCATGTTTTAATTTATGAATGAAACACGCCAAGAATGGGGCTGCGGCACAAGGGGAGGAGGGCAATATACAAATACTCAGGCAGGCCATTTCTAATTTGAACCCCGCAAAATGTTTTTAACCTCTGAGAATTATGTGCATGTGAATGAAATTTGCCAACTGTCGTTGACAAAGTAGCGTCAAAAGTTGTTGTCGGCTCCTGATGAAGTCGCCTGCAAGTGAATTGTGGAATTGGGTGCGCCGTTTGTGAAATAAAAGACCAACAAACAACCAACAAAATGGCGCGACGACAAAACGCTTGAAATGTCTGTGACCTTTAACGGGGCCTGATGTGGATGTATCAAAGGAGTAACGCCTTCAGACTATTCCTTTGGGGGAATTTAGTATATTTTTAAGCAGACGCATTATATAAATGAGAAAATGAATTTAATAAATGTTCCATTGTCGCGTCTGCTTGTGGCCCTGTCGTATTCACTTTAGTTCAGTGTTGTCAAAAATGAACTAATCTGATAGACAAGGAAAGTATACTGGATTTATTGATAGGTGACTGCGTTAATGTCTCAAATACTGCTGATTTCAGAAGATTCATACATTTTCCCATTATAGGAAAGCTCTACAATTAGTTTGTTTGGAACTTTGAGCTATCTTTCCAAATCTGTTTTTGATTATTGCGCAATTTGGTTCCCAAACTGATTGGAACTCTGCTCTGGTCTTCTTTCAGTAATTATATTCCCGTCTGAAGTGAATACATTGATATTTCCAAGCTTCTGAACTACATTATTCTGGCAATGCTTCAAACTATTGTTTGATGGAAAACAATATTTTGGGTGTAGATACTGTGAAGTAATTTTGAAACATTGCTATTACACCAAAAAATTGTGAAAGGGAGTGATGGTAGTATAAAAAACCTGTCTTGGATTGGTCTGATTAGATGCCGTTTTCTTTTTATTGCACTTTGAACTTTTCAGCTTTAGAGGAAAACTAACGATTTCATATCTCGAAAATTATTGTGAATTTTGCTTTTAAATCTTCAACAAAGTTGTTGCTCTTGGCTTGGCCTACAAAACACTTCTTTGTAGCAAATCAAAAAAATTATATCTTCATACCCAAAATTACAAAAGTTGCTCAAAACATCTGGGTTTTGACCACATTTCTATAGCTTTTCAACATCATCTTGAAACCCGGACAAGTAATACAGCACAAAGTTGTAGCTTAGACCAAAATAAACAATCCGCTAGAACAAACCAACTTCATTTAGTTACTCTTTCATATAGTTATAGGCCCACAAGCAAGTACAACTGTCATAAAAACTTGAAAAAATTAAAATTTTCGTTAAAAAAGGAAAATTATGAAATTTTTTTAATTACAGTTTTTAAGTTATGTTTTCTTTCTATTTTTTTGATTTAATACAAAACAATCGAAATTTTTGACTGTGTCTGCCAATTGGTACCAAAAATTTACATTTTTCGAGTTTTGGTTCCAATTCTACATGTTTAAGGGCCCGTAACTATATGAAGGACCAATCGAATGAAGTTGGTATGTTCGAATCAGTTGTTTATTTAAGTCTTAGCTACGTTTTTGTCCTGCATTGCTTAGTCAAATTCGTTACAGTTTACAAGACAAAGTTGAAAAATAGTACAAAATGAGGGGAAAACATAATGATTTTAAGACATTTTTGTAATTTTGATTATAAAGATGTGACTTATTTGACTTGCCTCTCAAGAATGTTTTGTAACCCAAGCCAAAAGAAACGACTTCCTCTAAGACGTCAAAGCGAAATTCCAAATAGTTTACGAGATATGGAGTTGCGAATCCCAATCAGAAGCTGAAAACTTTAAAGTGCAATAAAAGGAAAACGGCAGCTAACCAGACCAAACCCAGCGAAGCTTTTTGTACTACCATCACACCCTTTCAGAATTTTTTGGTCCCGACTCTACCATTTTTTTAGTTTTGCACAGTGTTATTAGACAACGGATTTTGCATATTTTCAAATAGATTTTAATCCTAGTAGGACAGGGTGTGCTGCCGTTTTACTTATTAAAATGCCAAAAATTAGTGGATACAAATCGCTATTGTAAGACCATTGGGGGACACACACACGTACAAAGGCCACAGAGAGCGCGGCTCTGGATCGTTGTGTCTGTTTTTTCTGTTGAATCGCATTGGAGTTCCCAATTTCGCGATTCTACACCTACCCCTACACCCGTCTACATTGCCATCCATAAAACCTTCATAATAATATTAGGTCATACGAAAAATTTGCAAATTTTGACCTGTTCAATTCATGCCTCTTATTTACCAACGCCTGCGCTTTCGTAAATACACAACTGAAAATTTGACAAATTTCGCTGTTTTTGGTCTAAGCCTGTTATATACGCGTCTTCAATTGACATCTATCCAACCTTCATAGTTATCTTAGGTCCTTTGAAAATTTGGCAAATTTTGAAATATCGCGATTTTTTTGACCATTTGTTCCACATCTCCTTTATTTACCCGTGTTCTCTAGCCGTCCATAAAATCTTCATAAAAATCTGAAATTAATGAACAATTTTTGAAATTTCCCAATATTTTAGAACTTTCAAAGTACACCTTTCATTTGCTCGGTCTACAACTAACATTTAACCATCTATTTATGCCATCTTAATATTCTTTATAATTTTCTTTATAATATTCTAAGCTCAAGTATGATAATTTTTGTAAATTTCGCCATTTTTATACATTTTTTATACAATTACATATTTTGCATATTTGTTTTATTTTATTTGCATAAATTGAATATGTAGTTTCCAATGGAAAGTGGGTTATTAAATTAGCATAATGATCTAACGCATCCTAACTAACAAAAAATATAAACAAAATTACTAAATAAACTAATAACGACTTCGCCAAGGTACGGTCAGCTTTGCTCTGATTCACAGCCAATTGTATTTAGAGACGTTATTAGAGCTAAAACTTTAATAATACAGAAATCGGACTGAAGAGAATGAAAAACGAGAAGGCAATGCTAGCTCCGATTGTCAGAGAGTTTTAATACACTTAAAAAGGATCGCTTCAACGGTTACCGATATCGATCAACTTTCGCAGATCAGTTAAAAAACATATAATATTAATAATGACCGAGTTGAAGGGCGCTAACATTGACAACAAAAAAGCTTTTCTCAATAAAACCCATTTTCCGATCGATCGTTTCTATGGCAGCTACAAGAAATCGTCATCCTATCCGGGCGGTTTCGTCAAAAGAAGACTCTGTGCAAAATTTCAGCTCGATAGCTTTAAAACTGAAGGACTAGTTCGGACAGACGCACAGTGTTTTTTTTTTTTTTTGCCTTTTTTTGGCATAAACTCTAGTTGTTGAGATATTGACCCCAAACTTGGTTTATAATCATATTTTGGGCCCCAAAGAAGACTTGAAAAGATTTACTCAATTTAGACCAATATTTCATATAGCTGCCATATAACCGATCTGGCCGATTTGCTCCAACTTTGCTGTTTCTGACGCTATTGAACTGAAATTCGTTTTGTACTCTTATTTGAAGATTTTAATACGACTTACAAAACTTTATTGTGTTTCAAACTACCAAGCAAACAATTTTTTCCTATGTAATAACTAAAGCATTAAAAAAAAAAAAAATTACTTATACATTTTATTCCATTTTTAGCATTGTTAGATTGTGTTTTCTATTACAGCTCTATTATTCTGAAAATTAAAATAAACTAAAGCACATGTGAAATTAATTATGTTCATTATGTTCTTCTTCTAAATCAATATCATCTAGTCCAACTTCATCCTGTGAGTGATGATCCTGTTGGGATCGCTATCTTCATTTTTATTATTAATTTTTATATTTGGTGGTTGCAACAGAGCCAAAACTTCTTCTGGTATGCTTTGTCTTTTCTTATTTTGCCGGTCTTTGAGACAGAGACTAGACAAGAGGGGATCAGAACTATCCATGGTTAAAAACCTCTGTTAAAAACGTCTGTAATGTTGTCTAATTGACTGCATATTCTGGCATCGACCCTACTATCGTTTTTGTACAGCTTATTTCGGGATTCGGATGCACTTTCCCCCAGGCAGCCAACAGGAACGATAGCAGCATCTATTATTTCGTGTCCATGTACCAGAACTTCTCATGTGCTTTTTAAAATATCATCATAGTATGAGCTTTATCTAAATTCTTTTTTCTGATTATTTTCCATATGTGCTGTTTAATTGCTTCTTCAGAGCCATTGTTGCTTCTCCAAATGTCAACCAGGGTTGCATTGCCAAACACGAATTCAGCTGCAATAAAGCCGATTTTATGGAAAAGTCGCACGTTGTAGCAAGAAGTGTTAGTTACTCATTAATCTGCACACTTTCGTTAATAACTTTGCATTTAAAACTCTGTACAGCGTTGTGCCATGCACAAATAATATTCCACGAAACACAACTACACTTGTTAGGGTCAACCTTAAATTACACATTAACAACACACGGCACAATTGGACATAAGCACACAACAATGACAAACGAGTTATCAAATCATAATTTATTATACCTGGACTTACGATTTCCATTTTTACAGTCTTTATTTTGCTTTTAACTTTTTAAGCAGAAGCACACTTCACTGGGATTTGAACTCGAGACTGTGTTCTCTCAGTCAAATGCTCTAGCTTAGCGTCAGTGCTGATATGATCAGAAGGCGAACTAATTGAGCTTTATATTTTTGAAATATTTTGTAAGTTTCCTACTTAAATATTTCTTACCATAAAACAAATTGAGTTATCATTTCATTTATCCGTAACGGAATGATTTCGCGGTCGCATTTTAAAAATAATACTTATGTTCGACGGACTGACGCGTCTGCTAATTTGGAGTCTGCTGAGTCGCTTAGACGATTGCCGGCGGATAAAAACCTCAATGTATGAAGTAGTCGGGCTACTTAACAAAAACTGCACATAACCTCAAGGAATAATCTTAATTGATTGTACTTTGATCTGGCCGCTTGGATTGAGATGGTTGGGCTTCGGTCTTGGCGTCATACCAATTTACAAATGCTTCTTCGGCAGCTATGACGTCATAGCTGACATATCATGTGCGAACTTAACTTATTGCCGAATGGATAACAAAAATGTGGCCGGTAGTGGTGCAGAGGGAGGTGTGTTTGCCTTCTGTGCGTTAGGTCGTGGGTTCGGTTCCGCCTCTAATAAAAAGTCAAATTCTTTAAAAACTTTTACACAACCGGTCTTACATTTTATGTCTACACTCTGGAATTGCTGTACGCATCGGGTGGGCTTATGGTTATCCTTAACAGACTACCGGATGGATTCCGATGGTTGGCTCAAATCGCCTGCCGGATGGCTGACATAGACTGTGCTGATCGGGCAGTCCGATGGTTACCCCTAGCTGACTGCCGGATGGTTTACAGAAAACGTGCTGTCCGCAGGCTGTCCCGAAATAGATTGGCGGATGGTTGACACTTAATGTATTATCTGTGGTACTATTGTGCCGATCGGCCTAACCGATAACTAACTTCCGGGACGGTTGATGGAGAATGGCCTGGCCTGAATCCGCCTGGCGGATGGCTGGCAATTTGTGAGCGAGCTTCCAGTGTTTCTGAGCTTATCGGCCAGACCGATGTTAACCCTTAGCAAACTGCCTGATGGTTGACTATATTTATATAATATTTGCGTCTGGGAGTACTGTGCCGAACGGGTCACCGAATGCTTTGCTTTCGCCAGCACCAGGCACAAAAAAAACTACAGGGAAGTAAGAAAGTTGGTCAAGCCCGACTATAATATACTCTGTACCCTCCTCCAAAGTTTGCATATATCTGATCAAATTAAGTTAGAGTTTGTGGCCTGTGCTATAGTATATCCGATCTTCACCAGTTCTTCAGCAAATACATAATCTTGATCATGGTTCACAGAGTCTAATACTTTACTGTATTCGGTCTATATGACATCAGTTTGCTTTTTCATCGTTAACCATTGAGATAAATTCAAGCAAATTGGTCGCACATTACCGACGCTCTATTAATTCATGCGAAAAAGGTGATGAAATCGATTTGTAATAGTGCAGTAAGGATGAGGTTAGTCGCAGTAGTCCTAGTAGTCCCAATTGTTTTGGTACATGTACTGAACACACTCGTTCTCGAGAAACATCGAACGCATTCACTCCAACTTGATGGCTATTTGAGAAGTGACATTTATGCTAAATTACTGCATCAAACGTTTTCGGCGTCAGTTGTTTGCAATGTGTTGTCGTAATTGACCTACATTAATGCGGCTACGAAAAAGGTGATATCTTTCGGATGTTGCGCCCAGTGGAAATCACCCGAAACTTTGTATATCATAGCGTGATGTTACTTGTGATGGAATAAAAGACCGAGCAAAATCCTGTCGTGTAAGCCGTGTTAGCTCGAATTCGTCGAGATCCACTGCGCAAGCAGAAAATCATGTCTCGTGAGATGAATATCAGCAAGGACAGCATGTCGCGTATCATAAAACGTGACTTGGGACTCAGTGCATACAAGAGACACACCGGCCACTTGCTCACGAAAGCAATGAAACAAAAACACAAGACAACACCGAAAGTATTGCGTCGCCAGTGCGCTAACAATGTCCACAGACGAATTCCGTTCACTGACCAGAAAATTCTCACCCTAGAGGAATCGTTCAACAAACAGAAACAGAGACAGAAAAACTGTTCTTTCTAAAAATTTAAATGTGTGAAATGCGGCAGAGAAAATGTAAGATATGCTACATTAATCCTTAACTCTGCAATTGTGCCTGCTTTCCTCGTTAAATGTAATATCAATGTACTTTCGATTACATGGCAAATGTTGGGAATATGAAAAAAGACTTTTACTATTTTTCTATTTTGAGTACAATTTTTGCGATAACCACGAAACTCCAAACTAATAATTGATTATTCAATAAACATCCAAAATAGAGGGAAAATGTATGTAAACAGCAAATGACTCCTGTTTTATTTACTTTTTTATCTCAGTGACCCCGCCAAGATGCCACAGATGATGCATTACACCGATTGGGGCCCGTAACTAGACTGCTCGAGCCAGACAGTGGATCAGCATATATCAGTGATTGGTTTAGTTCTTTACCATACGCAAATCAAGCTTGTTTCCGAGTTGGAAACAGCAGCCTCCTCACAACTAAAAGACCAACTTTTTGGACTCTTTGTTTAATTGACTTTAATACAAATTCATGTCAAATTTATGTACCAAAATGTTCATTAACTACAGGAAATTACTTATAAGCATGCGAGCAAATGGCAAACTTTTCTTATTTCTATTTTATTCCCAAAGGCACATAAAAAGTGCAACCGAATGCAGAGCAAAAACCAAAAAAAAGTCAGGAAAAACTCAACAATAAACAGCTAAAGAAATTAGCGTAAGCAACACGAAAATCAGACTCGAACAAAAACTAGCTGAAGTGAAACTCATTCTCAGTCGTATTGTTGGTCCCGGCCTCGCATCCGCAGCAGCAGCAGCAGCTACAATCAAAGTGCAAAAACTTGCGAGTGTTTGTCATGTGCCCACACTTTATTGCGCAGCAAAGTATGCTACGGTTTTTGCGAGTGCCTGTGTGTGGGAAGGGGGGGGCGGTCGGGGTTGGACTAATTTGCGCATAATTAAATATAAATTGTATGCGTCATTGTTGGTTTTTCCTTTTGTTTTCAGCAGGGCAACAAGCAATGGGCGTAAATATATTAAACAAATTGCTGGGCGAATCTTAGCACGTTACGTATACGGCATGTATGCCGCCTGATTGCACTGTTGCAGTTGTTCACAGTGGTTGGCAGTAGCGGCGGGGCTTTTGGCAACTGACAGGTTGGGCCAGAGCGCAAAAATGCAACGTTTTGGCAACAGCACAAAGAAAACGTAATTATTTACGCTCTTGAGCAGACGACGGCGACAACAACTTCCGTTGTTCTTGGTTGGCGCGTCAACAGCAATTTATTTGAGTGTGAAAAAGATGAATTAATTTTACAGCATTGTGCAGCACAATTAAAAATTATTTGCTTTCACTCCTACAACAACAGTTGGCGCCCAAAGTCAGAGACCAGAGCTTAATTGCTGCAAAGTTGTTGTGGCTTAGCTCCTTGGCTGCTGTTGCTGTTGCTGTATGTCCTGCAGCAATTTATGTTTTTGCCGAAAAGCCCGTGGGGCGGGTTTTTGTGCCTTTTTCGGCCTCCTTGGCCGCCGCCGCCGCCACCGCTGCTGTTGCTCCTCTTTCATTGTGTTGGCCTTTGTTTGTGGCTGATGATGAGAAAAGTTTTTGCCTGCTGGCAGCTGAAGTGTTGGCGACGTTGACGGCGGCACAGCGTTGGCATGTTTTATGCATTTTCTTATGGCTTTACTTTTGGCGTAGATTTGTGCGTTCCCATCTCCTGGTTTGCCCCTTTTTTGCGTGAATTATTATGTACATTTCAAATGTGCAACAACAACAACAACAACAAACAAATATCAAGCATACAACTAAAAGCAATGCCGTAAATTTGTTTTCGCTGCCAAGTGGACAAGGGCGGAGATATTCATGTATAAAAAAACTATGACCTGCCCGCCTGTTTTGCTGTAAACTTTTTTTGGTAGGCGTTCTGTGAGACATTTGTCATTTTGGCCAGACCGGGGGCCAGAGGTTGGTGGGGAGGGGGGAAATAACTTAATTAAAGTAAATGTGTCTGAGGGAATGAGCACTTGTAATTACATGGGCGTGGCCTTTGCAAGTGTTTTATATAAAGTTGAGTAATAACTTTTAAAATCGGAGCAAGGCATAAGAAATGTACGAACAATTACTGGAATTCCTTTAATAATTAGCAAAGTGATTTGAAATAGTCCAAAAGTTTATTGGCAGCCAATAGGGGAAGGCGGCTTAATTCGACTTGGGGGTAGGCTTGCTTTTTTCGATGTCGATTTCGTATAATCTGCCAACATAAGTGTACAATATCAGCTGATATTAAACGATATTGCCGGTTGCGTTAAGGTTCAAAGATTTCATCTTGAGTTTCTTATATTTTGAATTAGGGACACTACTTGAGCTTATCATCATCCTAGTGGTGTCTTCTAATTAAAATTGATCAGTTAAATACAAACTCATGTGCTGTTAGGAAGTGTTTGAAATTGTGGAAACCCGTAGTAGGCTGCGCCGTGAACGATATCAATCATATTTAGAGTTACTGGCAGTCTACAATATTGTGCAGAACAGGAATGTTCTCCTTTTTTTTTTATTAATTATTTATTTTTTTATGTCCAACTTTATATTTATCCACCATGGTAAACATCTTTTTCTTCTTCTTAAGTTTATTTTTACGTTTCCGACACTCCATATAAGTCATATAAGGTGAGCAGTTCAATCTCAGTTCATTGCGGTGTACTTCTTGCGCCATATGGACTTCTTTACTTTTGCTTTAATCATGGCTGTCTTCTTGGATACCAACCATTTTTTTTTGGCTTGGCTGTTAAAAGTTTGGATTTCTTGTGGACCGGTTTAAGCATTTAGTGCTAGATTTTGCGCTATTCAAAAAAGATTTGTTGTTCTGTTGGAACTTTCGTGTGTTTTCAATTAGAGTAATAAAAATGAAAATGAAAATAAAAATAAATTGCAATAATTTCCAAATTTGTTTGTGTGTTCGAACATTACGTACGACTCCCGACCTTTGTCAGGTAATGTAATTTGTGTTTTTAATAACCGACACGTACTTAATGTACCGTTCCTTACCTTTGTCAGATTATTTATTTAACCGGCGCGTACTTAAGTACCGCTCCTGACTTTGGTCAAATAATAGGTTGTCAAAAAAGTCTTGCAGTATTTTTATTGAATTTTCAATTGTTCATAAAATTGGTTATAATAATGCGATTTAAGTCAAATATGCGCCGTTTTGTTCGATGACGAGTTCCCAACGAGATGCCAACTTCATAATGCCCCTCTTATAGAAGCTCGCTTACCTATTGGCAAAAAACTCGGAGAGCCAATTTTCACAGGACTCTCTTGTGGCCAACTTCCGACTACCAAGCTCGTTCGCCATGGACAGAAATAGGTGGTAATCATTTGGTGCGAGATCCGGACTATACGGTGGATGCAAAAGAACCTCCTATCCGAGCTCCCGGAGCTTCTGGCGCGTCACCAAAGATGTGTGTGGCCTGGCGTTGTCCTGATGGAAGACAATTCGGCCTCTGTTAATCAAAGATGGCCTCTTCTGCATGAGTGCTGCATTCAAGCGGTCCAGTTGTTGGCAGTACAGGTCCGAATTGAGCGTTTGGCCATAGGGGAGCAGCTCATAGTGGATGATTCCCTGCCAATCCCACCAAACACACAGAAGAACCTTCCTGGCCGTCAATCCAGGCTTGGCCACCGTCTGGGCAGCTTCACCGCTTTTCGACCACGACCGTTTGCGCTTCACGTTGTCGTAAGTGACCCACTTTTCATCGCCAGTCACCATCCGCTTCAAAAACGGGTCGATTTTGTTGCGATTCAGAAGCGATTCGCATGCATCCATACGGGCAAAAATGTTTTTTTGCGTCAAGTCGTGTGGCACCCATACATCGAGCTTCTTTTTGAATCCAAGCTTCTTCAAATGGTTTATAACGGTTTGATGACTCATGCCCAGCTCTTGGCCGATGCTACGGCTGCTACTATGCCGGTCTCTTTCGATCAATTCAGCGATTTTATCGCAATTTTCGACGACAGGCCTTCCGGACCGTGGCGCATCTTCGATCACCTCTGCACCAGAACGAAAACGTTGAAACCATCGTTGTGCGGTGGAAATGGAAACTGTATCGGGTCCATAAACTGCACAAATTTTATTGGCAGCATGAGATGCATTTTTGCCTTTATCGTAGTAGTACTGTAAAATATGCCGTATTTTCTCTTTATTTAACTCACGAACGACTAAAAACAAACAACAATAAATCAAACACGTGTTAGCGCGTGAAAAGAGCTTTCCAAAAAGCTCTAGCGTGAACCGATGCGACGAATACAACTAAAACTACGCGCTTGCAAAGACAAGCTTGCGGAAATACCGCAAGACTTTTTTGTATTTCAGTAGTGAAAACATAAAACGCTTTCTTCGATCGTTCTTACAAAACTAGTAGCTGGTACGAACCAGAATATATTTGCAAGTGTTGTTGCACTTTACTAAACAAAGTGAAAGACAATTCGTCATTGACTTTGCCATTTTTTGTGCCCATGACTTGGCATCATCAGCCTTATCATAAACAACATGATTGCTATTTTTGCCAAACCAACTTATATGGCCACAGTTTTGAGACACGCACGGCTATAAAGTACGCTGATGTTTCAACCGTTATAAAACCAATCGCCGCAACTGATAGCCCCTATGTTATGAGGTCGTCTGATAGTGATGCTGATGAATATAAATATGAGGACCCAGAACGGTTCCTTCCATCAGGATCCAAATCTGCAGAACGACACATCATATCAAAAAAAGGATTTCGATGATCTTGTTCGGGACTTGAACTTGTCGTGCCGACAACGAGAAATGCTTGGTTCACGACTTAAACAGTGGAATCTGGTAGAAAGTGAATTCTCAATTACAGCAAATAGAATTAGCAGCGAAAGGATGTTACTGGGAGAGAATTTTAAGTCCGATGCCGATAACAATGAGTTTGTGTATTGTGCAGATGTAGCGAAATTATTTAATGCATTAGATCACAAACACAATGTCGATGAATGGAGACTTTTCATTGATGGATCATGCAAAAGTATGTACAAATATTAAAATTTAATAGTATTTACTAATTTATATTAAACTTATAATGTTAATTTGTATAGGCTTAAAAGCTGTTAAAACCAATTTCCCTCAGTCCCAATTGCGTACGTTACTGGCGTTAAGGAAACTTTTGAAGTCATGGAAAAAATACTCCGATTTGTGAACTACGCAACATACAAATGGAAAATTGTTGCAGATCTCAAGGTGTTGACAATTCTCTTCGGCATGCCAGGTGGAAACACGAAGTATCCATGCTATCTTTGTGAATGGGACAGCCGAGCACCAAATCGCTATGAACGCAAGAAATGGCCACCACGTGCGTTACCACAAATTGGTAAAAAAAAATGACTTAAAGATTCCTTTAGTTAATTCTGAAAATATAATTTTGCCACCACTGCATTTGAGACTGGGCTATATGAAGCAGTTCGTAAAGAAGTTGGATGTAGAAGCCACTTTTCCACGACTAAGTGAAGCAAAAATAAAGGCAGGTATGTATTTTTTTTCAAATTGCTGGCAGTATTTGATCGATTTTAATTTTTTTTCGCTACGTTTAGGTGTTTTTATCGGACCTCAGATTCGAAAGCTAATGAAAAGTGACGAGTTCAAGACCAAATTAGACCCTGTTGAGAAACGTGCTTGGGAAAGTTTTATTGCGCTCTGTGATAATTTTCTTGGCAATAACAGGAGCGCCGACTATGTTACATTTGTAAACAATTTTTTATGTGCGTACAATAAAATGGGCTGCAACATGTCCATAAAAATCCATTTTTTGCATTCCCACTTGGATTTCTTCCCAGATAATCTGGGCCAGTACAGCGACGAACAAGGTGAAAGGTTTCACCAAGAAATCGCTACTATCGAAAAGCTCTTTGATGGCAAAGATAAAATCAACATGATGACGAATTACTGCTGGTCACTTAAACGAGAAACCGATTATGATCAGTTCAAAAGGAAAAGATCGAGTAAACATTTTTAAGTTGCATTTCCAAAAACGTTGTAATATAAGTTCAACAAATGTCTTTAAACTGTCACAAAACGTGATTAAAAAAATTCAAATTAACTAAAGTAGCTTGAAATGTTTTATTTAAATTTACAGTACCTACTTAGAGACAATCTCATTCTAAAATAAAAATTCTCTAAGAATTTTCTATAAAGTGCTCAACAATATTATAGTCGATAGTGCTATAAGGCGCGATTCATCAACATATTGCACAAATTTCGTAATCCGAAAATATACCATAACTTTGCTAATTATTGACTGATTTTAGAAAATAGACTCACGTTTTACTCGTGAAAATGTATTCTTTTTAAATAATAAAACAAGTATAAGGGGTTTCTACCAAAATAGTGTTCAAAAACATCACCAAAGTCCAAAAAATTGGTAAAAAAATGAAAATCAGTGGATATTTGACGAAGCTATGGGCGTAAAAGTGACCGTATGTGCAAAAAAAAATATTTTTTTTACCGTTCTTCAAAATTTTGATGTGATCCAAAAAATTCTAGTATGCCACAAAATTCTATTTAACTAGACCTAAAACATACGCTATGTCCCGTTCCAGAAGTTTTGTTTTAATTTTTTTTTTGTCACAGTGTGTAATGGTAATGGTACTCGATGAAAGTTCGACTTGCGGACTGTGGACCCGAAAAATTCTCATAGAAATGGATATGATCTATAATGTTTTATTTAAGAACGATATTAAAGCGCCGAAAGTGAAATTTTTTAGGTATATCCCGAATTTAACTGGATTCCAACAAGCTTTCTATCAGCCATTTTCGTTCAAAACTATGCTCAATGCCGCAGATGGCATATATTTTCATAATTTTTTCAGCCAGACCTTACTTTACAGAAATAGAATATATAACGGTTCGTTCTAGGAAACAAGAACACTTGTAATGCCACTGCACAACGATGAAGTTGCTAAACCGCAAGATCTGGTATCTGGGGATGATTTGGAAAGCCAAGTGTAGTCGTTTTGATAGCAATGGCCAAGCGTGCTGCGATCGACAGACGTTTTCAATTCAAACGATGAAGGTGGATGGGAAAATTACGAATTGTTTAAATTTGAATGAATTTGTTACTTTCTACTACTAACTGAGCTTACATACAGGTCCGGCAGTTGTTTCAAATGAAAACTACTGCCTCTGCTTTACTACTACTTTTATCAATCTAATAATATGTGCAAAATTGTTTCAACAAAAATCCGATTGGCCTCAGGACCAAGCGTGAATCCTCCCAAATTCTCATCGATAGCGCACCCTTGATCACGACGCTACAAATTTGAACTTCAATCCCTTCAGTTCCGAAGGGCATTTATAACCAACACTACCCGAAGTAAAACGGTTTTATATACTCCATGCTGCATTTGATAGAATAAGAAATCTACAACAACAACACTCTCATCTATACATGTGGCTTAGAAAAGTTTTATTTTAGTGAGAAGCCCCGGTACAAGATGGTTCTCCTGAGCATACTTGTAGTATCCAGTCATCCCTTATCTAATCACCTATGCAACATACTTAACACTTCCGCTTCCAGGATGCAAACTCTACTCTACTCCCACCACTCCAGTCAGTGCCTCTTCGCGCTCTTCCATTTGTTCAACATGGAAATAGTTGTTGTTGTTCAACGCGCTTTTGTTTGTTTATAGATTAAATTTTGCACCAGTTCAAATTTCAATTGAAGCCTGCCCAGACAGACCATTTCTTTTTTTCTCATTCTGCTGTTGTTGTTCCTGTTTGCTTGCTTGCTTGTTGCGCTCAAGTTGACTTCCTTGGCACTTTGGAAACAAGTTTTGAAAAACAGGATTTAACAACGGAAAATTACATTTAGCACAGGACATGCTGGCTGCGTTGAAAGGCAACGCAAAACGGAAAAGAAAACGCAACAAATGAAAGAACCAACCAGGAGCTGGAGCTGCAGCTGGAGCTGGAGTAGGGGCACCGAGAACTGGACTGGTTTGGTCAAGGAGGCATGAATAAATGAAATGCCCCAACTTTAGCTGGCCTCAAACAAAGGCGAACTAAACGCGGGTGTAAACGCCGCTTCTTCTCAGTTGCAATAGGCAAAAACTTGCTCCTGGAAGGCGGTAGAAAAACTTGAAATTCTCTTCCGTTTCCGGCAAACGCTGATTGAGCTCTTTAATAATGCATGGCAGGTCCCGCGGACAGGGACACACACACACACACAAATCTCAGCTGCTCAACATAGAAAGCAAGATTGTTGCTGGCTTAATAGTTTCGAAAACTACTTAAAATTAATGAACGAACCATGACACATTAACAGCGCTTAAACTGACGTCATGAAGGCATTGCGTGAGCACATAAAACAGCAATGTGTGAAAGGGGGGAGACGAGCTGCCGTTGCCGGGGGACTCATACTGTGGCTCATTAAAAAAATTACAACATTGTAAAACATGGAAATGTTATCATTATAAAATAGACAAAAGGCGCGACCCAAAATACTGTTGCTGACACATGAATTAGCACAAAGTTGTGTTGCCTCAGACAATTTTCTAAGATGTTTGGCTGTGTGTGCTGAGGCTTAATTTCAAAAATCAACAGCCAGACAAAGTCGCACAGGCACACCAAAAAGGAGCCAAGTCATTAAGTTTATATTATTCATAATATTTATATGCAAAGTTAAAGTAAAGTACAAATATGGCGAAACAACCCACACAAAGCCCACCACATGTTAACATTTCAATGCACAACAATGTGAGAAGTGGGCCAGTAGGAAATTTGGTACGGAAAATTAGAAGAAACATTTGAGAGCCCATTTCATTTTAACCTATAATTTTAAATGAGATTCTGTTAAGGTTCACCTTTATTTTGGTATTCGGCTGTAATAAGTAATGTGACTTTAACTAAGTCGTAGACAGAGATGAGGTGATAAGGTCGGAAAGACACACCAAACAGAATGCGAATGAACTTACAGAAATGATGGATTCAAGGTGTTAATGGCCTACTTCCTGTAGAATCGGATTTAGCCTATCTGCTTAATACTTCAAGAGTCCTTTGAAAAAAAGGAGTGTTATTCTAGTTAAGACAAAATAATGGTAGTCTTTCCAAGTTCAAATCATCTCTTTTCATTTCGGCTGTGCATACACTGCACTGCACTTGAATAGGTTCAACATGTTTCCATTATTTATTTGTATCTCTTTAACAATCCATTGGAAAGGGCGGTGTCCATGGGTACGGAAACGGCCTCGAAATGAAAAACTCTATATAAAAAAAACTGCTTAGGAATTTTTTCGCGTGGCCGTTTCATATTCGGTTTCGATCAATCGCGAAAAATGCTTACGATTGCCACTACGTTGTGTTCAAAGTTAACATCGCCTTTAAGTGCTGTTAACGTCTCTTTTTTGCCGTGACGTGAGCAAAATAGGTTTCGATTCTTATTTGTGCGGCCAAATTGGAAGGCCAAATTGAAAATGAGCGCATCTAAAAAAGATTCCTGCAGAGAGCGTCGGTTTATGGCACTTTCTATGGCGGGCAAGCTGAATTTAATAAACACCGTGAAAGTGAGGATCGAGTTGCGGGACTTGGCGGATAAGAAACACTCGGAAACCCGCCAGAGAACACCGGAGCACGGTCTGCAACATCATGTGGCGTCTCCTGTCACAAACCACAAGCGAGGAGCTTAAAATCTATTTGGCCAGCACTCAAACACTTCTCGCTCCAGTCCCCTCAATCAGTTCGATTTGATTCGCCTCAACTATGTCTTCGCTCACAGCTACCAGACCAAAAGGAAAATCATTGAACAGCCGCCGGTGCTCAATGATCGATACAGTAAAACGCCCACAAACCAAATGCCCGCTCCCAGTTCAGTGGACAGCGAAGTGCTGACCTCCTATCAAGCGGTAGTATAGCGGATAGTGCAGCCTCAATTGACCCCCTGAAGGTGATCGAGCAAAAGCGGATCGGGCAACGAGGATGTGCCCTACATCAATGCCAATTATATCAAGGTAAGAAATGGGCGAACCAACTTCAGCTTTATAAATCACTTCCATTTCTTAACGTTTCCCTGACAGGGCGCCGACTACCTGGCCAAGTGCTATTTGACCACCCAGGGACCGCTGCCCAATACCATTTTCGAGTTCAGCTGAGCTATATACGCCGCCAAGTCACACATGCTACAGCAGTACATCCAGAAGATCATCATGCTGACCTGACCAACTTTACGGAGGCAAATCGCCAGAAATACGCGAATTACTTTCCAATCGAGATGAACAAAATCTTTGCCGAGGCAGCCAATTGCGAGGTGTTCGTTAAGTGCCGCTGCTCGGTACAACATCGAACTGCATTTAATGCCATTGATTGTGCCAGACACAATTTTAAGGAAAATGTCTGAAGAGGCAGCTACCAACGTTCACTGCGTTCATACTGCAGATTGTCAAAAGTCATAATGTATTTGTAATTTATTTGGCGACCTTTCTAATGTTTAATTAGTGTGAGTTGGCTGGCTCTAGGTCCGAAAAAGTTGCGTTTGTTCACAACTTGTAAACAACTTATACATTGTACCACCAAAAAGAGCTGGTTGCCTATACAGAACTGTTTCATCGTTATCCCTAACGACTCTTCAGTAGGCTTTTCGCTGAAGAAAGCATGATTGCCAACTGCCCCTCCATACAATCATTGCTTAGATCAGTTGGGAACTGCTAAAAGCAATGAAAGCAAAAATAGACAGAGCAATGAGTGCTTTCATCTTTCTGGTGGTAATGCTTAAGCTTAGGGCTGAACTTTTGAAGTGCAAAAGCTTGAGCTTTTGAGCGAACTTAGAAGTGTCATAATGATAACAATTAATTTATTATTAATTTCATTTCATAATAAAAAAATTTCATTTGTCGACCCGTGGATACCGCCCTTAAAGAAAGAAAGAACGTGTGAAGAAGTCAGAAGAATGTGGTTTTTTCGGACGAAAGTCAGAGCATCATTTAAGTCGGTTTGGGGAGCAGTTTTTTATTATGGTATATGTGAATTGCATTGCTTGTAGAGGGTATACTAAAATTGTCCAGATGTTTGTAACGCATTGAAGCATCTCCGATCACATAGCTGACATAGAAACGATCGCTCGAAAAAGTAGTTTTAGTGAGAAAAACTTTTTTGTCTTCTACGCAAACGTCCCAAAACCTAGTATTTATCAGTTTTCTATGCTTTCACCTGATTCTCCAAGTTTGATGAAAATCTGACAACTGTATAGTACAGCTGCCATACAAAAGATCGTTCTAAAAAAAGTCTTAGCAGGAAAATTTTTTTTGTTTTCAATGCTATCGCTCCCAAACTTGTTACTGATCAATATTACATGCTTCCACACAATTCTGGCAAGTTTGATAAAATCGTTGAATATAGCTGTCTTAGGAACGATCGGTCGAAAAAGTAGTTCTAGTGAGAAAAACTGTTTTTGTTTTCAATGATAGCGACTTTATACTTTCCAGTAATGAATAGTATCAGTTTCCACACAGTTTTGGAGAGTTTGGTCAAAATCTGACTAATTTATCGAATAGTTGCCATATAACAAACTAACAAGTAAATGGTTTAGCTGCTTGCTTTAATAGGTAGGTAGGTAGTTCCGGCTGGCCGTTTGTAGGGGCCACACATAGACCTTACGGTCCTAACCATTAGACCGAACCGCCCTCGTTATGCAGACTAATGCCGGCCGCTGAACCTTGTCCATGGTGTGCCATTTTATTCATAAACTACCATGTCAGTATTAATCGACTGTATCGCTTTGTTGATGAGCTAATACGTAAGACTCGTTGCTAGTCTCCACAATGCGTTATTAGAAACTTTTGGGATCCTATTTATCTACATTGCCTTGCCTAATTCAAACTATCGCTTCATCACTGAACCCTTCCGATAACCGTTTGTTGTAAACTATAACTTGCATGATATCATACGTCGTTCTCTAACTCTAGCGGTGTCTCCATTGTTAGTAATAAAAGATAATTTATTGTCGGTTCCTAAGTAGGCTCTTCTTAAAGTTAAACAGAACCATTGTTAAACTATTAATACTACCCCATGATAATTATGCTTATGTCGTCAGCATATGCGGTTATCTTGGGTGCTTCCCTGCGGAATTTTTGTAATAGTTCGTTGACCACAAAGTTCCATAGAAGGGGCGACAGGACTCCGCCCTGAGGCGTTCCTCCATGTGCCTCTTTCGTCATGGTTGTGGTACCCCACTCGGCTTGTACTCTTCTGCAGCTCAGCAGGTTGTATATCCAGGAGTCCAATGCCTTGTGTATTGCTAGTTCCCTTAGGCTTCGCATTATCGCTTCTGTGGTGACGTTGTTAAATGCACCAGATATATCTAGGAATGCTCCCAGGGCAAATTCCTGATGGCCTTCTCGATGGTGGCTACTAGGGAGTGTAGCGCCGTTTCCACCGATTTCCCTTTCGTGTGGGCGTGCTGATTGTTCTCCAAGCCTTCTCTTATGTGGAGATCTAGCAGTTTTTCCATTGTTTTGAGCAGGAATGGTGTGAGACTTATGGGTCTGTAGTCCTTTGGTTGCACATGACTCTTTTTCGAGTCGTTTTTTAATGAATCACATTTTGAGCAAATGCATGAGTCATTTTCGAGTCTTCCTTAAACCACACATGAAACTAATCTCCTTTTAATCATCAAATGGGCTCGATAAAGATTCGCCAAGGTGAGGAATCACCTAATGATCTTCCAAATGCTAGGAGGGATATAAGAAACTATCAAGTAAATGGTTTAGCTGCTTGGTTTAATAGGTGTAACTATGCCAATATTTATTGCTTATTTGAACCATATAGAATGAGCATTAGAGATCAAATTTCTGCTGACTCTCAATTTTGCTGGTGCTAAACGATAGTGCCCAAAAAGATAGTGCCAGTAGGAAATCACCGTGCCTAGAGCGATACGGTCATATTCCCAAATGTAATGAGAGCGAACAGCTGACTAATTTCTGACAGAAGCAGTGTCAACTGAGCAATTTTTAAGTCTAGATATTCTTGTCTATGGTTAAACAGCGCGATGCGCCGCCAGCGCCGCGGAAGCCAAGCCATATACTAATCGTGCCGTAGGGATGGTGCAAGCTGCACAACGTCGCTGCTGCGTTGAGCTGTCACAGTACCCCCCTCCAGACATGTGAGAACGAATGACTTTAAACATTTGTGGTACATCTGCGATGAATGTCAGCGGTTATCATCTACAGGACCTGTACAAGTTCCAATATAGAGGAAGCCTTGTAAATGATTCGCGCTGGTTTGTTTGTTTGGTAACTGGGTCGCCGAACTGTTTCCGTTGAGTATAGAAACTGATGAATCCGTAGTACTGAGCATGTGCACCGAATACAGATTTCCTTCAATGGTAAACCCGGTTGAGGCCGTTGCTTCGAATGGTGGTCGACAAGCCAGTTCGTCTAAGCAGGGTTGAGTTTGCCCCTCGTCGACTTTCGTTGGCCACGCGTTGTGGACTTCAATTGCCACTCGTTGTGGATATAGTGTTGAGTTCTAGAACTTGAAGGTAGTTTCAGGCTGACATAAATTGCCTAACAAAGAGCGTCGCTAGTTGTAGCAGGTTGCTAGTGGTCGATCAGGTATAGCGATCGTTTTGCATAAACATCGAACATCGGCTATGATGAAGGATACGATGAAGAAGACGTACTTTCATAAGTATGAACGATCGTCTGGCAGACTGTGTACAATGAAAGTTTTGAAATATTGGTCGGATGCTTGAACAATGTGAGATGGGTTACATGTAGTTACAGAGTCGGTTGAGTGGAGTCTAAATCGGCGGAATTGGTGACGGATTGACCAATGTTGCTATTGTGGACTTGCATATAGTAATGGGCATTATAGTTGTGGGCATCATGGATTGCAGCAGATAGTGGACAGTGGGCCGCTTGCACTCATGTGTGTGTGCACTGGCGTCGCTGGCTGTGCTTGAACGTATTTATGTGTGTTCCCAATGCTCAAGTCCTGGTTGAACGAAGCTTCCTCGATGATAGCAAGCAGTGTGCTGTTACATGATACTGTCTCTCCAAGAGCGGCAAATCGCATTTTGTGTGTGAGAAGGCGTCAAAGTGTTTAAGTGTATGCTGTAGATGTCGTCAGCATGCTGCGGGCGTATGAGTGTGTGGCACACTTGGCCAAAAAACCTCGAATCGCTGTTTCTGTTGAGAATCTGGCTGGCTGCTGTCGAAATAGTGCTTTTATGTGAGGTGTTATTAGACATTTGTAGTTTTGGGTAACATTTGTTCCCATCACTGAACATCCTCACTTGTTGTTCTTTCAATGAGAGTCAACTAACTCAAATTGCTCAGTTACTCCGTTGTTCAGCTGTTATATGCTTCCAATTATATTGAGGAGAAATAAGTTAAGAAAATAGAATGTATTTTCTTCGTAAGTTTAAGGAAAAAGTCTTCTACAATCTTAGAAGCTATGAATCAAGGCTCGACAAGCTGAGGACCTGTTCCTAGAAAAGAACCCTATAATAACGATGCGCTCAAATCTCTTTACCGAACCTTGTTTTAATGACATTATGAAATGTCTTCTGGGTTTTTTCCCTAATCAAATTTCCTACCGGGCATTTCCGCATTTTTTATACACACACACACACACACACACTCATTTATATCATCTGTACTCTTCACATTTTGAGAGGGCGGGGGGGCCATGTTGGTACGAACAGGCACGTCAAGCTAAACGTTATTTCACACGCCTCTTGTTTTATGCCACCGCGACCAGCCCTACCCCCCGCATTCCCTTGTATACCCTACCCTTCTGGTTGTAGTTGCCTTTGCTGTTGCTCCTGTGTTAAGCAAAACAAATGAGTTAAAGGGTTTTTACTTGCTGTATTTCGTAGCCAAACTGGTTACGCCTCCCCCCCTCATCTACGAGCTCTCCCCTCCAGGGTCGCTCTTAACTCTACAACTAACTCATTGTGCATGGTCTGGTGGGCAAGCCAGCTACAATCCCAAGCCCAACAACTCCTTACCATTCGGGTTGGCAATGCCTTTGGCTTTAGCCAGCCCCAGCTCGCATAATGGCCCCAACATAATGTGCACATTAGTGTTCACACATTTATAGATGTGTCTATGTGTGCGTCTGTGTGCTGCTGCTGCATGTTTATGGCTGTCTCGGTGTGGCGCGTAAAGAGTGGCAGGGGAAGAGACACAAAAATAAAAAAATAAAAAATCACAGAAAATATGTGGCACAGAATCACGGCACATGTGCAACATGAGCAAAGGCAGCGGCAGCAGCAGCAGCATCCGCAACATTTGTGAGCTAATGACATTATAAACATGAAAACTCCATTAATATTTTTTGCTGATTATGATGTTGTTGTTGTTGTGGCTGTTGGCGCTACTTTTTATGCCATGCTGTTACTCCTTTTTCTTTTCTTTTCCATTTTTTGGTGGCGTGCCTTAACTCGCCAAGTTTAGCTGCAATTTTTACTCTGTTTGAACAGCATCAGCATATGAATAGGCCACCAACAACAACCATCATTTCTCTCACTCTATTCAAGTCATAATTTATGTGATTTATATTCACACACGCACAGCACGCGGACTGGTGGGACAGGTGGTGTGGTAAGATGGCAGGACTCTCCATCCTCTCATCCTTTCTTAAGCACACTAAAAGTATTTTGATGCTTGACAATTTTTTTAAATTAAAAACGCGCTAGACTTTTTTTTTTTTTGTTGGATTTGCTGCTCTTATGCTCTGCGAGCTGCTTAACTCACTTATTTGGCAGGAATGCAGGTGACTTTGCTGCGTGATGTGTGTGCTCCATATGTGCTCTCAGGCATGATGTGCATGTGTGTGTGAGTGTGCAGAACATGTAGGGTTATTGGCCAAGAATTTGATCCGCTTTGGGAATTTTACTCATTTTTTTAAGTGTAATATAAATAATTTGAATTAGACTGGAAGTAAGCTTTAAAATGGAAATCAATTGGTAACAAAGTATTTGCCATACATCATTTGGTTACTCTGTTTTTCTCTATTTTTGTAAAGTTGCACACTTTTTCATATTTATAGTAATTTGGGGCTGGAAACTACATTCAATTTGGAAGTGTTTCACTCAAGGTTCAAATCTCGTATCTGGTTTTAGTTTGGAAACGTTTTAAAATTAAGCTTTAAAACTTCAAAAATACTTTTAACAAGTGTATAGAAAAACGAGAGCGTAAGTTAAAGTCGGCTCTAACCGACTTCGATATACCCGTTACTCATGGAAACAAATGTTTAATAGCCTTCCTGTATGCCTGAGGTGGGTCAGCCGAAAAGTATGCAACATTTTTTAACTCGGCTATTAATTATCCGCACAACACAGTGCGCTCTCTAAGTCTCTCTCTCTCTCTCTCTCTCTCTCTCTCTCTCTCTCTCTCTCTCTCACTAAGATTGCTGCTGAACGCAATGCTTAGGACATGGGTGGTGGGTGTTAACTGATCGTTTTTTGCTCATAACTTGAGTATCGTTCATCCGATCTTTATCATTCCTTCAGCAAATCGATAAATAATTTTGAGTACTAGATATCTCTAGAAAGTACGAACTATCATCAAAACTGTAGGAGATATGACGTTTTTTCCAAATTGCGGGGGCGTGAGGGGGCGTGGCAAAAATTGAAAATAAACTTGATCTGCGTGCAGACAATAGGAGTCTACATTTCAAATTTGGTTGCTCTAGCTCTTCTAGTCTCTGAGATCTAGGTGTTCATACAGACAGACGGACGGACGGACGGACGGACAGACGGACAGACGGACAGACGGACATGGCTATATCGACTCGGCTGTTGATGCTGATCAAGAATATATATACTTTATATGGTCGGAAATGATTCCTTCTGCCTGTTACATACATTTGCACGACTTTAGTAGACCCTTTTACTCTACGAGTAACGGGTATAATCACCCAATTCAACCAGGAAGTTGTTCTTACAATCAAAGTCTCCCCAGTACTGGGTAAGGGCGGTTGCTGGAGGCGTAATTTCCATTTCACAATTGAAATCACAGATGAACTTGATGAACACAGACATTTTTCTGGGAGATATCGCAGCGAGTTCTGAGATATCACATGCAGAGTACTACCTGAATTTTCGGCAGCTGAGGATAGATTGATAGAAACAGAAAGTATGGGACAGATTCCCCCTTTATTCTTGTCTGTGCATCTTCTGCAAAAGTCATTGTAAGGGACACCCATTCTGGCGGCATAACAGATAAAGAAACTAATTTTTTTGGGTTTTCCTGACTCAAATTAGTAAGAAAAACTGATTTGTTTTCAATCCTATCGCTTCCAAACTGGATATTTATAAATATTGTAGTGTATACACTCAGAAAAAAGACCGTTCTAAATGTACCGACAACGTGTATTTTCGTTCTCAATAGTAGGGTAAGTCCGTTTTTTTTTATACCGAGAACACCGGGCTTATTTTCAGAACGAAGCTTTGGAGAACGCTTTTCTAATTTAAAGAACTCTCCGTTCTTGTTTTTGGAACCGATAAAGAAAGTGAATGAACGAATGAGAAAGTGGTTAAAAACACTATGTTTTATCTTATTTTCATGGGGAAACAGTCAAATTGCATTAATGAAAGCCAATCTTACATTTATACATAGCCCATTTCGAGCTAGCCGAGCTAGCCGAGCTAGCGCCTTTTTTCTAATTTGGACATTAATTATGCACTTTTTTTTTGATAAAAGTGCCTTTAGATTTCTTATACTTTTGCTATCTATAATCTTTCTGAAGGTACAAATGGTCAAAACAGAATGCACAAGAAATCATGAGAAACTATTTGATTGCAATAAACTTTAAGTTTTTCGTCTCATTATAATGGAAACCACATAAAAAGTATGACGGAACAAAATGTCGCATGCGACATGACGCTTGCGAAAGTGATAAAAATTAAATAAACAATAAATTACTTAATATTTTTGTATCAAATAAAAAACATTTTTAAGATACATCTATGCATAATATTTTAAAATTAGTCGCATTAAAATATTTCTTCAGGATCCGCTGAAATCAGTGTTTGAACTGCTCGCCTTGAAAGTGACTTCTGTTTTTGTCGCATGCGAATGCATTGGTTTTTTGTAATTATCTTAAAAACGGACAATTGCCCAAAATCAACTTAAGCACCAATTATAGTGCTAATCAAGAGCTATAAGTTTCGTCTCTTGTCTAAATAAAATAATGTTTTGGCATATACTTTTCTTCACTTTCAATGCGTACGAATGTCGCATTCGACATTTGAGATTGATTTCTTTTGTTGACTGCCAAGATGTAAATGCAGTCAATTCGCCCACCCTACCTAGATCACGATTCGACGCCAATGAGGAGTACATTTTAAGGTGATTCTTATAACAATCCGTAGGCTCTACCTTACCACCCTTTTACGATGCATGGCTCCGGAACACATAACACTCTAGAGGGATTTCATGATGCTTCTTAGTTTATTATCAGATATTCTCACTCAGGACAAAGTGGAAGAATGCGTGAAAGGGTTTGAGCAACTGGGATTTCCTCAATGTTTTGGAGCGATCGACGGCTGCCACATTGAAGTGATGCCACCAAAGCAAGACTCCACGGACTTTAATAACCATAAAGGGTGGTACTCCGTAGTACTACTTGCTCTGGTAAACCATAGATACCAATTTCTTTACATTAATGTTGGCGCTCCTGGTCGATGTAACGACTCGCAAATATATATGCGGTCCCAGCTGAAACCCATATATTTCAAGCCAACGCATGATGCATAGGACGCAGGCAAGCTCCCGAAATGCTCATTGGCGATTCGGCATTTAGATTCTCGCAAACTTTGATGAAGTCCTACCCATTTTCCACAGAAGCACCGAAGGAGCAAAAGCTATTCAATTATTATCTTTCAAAAGCTAGACGCGTAGAGGAAAATGCATTTGGGCACCTTAAAGGAAGATTTCGTCGCCTTGGGAAGTGCATGGATAACTAAATGAAGCACGCAAAATGCAATTATTAAGTGCTGCTGTGTTTTGCACAATTTCTTGAATGCGCACAACAGCCTTTTTCAAGAAAATTGGACCCCCATTGCTGAAAATGATGAAAAGGAGGAACCCAATACCAATACCTTTTTAATAGAAGGGATTCAAAGTGTTCCAAATGAGATCCGATGTGCTCTAGCATCTTTCTTTAATTCTAATGAATCAATACAATTATAAATAAAGTTTTTCAATATGTTATTGACTATGTGACTGCTTTCCCAAATTTTCCAACATCTACTCTCCGCTCTTGGATTCGGTTTCGCTTTTGTGAGGACTCAATCATTTTATCTGCTGTCTCGCTCGTAATTCGATTTGCCTCCTGTAGATCGCCGCAGTCCAGTCTACGCTTTATCGGCTTCGAACTGCATGAGGAGTCCTTCAAGTATCGTCACTTTTAGCTGGGTCTGAAAACACACATTTTCATTTGAAGTTTCTTATTGCTTTAAAATAATGAAAATTATGAAAATTTCTTGTACTTTGAAAATAACAAAGAACTTATTGGGACACAAAAAAGAGGATATTAAAAACTTATCTAGGTTACCTCTGGAGTAGCCCAAGGTACTCACTTGGGTTCACTGCTTTTTACTCTCTTCATAAATGATCTCCAGTCAGTCTTGACTCACTCTCGTGTGCATATATAATGATTTGGTTTCCAGCTATAATTTGCAAGCTGATTTGGATGCATTTTAGTCTTGATGTAAAGATAATCTATAAGCCTTTAGAGTTCCAAGTGTAAGGTTATGACACTAAAGAAGCTTACCACAATTCTTCACTTATTTGCTTGATAATGTCCCACTAGAGTGTTTCAATGATACAGCCAATGAGACGGCGGAGAAAAAGATGGGCAGATGGTTATGCCTCTAAACTAAGGAACCCCTCCAATATTCAAAAAGTTTGAACCTAATCTATTTTTGTATGCAAGAGGTTCAGGCTCGGGAGAATAAATATTAAGTTCGGTTTACAGCCTCGGTCAGATGGGACGAAGATGGTGACGTCGAGTGTTGCTCATTTAAAGAAGATCACCAAAAGGCCTTTATCCAGACGACTCTAAAAAAATAAGGGATGCGGAACGGTGCTGTAATAGAACAGTCCCTCGACAACTCATGATGTTCGAATGTGGCTAAGGGAGAGAGTTCAGTTAAGTTGGAGCAGCAGAGTTAATTAGTTCATCAAACAAAAAATATCTGCAAAAATCCTAAAACTGTACAAAATCTGAGTTGTTTGAAACACAAAATTCTATCAACTTTTTCTAATGAAACTTTTCCAAGAACAAATAAAATCCATTACCAATCAAATTCATTTATTAGGTTCCTGTTGAAGAAGGAGGAAGAAAAAACACCGCTCGAATAGAATGCTCATAAGAAACTGATTTTAATGCAGTTTGAAATTAAGAATTAAACCCTAAGCTTCGTCACAGCGAAACAACTAAAATTCTAGGAATTAAAAATATAAATATAAAATGTCTTATTCTATGCCAAAAATGCCGACACAGCGACTGGCTTGCATACGCCGGGCAGCGGATCGACATAATTGGTACATCTAGCAGCAACATCCAGCTACTGAAAGTGGAGTCGGGACAGTTGGGTTGTTGTGGCTGATTGTGCTGCCGCTGCTTAGTATTAGGCACCGGTAATGTCGAGGAGGTAGCTGAAGGTTGGGCGTTCATAATGCATCCGCCTATTGGATACATCACTAGCGCGACTCATGAGGCATGGCATAAATTAACTTACTCCAGAAGTTTGGATCATTTCGTTTTAGATAGGTATTAACAGTCATGTACAGCTTGAGCTCGCTATCCAATTCGTCAAAGTTCTCCACATCCGGATACACCACAACGATCATGCGTTTGCATCTGTCCTGGGATGTGGCATGCAATGCGAGGCGCAACTCCAAGCGACCCCACGACGACCTCAGGAAGTTCTTCGTCATCAGTATGATAATGCGCTTCGAGTCCTCCACCGACTGACAAATGCAGGCGGGAATCGATTGACCCAGCAGCCAGTTTCGTTCGTAGTAGCACAATCGAAACTTGTGCAATCCGTTCTCCAGCACCTCAATATACTCATCCACGAATTCGGCGTCCTTATGGGTGAAGGCCAGGAAACCATCGAAGATCTTTTCCCTATCCATTTCTCTTCGGGTAGACAGTCCCAGGCATAGATTTTTATCATAGAACCACATTTTGATGGACTCTCGAAAGTATTGCAGGCAGTTTAAGGTGAAAGTAAAGGCAATGATTGCTATTAAAAAGAAGACATAGCCAGGAATCTCCAGTGGGCATACATCCTTCTCCTCTATCTTGACCAGCATGATAGTATTATCCCGGCATTTGGCTTGACAGAGATCGTTGATGTTGCCTACAAATTGCTTGGTAAATCGTAGAAAGTGTTTCTCCTCGCAGCTGCATATCCAGGGGTTGCCGGAGATGGAGAGAGTTAGTTTGGATTGATTGGTCAGTAATTTAACCATTTGCTGACTGAGTTGTTTCAATTGGTTATTCCGCAAGTCTAGGAGGATCAGATTAGAGGGAAAATTTTCAATTTGTCTAAGTTGATTGTTAGCCAAGTGAAGTTCCTTGAGTTGATCAAAGCCTTGGGTTGAGTTGTCCAATAGATTTGTCAGTTGATTATTTTCAAAGAGCAGCACGGAATGATTTGTTATGGGTATTTCAGGAATTTTAGTCAGTCCCTGATTAGAGCAATTAATCATGAATTTTCCAGTGTCATAATCCAAGCAACAGAAACACGATGGTGGACAATATTCCTGACCACTACAATGCCTTAAAGCAGCCACATAATCTTTGGAGTGACGTTTTTGGAGGTAGGTGAGGAAAATTGTAAACGTACAACTGCATTCCCAGGGATTGCCTGATAGTTCTGTGGTCAAATTACGCGCTATAAAGAACTGCGTCACTTTATCATCAAGTGCGTTGAGTTTATTGTTGCGGATATCCAAATAAGTGAGATTTTGCGGCAGTTGATTAATTGTGAGACTGGTTAAAAAATTGTTCTTTAAGTGCAGTTCTCGCAGTGTGAGAAGATACCTGAGGGTATGTTGGGGCAATACTTCGAGTTTATTATCATCCAGAAGAAGAGCGAAGTTGCCCTTTATACTATTCGGGAGTGTTGGAAAATAGGAAAGAAAGGTACGTCTGCAGTCGATTACAGACTGATTTGAGGTGACATTGAAGCAGCAAGTGCAGTGGTTCGGGCAGGGTCCGCTTAGATGATGGTGATGAACGGGCTCCCAATTCCACACGGTGGATTCGCTCAAATAACGGGTCAAATTTGTATTCTCACATTTGCTTATCCAGAGAATGCCAGCTTGTAAAACTTTTGTTCGACGCATCCGTTCTAAGAGAAATGTGCCCACTTTTTTGTCGACCGTTTGAATGCTATTATTTCGTATATCCAGAAGGGTTAGATCCGGAGGAAGCTGATCAGCGGCTACGGTCGTCAGCTTGTTGTTGGATAAATGCAGTTCCTCGAGATTTGCAAAGCCAGTCCACGATATGTTTGGCAGTGTTCTGAGTTTGTTTCCTTGAAACAACAGCTTGGGACGGCCAGTTATTGGAACGGGTAACTCTGGTACCTCCGATAGGCCTTGATTAGCGCAGTTGATGATAAACGACTTGCTATAGAAGTGGAAATTGCAATTGCAGCTCTGGGGGCAACTTATGTTATTTATACCAAGAGTGAAATTGCAAAGTCCTCGAGTGAAATGTGTTCCATGAAAGTTGCAAACGAAAGCTTTAAGATTGTTGCACGGAATGATAGCTTCGCTAGGGTTTTGTAATTTAACATGTATGAACTTTAGCTTTGAATAATTTTGAAAATAGTTAAGATCAATTGGTTGATCATAAGCAAGCTGGATTAGTTCCAAACTGTTTTGTAGAGTGGCAGAACTGCAATAAATATTTTATTATATCAATATCAACAATAAAAAATAGTTTTTAAAAGATATTACCTTAAAAACGCAAGGTCCTTCAAAATGTTATCCCAAACAGTTAAATGCTCCAAATTTTTCAGGTGCTCAAAGGTAGCCGCGGTGACTTTTTCCATGTTACAATTGGAAATTCGTAATAGAGTTAAATTCCTTTGATTTTCTTCGAATAAGAAACGGGGAATTGTGTATAGCTGCTTACAATCAATAACAACTCCATCCCAATATGTTGTGTTTTGCCTTAAGTAATTATATATTAAACTATCATCTAAAGTTAAGTTGTCTTTCACATAAAAATGTAAATATTTCGGTTCTGGTTTAGAGTCAATAGAAAACTCAACAAAGTATAATTGTAAGGCCCGAAAGGTATACACTTCTACGCTGCTTATCCCAAATGTTTGAATATATCGAATTAATGGTACTATATGTAGACCTTTATCATCATGGTTATTAGTTACATTTAGATACGAAAGCGTCACATTGTCAGAGCTTAATTTTATAAGCGAGTTTAAATCCGGCCTAGATTTGTACCAAATAAGGTTTACAGTATCCCAATATAACTCAAGCTTGTAATTGTTCGTGATTACGGTGTTGCCCGTTTTGGAGCACTTTTTTACATTTTCATTGTCATTGCCAGTTGTACATTCATTTTCACAATACAGTTCACAATAATTATCTCTGATATTTTCCAACAAATTCACGACGTAACTTGTTCTGATTGTCAAAATCATAAAGAAAATTGAAAATTTATAGAGCGACATTTTGATGAACGTGCAGCAACCCCATTCAAATTGAACTAAATCAATTAATAGAATTTGGGAATAAGTGAAGTCATTGGCAGCCAGCCAACCAGCAGAGCAGATCCCCAGGGACTTTAAAAAATTCAGCTCTAGAATCGAACATAAATATTCCAGGTTCAGGCTTTATATAAAGCGATAAGGCAAAGCTAATTTCGTCTGTGACGAATCGCATTTTGCTTGCAGTTCGCGAGAGCCAGCTTTCGCTCTAAACTCATGGCACTGAGCTGAGAGGCAAAGCTCGTGAGAATCTTTCTCATTCAACACAACTATCAAATAAAAACTTTTTATACCCTTGCAAATGCTAGTTTTAAAATATGAGTTTAAGAACGTGAACATTAAAACCAAAACTGTTTCTTACTTCCGCCCTATCGTTATCCAAATTCAAGAATTCGGGCAAAGTTTGGTCAAGATAGCTTCAAAACAGACGGAAACAGGCGGACAGATGTAGGAACAGACGGAGTTGGCTAAAGCAACTCACCTCGTTATGCTGATTAGGAATATATATATTATATATAATATATGTCAAATAACAAGATAAACTAAATCACTTGTGTTATTGAAATAAGCCTATATCGAGCTAAAGTCAAGCTCTCCCGAGCTAAAGTCGGGATCAAGACAAGAATTCTGGGATTGAAAAATCCGAACTGATCGTGTTCTGAAATCGTTTGGGATTGATTTTGACACGGATATCTCGAATTTTTTTTCTATGTAGTCGAAATGGGTCATACTATTTTTTTATATTGTAAACCAAATCTTAGCTTTTTATTTATTTTTTTTTAATTTAAGTTTTTCAAGATCATATGGGCATTTCTCAAATGTCGAATGCGACATTCGTACGCATTGAAAGTAAAGAAAAGTATATGCCAAAACACGCGTCATGTCGCATGCGACGTTTTGTTCCATCATACTTTTTATGTGGTTTCCATTATAATGCGAAGAAAAACTTTAAGTTTATTGCAATCACATAGTTTCTCATGGTTTCTTGTGCATTCTGTTTTGACCATTTGTACCCTCAGAAAGATTTTAGATAGCAAAAGTATATGAAATCTAAAGGCACTTTTATCAAAAAAAAAAGTGCAAAATTAATGTCCAAATTAAAAAAATTGCGCTAGCGCGGCCGTAAATCCAAATATTTCGAAATGGGCTATGTATAAATGTAAGATTGGCTTTCATTAATACAATTTGACTGTTTCCCCATTAAAATTAGATAAAACAGTGTTTTGAACCACTTTTACATTTTTGGCTCAGGTTGACATTTCTGTGGAAATGCCCACATGCTATACATAACAATTTTTTTTACTCATATTGTGAAGTCAATATATAGGGCTTTTGTTTTGCATTGGACTACATATAGGACTGATTACATACATCAAATTGTTTTTTAATTGCGTTCAATTAATTTTGGTTATCCGAAGAACTTGCGGTCCCAATAGGGAATGCAAATTGCGAGAGTGCGCAACGCACAGGAAACAGAATTAATCAAAGTTTCAAGTTGTTTGAGTTGGACTAAAGTATGTATGTACGAATATTTGTATACCCTTGCAGATGGTATGTCAAAATTTGTCCTCATTTTTCTAACGCATAGAAAGAAGCATCTCCGCATAAAGTATATATATTCTTGATGAGCATGACGAGCTGGATTGCTATAGCCATGTCCGTCTATTTCCCCATCTGTCCGTCTGTTTGTATGCTATCTCTTCTGGCAGTTTTAAAACTATCTTGACCAAACTTTGTCCAAACTTTATTAGTTTTCTATGCTTTTACATAATTCCACCAAGCTTGATGAAAATCGGACAACTATATAGTATAGCTGCCATAGAAGGTATAGGTCTGGAAAAAATCGTAGTAAGAAAAACTTTTTTATTTTTAGTGCAATCGCCTCCAAACTTAATATTTATGAATATTAAATGCTTTCACATAATGCTGTTAAGTTTGATCAACATTGAAACAGTTGGTCGAAAAAGTTTGATGAAAATCGGACAACTATGTATGTACACACCTGATCATATTAATAGGTACATACCGGATTTTTTTAATTATAGATGGTTTTTTCGTACTTTTAGTGTTGACAACTTCTTTATTTTTTGGTTTTTTGTTGTTGTCAATTTCTGGCCACACTGTGACAAAGAGTTGAAAGAGGGGCTGCCCCGTATATCAAAGCTTTTCTATAAATTGCGAGTCCACCACACATTTCGCCTGATCATAATATTAGGTACAGTCTCCGTTTCTCACAAGTATCAAGTGAATAATTTTGTAATCAGTGATCTTTTGGTAACTAAAGATAAATGAAGTATAGCTCCTGTCAATACAGAGAATTAAATAATTATTTTTTTTAGAAAAAATGGGTCGAAATTCTCATTGTACTAAAGAAGAAGCTCGATTGGTTCTTAGTCTGAGAAAAGAAGGCAAATCTTTACGCCAAATTAATGAACAGGTCTCATAATTTTGTTAAAAATGCATTAGAAAGAAAACCAAGACAGGAAACCCGTGGAAGGCCACTAAAAACAACAGAAACCCTTGACCACTACATAGTAACTTTGAGCAAAAAGGACCCATTTAAGTCATCGAAGGCTATTGCAGCCGAAATTGGGAATTCAGTTAGTGCTCCAACTATCCGAAGACGACCACAAGATGCCAACCTACCAGGAAGAATTGCCAGAAAAGTCCCACTTATGCGCAAAAAAAAATATCACCATGTGGCAAACTTTTGCAAGGGACCCACAAAGACTGGGTAGGATGCACCGGGGAGAAAAAATGGAGAAACATATTATGAAGCGATGAAACCAAGATTAATTTGTTTGGGAATGACTGTGTAAGGAATGTTCGACGCCCTAATGGAAAGGAATTCCATCCACGGTTTACAAAAAAAAACAGTCAAACATGGAGGTTGCTTCTCCTGGTACGGCGTAGGTCCAATTTATCAGACTACGAACAAAATGAATGCTGAAGAGTACAAATCCGTATTGGAAACAGTTATGGTACCGTATGCTGAGGAAAATATGTCATTTCGTTGGGTATTTCAGCAAGATAATGATCCTAAACACACATCAAGGCTGTTATCTAAATTTTTCGAGGACCAAAAAGTTGACGTTCTGAAGTGGTCAAGCCAATCCCCCGACCTTAACCCCATTGAAAACTTGTGGGGAGACTTAAAAAAGAAATTGGCTTAGCATTCATTTTCAAATAAACAAAAATTATGGGAAGGTGTCCAAAAACTGTGGTATAAGACACCAGTAGAGACTTGCCAGGCTCTTATTAAAAGTATGCCAAAAAGAATAGCAGTAGAGGCCAAAAACAGATGTGGATACACTGGATACTAAGTTAGGAAATACTAATTTACCTAAAAAAAGAACACAAAATGGAAATTACAATTTTTTTTCTTACCAACACATGAAGTGTTCCTATTATTATAATCACACTGAAAACGTAACTGAAACACAAAATGATCTCTTTTATGTTATATTATTATTCTATGTTACAATTGAGTTTATTTTACTAAAAGCAAATAGCTTAAGAACTAATGAGAACAAATTTTAAGTTTGAAACAATGAATAAAACTGTTTTCTGTTACCTTAAAGTCAGAGTTGATGTGTGTACCTATTAATATGATCAGGTGTGTATATGGCATACAAAAGATAGTTCTGAAAAAAGTCTTAGTGAGAAAAACTTTTTTGTTTTCAATGAAGGGTTATTGGTGATTTTATATGATTTTCGTGTGCTGAACACGAATCTGTTTTCAGAAATGGTCCATCACGTCGGGATTTTTAGTAATTCGAGCTTAAAGTTGCAAAAAAATGCCTAATATTACCCTTTTTAGACCCGTTTTGTGGGGAACCTATACTTTTGTTTTGACTTTTTTTGATATTATCGTAAATACATATTTCTTAACTTCAAAATAAGCTATCCCAAACATTTGTACGACTTTTTTCAATGAAGATATACCATTTTTAGTAAATGTATCCATTTTCACAAAGAATCGATTATATTGTTGCTGCCCCAAAGTATGCAATGGTTGGGGGTATTATAAGTATTGTTGATAATTTTCATTGAAATTCTATAAAACTTACTAGTTTTTTGGACTGTTTTTATAAGGCATAGTTTTCGGCTGTAGGCAGTTTGGGTATTCAAAATGGAATACATTCGCTAAAAATAATCGTACATTTCCTTGGAATAGTTTATTTTAAAGTTAAGAAATAGTAACTAAGTCAAAACAAAATTAAAGGTTGCCCACAAAACGCGTCTGAAAAGAGTCAAAACTGACGTGATGGACCATTTCTGAAAACAGAAAACATCTAGAATCACCAACACCCCTTCAGTATACTGGACATTGTTGCCTAGTGTAATATAGGCACACAACTCTGCCAAGTTTGATTCAAATCGGATGGCTATATCTGGCAGCTATATGCTACGCTATGCTATATAGGAACGATCTGTCGAAAAAGTAGTTCTATTGGTATCAACTTTTTTGTTGTCAATGGTTGCGTCTTTATACACTTCAGTTACGAATATTATCGGTTTTTACACAATTTTGGAAAGATTGATCCAAATCGAACACAGATATCGTACGTAAAAATATGTAAAACTGGCTTTACAGCCCTAAAGGGCCAAGCCAAGCTTCTCTCAATCTCTTGGCGTGTGTGCTTATAATTTTTCGCACAAAAGAAAGAGACCTACAGATTAACCTACAGAATCCAAACGGCAAAATTTGAGAAGCTTTTTCATGGCTAGTTACTTTACAGCTGGCGCCAATAGCTGGTAAAGGTGACCGGATGTGTAAAAGCAATTTTCTATAGAATGAAAAAAACTTTTTATTAGATTAGACTGCTCCTCCAGCACAGCTGGCCGACACACTAACCGCTGTGCCAAGCCGGCCACCATATAACAAACTGGCAAATAAATGGTCAAAGTATTGGCCTCAATTATTGCTGAGTTTTCGAAATAACTCAGCTGATATTGTGCAACACTTAAATTAAATTCGGAATGAAAATTGTTTAAAATCCTAAATTATATAAATTTTACCAGCTGCAAGGGTATATATTAGGGCGGGTCAATTTTTTTATGCGATAAGCGTATAGCAGATTCGGAATCTGCGATGAATTCTAAGAAAATTTCACGAAGAAACCCCAAGTCTAAAATGAATTCCTAGCCCCCGCTGCGAAGCATGAAAATTTAAGGTTGCAGTATATTTTGGTATATTGAGGTTTGTACGGTTTTTATACTCTGTACCGAAGGTACATAGTTCCAGGCACGGATGTGGATGGCAAAAGAAGAATTTGCAGTTTACTTCAATGAGAAAAGGCTGTTGGCATCACATACCTGCATAGATGAGGAGGAGTTAATTGACAACATAATTGAAGGAATACCAGACGAACACCTTCGTAGACAGGCGTTCATGTTGTGCTTTGAGCGGGCGTCTCAGTTGTTGCAAGCATTCGAGAAGATTTCATGGCCGAAGGATGCTGAGAAGAAACCCCGTGAGGAAAGAAACCTGGATGGCACCCGAACAACAAGTGATTTAGTTGAAGAAGACGACAGAAAAAATAATGATAAGAAGCTTACAAATTTATGTAAATGATGATGAAAATTCTGAAGTTGAGGATTTGTCAGATGAGTGTTTAGCAGAAGAGTGTTTGGCAGAAGAGGGTTTAGCAGATGAGTGTTTAGCAAAAGAAAAAAAAAAAAAATATAGCAGATGAGTGTATTTCAGGTAAAAAGTCAGCAGATGGTAATGTTGCTATGGGCTGGGCTGCGTCATCTTTATGTCTGGAGAATCTACTTCCGGCATAACACTTTGATGTTGTAATTACAACATATGCCATTCTTGTAATACAAGTGACTTACAGGTTATCTAACCTCTTTTTTTTTGTTTATTGACCTCGTCGCCAATATGTTGTGTATTCACGCGTTTCAAATTACAAAGTGTGCTTTTTATTCGTAGTTTTTATACTCTGTACCGAAGGTACATAGAGTATATTAAGTTTGTGCAAAAGTATGTAACAGGGAGAAGGAATCGTTTCCGACCCTATAAAGTATATATATTCTTGATCAGCATCAACAGCCGAGTCGAAATAGCCATGTCCGTCTGTCCGTCTGTCCGTCCGTCCGTCCGTATGAACGAAGAGATCTCAGAGATGGTAAGAGATAGAGGTTTGACATGTATGGGACATATATTTCTTATACTTGCAGGCAGATCAAGTTTATTTTCAATTTTTGCCACGCCCCCTCCCGCACCCGCAATTTGGAAAAAACTTCATATCTCCCACAGTTTTGGAGATAAATCGTTCGTTCCTTCTAGAGATACCTTGTAAACAAAATTATTTATCGATTTGCTGAAGGAATGATAAAGATCGGATGAACGATACTCAAGTTATGGGCAAAAAACGCCAACCACCAAAACACGCCATACACTGATGAAGTGGAAACCAAAAGTCTATAACTTTTTGACAATAAAAGATATAGGTTTGCAATTTAAAATATATATTAAATATAATTTGGAAATTTAAGGTATTCAAAAAAAAGTGGGCGTGGCACGAAAGGGGCGTAAAATACATTAGATGCCGTTTTTCTTTATATCTAAAAAATTTACCAAATTAATGAAAACAATGTTAACTCACAATACAAAACGCTTATGTAATTGTTTAATTTTCACTAATTTCATACATTTCTTTAACTTAATATTAAATATAAATAAAGTCAATTTTTAAAGTCTTGCTTCGACTCGATTTTTGGATATTTTAAACGACTTTCTAAAGTTACTGACATAACGTCATCTACATTGAGCGGCATTACGCGGCGTGCGACATGTGTCAACAATTGCACACATCGTTCGGTTCCCTGAATACGGGATGGAATTTCTGGATCTGCCAGTGGTATTTCCTCAGAATTTAAATACTCCAATAAGTGTTCATGTGGAATGTTAAAAGTTAACGGAGGATCAAATAAGATGTCGTCGTTATCTAAGTCAACTAAATTCATATAATCTGTGCACTCGAAATTAATTATATTCTTTTTATAAGACCGGAGCTTAGACGTATCTTGTAATTTTTCGCGATAGTAAATAATTTTGTAAAAAGCATTTTCTCGAACAGATTTTCTTTCATCGAAAAGCGTTGCTAACAAAATATTTTCTGTATGGGCAAAAAATGAATTGTTTTGTATTGCTTTGTTCACAATTTCTTGAAGATTTTTCGGCAAGAACTGAGCTGACCGAATAAAATTAAATAAAAGTTTACTGCCGTATACCACAGAGTTATAAAATTTGACATTTAAATACATTGGTATGTAAACTTTCATAATGAAATTAGTCAACATTTTTAAATTGTTTGATGGTAAACTACTAGCGACATAAAGGCGTAAAATTCTGCTTGCTTTTGTCAACCAGCGCGAATGAACAATTTTTCCCGGTTTCATGTTGGCGACATCCTCTGAACACGAACCTTCCGATACAGCTTTGGCTATTCTATATAGATAAAAAACGTCAGTGGAAAGATTTTTTTCATCTTTACTTTCAATAGTTGGAGGCATATTCCCAAATGAAATGGGTTCTAAATGAGGTATAGTCTGCAAGAAAATGTTTGCTTTAAATTTGATGAAGTTGTATTAAAATTTGGTGCTTACCGGAAGTTGTTCACATGTCTCAAGTAACTTCGCCAAGGTGCCACAAGCAGTGGGTGGTCCACTTGTCTTAGAATTTTCTAAGGCATTGTACAAATGGCGTAGTGGAAGTTCGTTGAAATGTAGCAAACAAACAAACCAATGTAATGGTTTACGTAAGGAAACTTCAAACTTTCGAATTATTCCATTTTCAATTCCAGTATTGGTAGGTTCTCCATCACAACCGTAAAAACCTCAATATACCAAAATATACTGCAACCTTAACTTTTCATGCTTCGCAGCGGGGGCTAGGAATTCATTTTAGACATGGGGTTTCTTCGTGAAATTTTCTTAGAATTCATCGCAGATTCCGAATCTGCTATACGCTTACCACGTTTTTTTAGCTCCATACAAATTGACCCGCCCTAGTATATATACTTCGGTCGAACCGAAGATAGCTTTCCTGTATTTTAATACACTTGAAAACTGTATTATAATTTTGCCCAGAAGTTCGCAACGCATAGAAGGAACCATCTCCGACCACATAAAGTATATATAATATATTCATTCTTGATTAGCATAACGAACTGAGTCGATTGAGCTTTGTCCGTCTGTCTATCTGTCCGTCAGTGTGTTTCAACGCGAACTTGTCCCTCATTTTTGAAGCTATCGAGCTTTCGCACAGAGTCCTCTTTTGACTCCAACCCTGCTAGTATGTCGGAACCGACCGGATCGGTTGAATACTTCTTGTAACTGGCATAGAAGTGATTGGTCGGAAAATGGGTTTTAGTGAAAAAAAAACTTTTTTGTTTTCAATGTTAGCGCTCTTAAACTCGTTCATTATTAATTTTATATATTTTTATACTGATCTGCGAAATTTGGTCGAAATCGATAACCGTTGAAGCGATCTTTTTTAAGCGTATTAGAACTTCGACACAGGCGAAATTTGCTTTGCCTGAAGGTTTTTTTGATATCCTTATGTTAATCGGACTACAAATTGGTTGTTAATTGCGGTCAATCAAGTTTGGTTATCCAAAGAACTTGCGGTCTCAACAGGGAATACAAAATTAAGACGACGCTATGCACAGTGGGTTAAAAGGCCAAAAATAGGGATCAAAATTTTTGGTCGGTAAAAATAGATATTTTATATACTGCTGGATCGGTGCATTGTCTAGTAAAATTTCATTTTGAAGCGCATTTCCAAACTAGGAAAATTTCGACCTTGATAGAGATAATACATCAATAGCTATCCTTTCTGATAGCCAAGCAGCGCACAAGCGCAGCAACAAGTTCACCTCTAAGCTAGTCTTAGAGACCAAGAAAAAATTTGATCAACTAGGCAGCAGGAACAACCTGACCCTACGATGGATACCGGGACATAATTATATCCCCGGAAACAAACAGCCACCGCAATGGTAGGCCCGGAACCCTACTGTGGCATAGGCCAACACACCATAAAAAGTCTCCTTAGAATAGTAGAAAATACGCTTAGTACAGCCTCCTGGGTAAACACCAAGGCGATGAGAGGGGGGGGGGGGGGGGCACAATAGACCAGGATTGGTCGCGGTGCGCTATTTCCCCAACACTAATTAATAATAATGTAAAACGGATTCAGCATGCATGCTGAATGTCGCAGCTGGCGATGCTTCACGGATGACATTTTTCCACATGACGTGCTGAAGAAAAATTAATGGATTTAATTATGGGGCACGGACTTAATAACAAGGTTAGTTTAAGCAGCTAAGCATACAAATATGCTTACAAGATAACACATGTAAATCAGAAATGTAACTCTTTAGACACGATATATATATATGTTGTTTCTGCGCTTTGCCAGATGACGGCCAAAGCGAGAGGTTCGAAACGAAAGCTTTTCACTTACCTACTCTGCAAATGCGTACCAATTTGCATGAATTTATGGGTTCCAGCAAGGGGCACACCATTAAAGTGAATTCGGTTTAAACAATATCCACGTAGAAAAGGAGCATGCAGATTAAGGGAACAATGTATCCGATAGTTAGGCGTCCACACCAGACGATTTCATTTCATTAGTGTTAATAAAATACATTTTGTAAGAATGTTATGTTTTAATTTAAATGGCCCTTTATAAGGAACTGAATTGATACTTCAAGCTTGATAAGAAAAAATAATATATTGTCAAAAGCTAGTATCAAAATGACACTAAAACTTTGATTTAGTATCAAATTGCTACTAAAAAATGTCAACCTGATACAATTTAGTATCAATTTGATATTCTCGAAATATAATTTTAGTTCTTTTGAAAATATCAACTTGGCACTTGGAGTATTAAACATAATTTGATACTCAATAGTTTCAAATTGACGACTAAATAGTATCATTTTGATGATTACTTTTGGTTGGGTATATTTTTTAATAAAACCTATTTCCATTTTTTGGTTTTTACCAATTTTTTGAACTGTTTCTATGAACAATTTTAATTTAAGAATTTTGTAGTATTTCAGACTTTGGTAAATTTAATCCAGAATCAATATAAATTCAACGCAATGGGTATGAGAGGGGGCTTACCTAATTCCCGAGTTTCAAAACTTGCAAAAGAAGTACCTAATAGATGTTCATACTTTTCTTTTTCTTATGTACAAAAACTGAGCAAAATGTTCATCTAATTCAATCATCTTTTCTTCTTCTACCCCAACAATAATTCAGTTCCCTGAACTTATCATTCAGCTTTCATTTGAAACATAAACGATTTCAAATTGCTGCCAAATCAAGGCAGCATCATGCGTGCTCAAACTTGGGAAGCAAACCAGAAGCCAAACCAATTCTTGTTGTGCAATTGGCAGCTGAGAGCGCAATATAACTAGAACTCTGCAGCAGCAGCAGCAGCGATAACAATTATGCCAGCAGCTGCTGTTGCATAGAGTTCCCTGACCGCAAGTTTGCCGCTGCTCAAGTGCATTAATGTTTTGTGGTTGACGCAATGCGTCCAAAGTTATTATGGGGCGTGGCCAGTGTCAGTGCCTGACTAGCGCGGAAAGTGGCAACATGGCGTATGCGTAATGTTCGTAGTCTCTTAATTGTCTTTGATCTCCAGCAATGCAATTGTCATTCCAATCCCCAGCAATCCTCAGCCCACAGTGCGTATGTGTAATATGGCTCTAGAAAATACCAAATTGACAAAAGCCAAAGGCACTCAATGGATGCCTCAGAGCAATAACAAAAACCGCAAAATCCCTAAGCCGCTATAACATTTCTCAAATGCTGCCGCGTAAGCCGCCAGCGAAAGCAGCTGCAGCCAAGCAAAACGAAAGGCAAGACAAACAAAAGCTTAGCGAAATGCGAAATGCGACCCAGCCAAAAGCAAATCAAAGCAAATGCAACACTCAATTGCTATTATCGACAACGCACAACAGCAGCAGCAGCCGCAGCAGTCGCAGCAGTCGCAAGTTGCCTTTTCAAAATAGTAAATTGCCTTTTCCACTAAGAAAATACGCCAAATGAAAATGCGCTGCCAAAGCCACAAAATCTCTTCTTTTTTTTTTTTTGCTTTCTTTCCCTCTCAATATTAAAAACCGCGTAATGGAGTGCAACTTATTGCATGTGGAATGCCGACAGACGTCTTTGGCTTTGTGTGTGCAAATGTGCGGAAATCCAATGAAAATTTTTGTTTGTGTTTGAATGGCAATGCACATTGATTTCAACGCGGACAAAGGTAATCAAATGGTTAGTCTTTCAAAATAAAGGAGGTCAAATGATTGATATTGATATTATTGTGGACAGATAGATGGTTAAGGTGCTTCAAGAAATTTGTCCAGATTTACAAAAATTCCCTAATTATATTTGATCTTTCAATCAATCAAATATCTCAACATTCAAGCATTTCGTTTAAGCTGCAGACTTATGCAAAAATGGATAAAGCAGCAGCCTCACCTCTACCCAATTTCCCTGGCCTCCTCCAGTCACCAGCTGTGCCTGCCCAGCAGGTTACTTATATTTCAACACTAAATGCTGCACAACACAAATCATTTGCTGCAATTTCCCGCTGTGTGTGCCCCCACTTCCCCCCTCACACTCACACACAAAACATTTATATTTTTTGTTCCGTTGACCGCCTTTTTAGCTTTGGCTATTTTGAGCTGGTGTAGTAGCTGCTTGAGCTGCGGTTAGCTTTGGTTTGCAGCCGCTTTTGGGGTTTTATAGCGCGTTTTTTATGTGTGTCTGGTTATATTTTTTAGTATACATATATTTACAGAGCTTATCTTTGACCACACGTATGTTGGCAGAGCAAAATTGTTTTTGAAATTGAAAAATTGCAATACAAGCTGAGCCGCGTGTGTGTCCGGGTGCTACTGGGGTGCTGCTGTAAAGCAAAATAATGCGATCCTACAAGACCCCCTTTCTAAACATCGCTTCCTGTCATTGCGCGGGTATTGTACGCTGTTAAACAAGTCATATTTACTTTAGGCAAAAGTTTGTGGGCCACAAAGTTGGTGGTCATTCTTAACAAAATTTGAGTCAAGAATTCTTAGCCCTGTCACTAATAAAATTTGGTTTTTAGAACCAGTTAGGAATTTTAAGCAAAGTTCCAAGCCAAACCATGCCTAGCAGCTAATATGTATCGTGAGCTGATTCGATAAACCGAATATCCCGAAAGAGAGCGATTGGTTTTGATTCATTTCATCGAACAGTTGAAAATGTAGAAAACTAAGAGATTATTTGCTCTTATTTCTACCAGTATCGGAACCAACACCGGAACCGTATACCAAAAAGAAACGATTAAAACTCAGATCCAGGACCGGAACCAATATATTAGTGTACCGGTATCCAAGTACCGATATTTTTGAAACCGAAAAGAACAAAAACGAGAAGGCCAAGCTAACCTCGTCTGTGCCGAAGTTTTGTATACCCTTGCAAATGCAAATGTCACAGTTTAAGAACGCTTACATGAAAATCAAAAATTTTTCCGACACATAAACATCTGATTTCGGCCAAATTTCGCGAATCTTTTTGAAAACATATCAAAATAACAAACGCCGAGTTTAAGAACGATAAAATTAACAACCAAAAAGTTTTTCTCACTAAGACTTATTTTGCGACCGATCGGCCCTATGGCAGCCTTAAGATATAGTCATCCGATTTCGACCCAATTTTGCGAATCTATTTGAAAGCATATAAAATTAGTCATCAGCGAGTTTAAGGACGCTAACATAAAAACCAAAAAAAAATTTCTTACCAAGACTCATTTTCGACCAATCGGTCCTATGGCAACCATAAGATATAGTCACCCGATGTCGATCAACTTTTTCAAATTAGTTTGAAAGCGATTAATATAAATAATCACCGACCTTAAGAACGGTTTACATAAAAACAAAAAAGTTTTTTCACTAAAGCGTGGTACGGAGACGCTGACAATTTTTGCGGAGCCCATCTAATTACATACATATCAGGAAATCCGCTCACGAAAATTCTCAGAGCGCATTGTCAGAGCGAGTACGGAGCAACCAACCATTCGCTATGACAATTTGCGTGGACCTGCCAACTCGTTTTTTTGAAAACAGCTGATAAATTGTCAAAGGGGGTCTGCAAATTATGAAACTTGTTTGATAATTGTCAGATTTCGTGACCACAATAAAAAAAATGGATACAAAAGTCATTTGGAGAACTTTACGGAGGTCGAACAAGCGGCGTTAATCAAAGCGGTCGAGTCTCAATCCATTTTATGGAATTTGACTAACAAAAAGCATTTCGATACCCGCAGCTGCATCACTTGTGTCGGAGAATCCTTCTCTGTATGCTTCTCCCGGCATGCCATTTGCCCAATGTTTGCATTCCACCAGAGTCTAAACCTTCGCAGTCTCACGGAACGGCCCTACAGCCAAAGGCCAAGCAGCCCTAAGCTGAAGTCTCCACAGCCCGTTATAGTAGTAACTCCTTCGGCTTACTGTGGAAGCTTCCGTTGCTACTGTTGTGGCCACCTTTAAGTCCGTATTCACCTAATTTTTCCTCCTCTAATACGCCCGGCGAGTATGATCTGCCGCCAGTCTATGGAGCTGGCTGTGGCTATGAATATTGCCTCTGCTTTAATATGCGGCCCAGCAATTTTAATCTCCAGATGCGTTTTGTGTTGTCGTTATAGCAGTATGTCTCAGTGGCTAAGTTCTGCTCCCGCAGTCCAAAATAAAGGGCTGCTACCGCCCCACACAAAATGCTTTCATGAAATAGAAAATAGCATTAGCACAGACAACTGAAGTGACTTCCATTTTCAATTTTGTACTTTTTTATTTTTTTTACACACAACAGCTGATTTCTGTCTGTTGCCTGGTCACACTACAATGTCTGCGCGGCTCTTGAAATTATCAAATAATTTCTGCTCCTCAAAAATTGTCAGCGTCTCCGTACTACGCTTAAGACCCATTTTCCGACCGATCGGTCCTATGGCAGCTATAAGCAGATTTTGACCAATACTTGCAAATCTATTTGAAAGCATATCATATTAATAATGACCGAATTTAAAACCGCCAACATTTAACAAAAAAAGTGTCTTACTAAGACCCATTTTTCGACCGATGCACAGTAGGAGATTTCGTACATTTAGGTGGAATTAATTCATATTTCAGATTTAAAACAATAAATCGCTTGTATGATATTTTGGACTGATAACACTAGCTTACAGCCAAAAAGACCCATTTCTACTGAAACTATTTTTAAGTGTAGTTTGGATTGATGATCTCAAAAATCGATTTCAAAAATTTTTTCATGGCTCCGTTTTTTAAATATGAATTTTTTCATTTTTTTGGTAGGTGCGCTTACGTTTTAAGTCATATTTCACTTTATAATAGTCAGATGAGCCAAACAAGATATGAGTCGAAAGGTAATTAAATGGTCAATAATCGCACAGAACACTATTTTCAAATCGGTTGAGTAGTTTCTATACAATAATAAAAAATATTTCAAAAAAATCGATTTTGTACGCTATAAACTCGCTATAAATCTCGTTTCCAATCGCCTAGGAAAAATATTTAAAAATTCAAAAAAACTATTTTTATTTTTTCTACATAAGAACCGCACTTCTTCGAAGAAAATAAGATATCGATGAACAATATCTATAAATAAATACAGGAGCTGTAATTAATTGAGTGCTAAAAAAAGTGGTGTTTTTGAGATTTTTTGAAAAAAAAATTTTCGTTTGCTTCGACTTTTGTTCTGTTCTGGAATTTTTTTTCTGATGATTTTTTTTCAAAAAAAAAAATAGAAAAAAAATTTTTCTAAACACTTAAAGTACTCAAATTTTACTATTAGTTCCTTCACTTAAATTGATCCAGCTACAATATTTATTCATAGATTTTCTTCATCAATACCTTATTATCTTTGTAAAAGTGCGATCCTTACGTCGAAAGAATAAAAATAATTTTTTTGGATTTTTTTTTATATATTTCCAAGGCGATTAAAAATACAATTTCTTGCATTTTCGAGCAAAAAAGCGATTTTTGTGAAATATTTTTGGTCAAACTTCAAAACCGATTTGAAAAAACTGATTTTTGACTATTTAATTACCTTTCGATTCATATCTTGCTTGACACCATCTGACCATTATGAATTTAGATATGGCAAAAAATGTAAGTGCAACTACCGAAAAAATTAAAAAAAATTCATATTTAAAAAACGGAGCCATGAAAAAATTTTTGAAATCGATTTTTGAGACTAATCTAAACTACACTTAAAAATAGTTTCAGTAGAAATGGGTCATTACATTTTTTTTTTTAAACTAGTGTAATTAAACAAAAATACATATTTTTGACTTAAATTTTTAATTTAAAATTTAATTTAAAAAAATGTATTTTCTAATTAAAAAATTTTTTTTTTAGTTTTCAATTTTTTACGAACGTTTATAACTTCTTTTTAGCGTAGTTTCGAGTGCTGAACTAGAAAATCAATTTTACATACTTTTTTTTAAATTTTTTCTCAAGAACTTCAGATTAAGTCAAGCAAGATACCAATCGAAAGGTTATTAGATTTCCCATCATCGCGTAAGCCATTGTTTTCGAACCGGTTTACTAACTTGAGCACAAAGATCAAAAATATATGAAAAAATCGATTTTTTGATCATTGTACCTGAAGATTTTTGTTTGCAAGTTTAGGCAACAAAAGGCAGCTAATGTCTGTTTTTATGGTATGACAATTGACGTACACATTAATTAAAACAAAAATCACAGCTGAAGCAGGCTGTAGTCACAAGTTCTAAGCCACGAAACATTTAAAAGTAAAATATTTTCCATAAATCGATGTACTCGCAAATACATCACTTTATTCAACTAAAACACATACTCAACGAACTCACAAATTCTTTTTTAAACGCATACATACCTCTTAATTTTAATAAAAAAACAAAAATTATATCAGCTTTAATGTTTTATGTTTTTTTTATGGCTCTTCCTAATAGGCTCAAAAGCATTTCAATGTACGTTCTTTCACATACGCCATGTTTGAAAGCTCATAGCTGATCGAATATCGATAGCACATAAAAGCTTTAAGTACCGTTAGACACAGGGATGTATTGGCCATTAATTAAAAAAAAAGAAATTGGTGCCATTTCAAATTTGAATTAATTCCACCTAAATGTACCAAATCTCCCACTGTGCGATGGTTCCAATGGCAGCTATAAGATATAGTCATCCGATCCGGTCGGACATATTAGCAGCGTGCAGTAAAATTTGCAAAATTTCAGCTCGATAGCTTTAAAACTGAGAGACTAGTTTGCGTAGAAACAGATAGACAGTCGGACGGGTAAAGCTCAATCGACTCAGCTCGTCGCCCTGATCAAGAATATATATAATTTATGGGGTCGGAAATGAATATTTCTATGAAGGAATCATCTCCGAACACATAAAGTATATATATTCTTGATCAGCATGTAAAAGCTGAGTCGTATGGGCTTTGTCCGTCCGTCTGTCTGTTTCTACGCAAACTAGTAACTCAGTCATATGTCGGAACCGGATCGGATGACTACTTCTTGTAGCTGCCATAGAAACGATCGGTCGGAAAATGGGTTTTAGAGAGCAATGTTAGCGCTCTTAAACTCGGTCATAATTAATATTATATGTTTTTAAGCTGATCTGAGAAATTTGGTTGGAATCGATAACCGTTGAAGCGAGCTGTCTCAAGTGTTTTAAAACTTCGACACAGACAAAGTTAGCTTTGCTTTCTCGTTTGACTTAAGATGGTTTCGTAGTTAGTTTAAGTACAATACTAACACAAAATCAAATTGAAAATTTGAGTATTGCATCGTATCTGCTCCTGGCGTCACCTTCGGCTTTGCACCATGCGGGTTTCAGCAGCAGGACCCTGCATACAAAACTGTTTGCATGAGATGTCGCTTCTAGGCATTCCTACAAATCGCTTTTGACCCAAAATCGACCGAAACCGTGTGGGAATCGGGTCGTTTTTGGGTCGAAAGCGATTAGCGGAACACATGGGATTGATGTTCTTTGTTAAAACTCTGCCCGTTTGATATTTCTGAGTGTATGTTTTAGTTTCTTTTTTACTAGTATTTAGATTGTTTGTGCACATTTTAAGTAAAACTTTCGAAAAAGAAATGTTTCTTTTTGCTCTGTGCAAGGGTAAATAGTCTTCGGTCCAGCGAAAGTCAGTGTGTTTTTTTTTTAGCCTCTCTGTCTTGCACCCATTTTATTTTTTTTGGCCTTTACTTTCTTCGTTTAGCATTTACATTTTTGTTAGCCAGCGTCTGCCCTATTCTAACACTATTTTATACATTATACTACACACATATATGATGAAATATGCAGTCGGTGCCAGGCAGTTTGGTGTACGTAAAAATGCTTTGTATGCTGAATTTTTTTTTCCAAGTATATTCAGCAGGTGCTCACAAAAAATATCGGCCTGACTCTTGTGGGGGTGAAAGTTATGCAAATATTTAAATTAAGTACGCCAACTAAAATAAAAGGAGATAAAGGCATAAATAATGTGATATGCATTCACGGTATTTATATTAATTTCCATCATTGTCAACTAACTAAACAGCAAGAGAGCTCGTACAAAAACTGATTACAAAACTGAATCGCCTATTATCACATTTGGTTTGTGTCTGGCATTTGAATGTTTGTTTTTTGTTTTTTTCTGTTTCTGTGCAATCCCCTTTTTATGTTGGCGCAATCCTTTTTAATGCGCACAATTAATTCCGTTCTGCATTGTCGCCTTTGACATGTGGCGGACTATCTCGCTCACACACACTCACATCGAGGGGCTTAGAATATAATAATGGCAAATCGGTTTGGTTTACAGCACTCCTAAACCCAACTACGTTCGCCTCTTTTTATCCTTTCATAATTATGACCGTTTCAGGTGGCCAAAGTTGCAATGTCGTTTTGCTATTTAAATTATTTTAGAGCGAACATTGAAAATTAATTTCCATCTATATGGGGTCAGCTAAAAACCATCAACAAATTGTTAGCGCATTTATTTGTTGTTGATTTTATTTGATTTCATTTGGCTTTTATCGAAAATGGAGGCTAAATGTTCATGTTTACACAAATTCCAAAATGCAAGCGATTTTTTTTTCTTTTTTTATGGGATTATCTCTCTGGCATTGTGTGAACAAGTGGTAAATACGCAGAAAGAAGATACGACCTCGCCTATTTTACATTTTATTGAAAGGGAAATAAAATTAATTTATTGTTTGTTTTTTCTAATTACAAAATTTAGCAAAGTATTCGACCCGTGCCAAACTTGTAAGGCAAGTTAGCCAAGGATCGATGCTTGGTCTATAAGGCGAGGTAAGGAATTACTTAAGAAATACTCGCGAAATCAAAAATTTTATGTGACAAGAAAAAAGTTCAAGAAATAGTCATATCGATAACATAGCGCGGGAGAATCAAATGAATGAAAATGATTATGAAATCCGTTCGAAAAAATATATATATTTGAAATACAACTTTACACTACACGACACACAAAAAGAACTGGCTAAATTGGAGACAAATTTCTTGTTAAAAATTGTACAGCAAGAAATTAGAGCAACACACAGAAACATATTTAGCATTAACCCTCTACTGCATGAGCATAGAAATAATAAAGAAAAAAATTTTTTTTATGTAAATATGTGTTTATTTAGGTAAAGATAATATAGAAATTTGAGTATTGCCGGCTCTAGGTCAAGTGAAACACCCAAAAATGTATGATGTCTTACAATATATTTCGGTTGCTCCTCGGCAACCATCTTCAGGGACAATTATTTTACACGTCTGCTCCGTTCGGCGTGGAGTTGGATACTGGATACATCATACATTTTTATGTGTTTCACTTGACCTAGAGCCGGCAATACCCAAATTTATACAATTTAGAAAGTTCGCTAACTATCAACTTTAAAGATATATATTTGGACAAATTTTTTTTGGGGGAGCATAGTTTGGGGGGAAAAAAATTAAGCCATATATGGCGGCTTGCTATGCATTTAGCGCATTTCAGAGTTTGCCAAATATGGCTTTCTATGCAATTAGGTTACTTCATGTGAAGGTTGGTAAAACAGTTTCTTTTGTCATATAGCATTTCTCACAAAAAGTGTATGAGCGGAAAGAACAATTGTTTTGGCAGAGTTGCCTTTGCTTTTTCCAGGTGGGAAAATGCCCAATATTGTCCACCTGAACAGAATACAAGGGAAATTCCTGGTGCCTTATTCTTTTGCTGGTAGAAGGAGTACCTTCCCTGCTTGTAGTCGGGGATGAAGTTGGAGTCATCGCAGGACGTCCGCGCTTCTTAACTTTTCCTGCCTTGCACAGGTGCTCAGCTACTAAAAACTTGAAGTCGAAGAGTGGCATATATTAATCTGACTTACGACGCCATAGAATCCATGAATTAACCACGTACATATCAATCATGTGAAAAATATTTTTTTATACCATTCTCTTGAACGCAATTGAATTCTATAAAGTCCCAGTAAAGAATCCAGTAAGTCAACGCCACCCATATGGTAATTGTACACATCAACTGCCTTAGGAGAGTCGATTTCTACATACTTTTTGACTTTCTTACTGAATCGGTTTTTTGTTGAAACAGGATTGCTTTATTGGCTACTTTATTGTCAAAGCAAGAGACGAGGCCAAGCTGAACTCCATCGATATTAGCAACTTTTTCGACCATGCTTTCACGTCCTTGCTTTTTCAATTCTTTTTCAATTGGCATCTTTGAATTAGGTACTCGATTAATCCTTACCGTACCCAAAGCCAATATACCATTTTTCATAAGGTAGACTTCAAGTTTGGGACTATTGAACCAATTGTCGAAAAATAATTTATAGTTTTTTCCTTTTGGTACGGTTGCCGATAGTCTTGATACAACATTTCCGGTGCTCCTTCCGGATATGTATCACTTTGGGCTCCCGCAAAAATATCAAAATCGTAGCTAAAACCTGATACTCCACTCAAAACAAAATTTTTGAAGCCCCATTTGTGAGGCTTTGCCGGATTATATTGTTTTAAGTGGTGACGGCACTTCGTGGGAATAATTTGCTCATCAACCACCAATTGTTCTTCCTTAGGTACGAGCAGTAATTGATTACGGATTTTGTCCAGAACTGGTCGAATCTTGAATAGCTTGTCAAACCCGGCTTCACCTACCAACTTTATATCGTCATTATTGTTGAAGTGCATAAAACGTTCTATACTTTCCCATCTGTTGCAACTCATGGTGCCATGTATAAATTCTTGACCAAGAGTCGTATTCCAATAGAGTCTTGAAGAAGGTAATTTTGCCAACGACATACCGATAAATTGCTCTACTTCATTTCGAGTAATATTAGCGGGCCTATTTATATCAACTTGGAGTGCATATAAATTTGACTGATCAACCAAGAAATTCATTAGATCGTTGTTAAAAAAAAATTATATAAGTCTGCCGGTGTCTCCAGTTCATTGATACAAGTTGGAAGATTGATATTTCCTTCAAAGTTGTGGAAAAGTGGAAAGTTCTCATCCGAATACGGTGGCAAGTGACCAGCTTTCCATATCGGTGCTCCTGTCTTTTTTGGCATTGGCTTTGGCCTTGCTTTTGAAGTGCACGGCCTTTTACAACTGTCATCGGAACTACTCTCATCGGTCTCCGAAATATAAACATCATCCTCTCGGAATTTTTTATTTCCAACAACTTCGTCTTCGGAATCGGGTGTGTTGTCGTCTTTACTTAGAAGCGGATTATCGATTTCGGCCACGAATTGCAAATTACCGTAAAATGATTGTGCATTCATTTCTAAAAAAAAAAAATGTTATATGTACATAGATGCACGCGTTACTTCATGTACAGCCATATATGGTCTCCGCAGTTTTTTGCATACAAAATAGTACATGTGATGCTTACCTATACTCAAATTATATTTTTTTATGAAAGAAAACTTTCTATTCTGTTAGAATAAAAATACTCTTTAGCGATAAAAGTGTTTTTTAGTGGAGCAAATTAAATTTTAAATTCAGCAAAATTCACTTTCGTTCATCTGCTTGAGACGCTTGCACAAAACTGATTGAAACTTGAGATAAGGCAACACAAAAATGCTCTGAACATAGAACTACAACAGAAAATAGTGCAAAGAGAATAACTGATAACAAACGGCTTAGCGTATGTACCGTTTTATACCAAAAAAAAATTATTGAAAGTGAGAAGCCATATATGGCTTTGTATGCGGTAGCCAAACTCACCAGTACCATATTCTAAAGAAAGTTTTAAATAGCCTTGAAAAAGATCAAAAACTAGCATACCAACGAATTAGAACTTACACAGACCATAATACTGAACAAAAATTAGGAAAATTAAAAGAGACACTACTAGAAAACCACAATATAACATTAAACAAGGAATGGTTCGTAAACCAGACAAAAGTATTTTTCCCAGACGATAGCAAATGGTTATTATCGCTGGGACCAAAATTCGCACTACCAGTCACAAATGAGAATATTTCGCCAATACACATAATTGCTGATTTAGAACAAGGGATACAAACAATAAAAGATGACAAACAGAGAGAAGTAAACTTGCGGCAAGACTCAACAATTTCAAACATAATAGAAAAATAGACAAAAAAGATAAACTCATTCTAGCAATATCAAAGAACACAGAACAACTCATAAGGGAACACAAAGATAAAATCATTATTACACAAGCAGACAAAGGAAATAAGACAGTGGTAATGTACAAAAGAGTGTACATGGACAAGATGCATAAACTGTTCGATGACAAGACGACATACAGAAGAGTACAGTGTGCTCAATATATATATTAGCAGCGTGCAGCCAAAAGAAGACTCTGTGCAAAGTTTCAGCTTTAAAATTGAGGGACTAGTTCGCGTAGAACTATGGTTTGGAGCAACTTACGTGGGGTACTATTTATATGTCGGGAACTGGAAACACTAATGTCAACAGTTAAAATCTGGTTATACCAAAATGAAATTTGACATTTTTTAGCATAACCGGTCTCACAGCGATTTGATGTACTTGCTCTGTTTGTGTTGTTTACAGTGAGTTGAATAAATAATTTTGGCTTTAAGATGGATTATTTTTTACAACTTTCAGTTTCAACTCAGTTCTTTGTATGGCGATAAAGCACCATCAAAAACCACTGCACATCGCCGGTATAAAAATCGGTTGTTGTGCCAGAAAACATCGATGCTGTGCGTGAACTGACATGGCATCCCTAAATATTTTCTCCACCAGCAAAAGTAAAAAAGGTTTGTTCCCGTTGGATTCGGCATAATTTGACAATTGCTCAAAAAATGGCTTTGGTGCAAAAAAACGCTGAAAAAATACGATCGTGGTGAAGATGGGGTGACGAATCATGGATATATGCGTATGAGCCGGAAACAAAACAAGCAATCGACTGTGTGGGTATTGCAAGGCGTGCCAAAACCCATAAAAGTTGTTCTCGCACGAAGCACAGCGAAGCAAATGGTCGCCTGTTGCTTCGGACGAATGGGACATGTGGCCACTGTACCGCTTGAGCAACGTAATACGGCCAATTCTGAGTGGTACACGACCATTTGTTTGACGGAAGTCAGCGGAGAAATCATCATTCTCCATCATGACAAAGCGAGCTCTCACACATCACGTCACACCAGCGACGTTTTGCACAGCCAAAACGTCGAATTGATGGGTCATCCGCGTGGTATAGGTGACCCGATGCGGCATCACAGAGGCTAAAATCCTTGTGGCCCATCAAAATTCGAATATTTCCCATCAGTTGAAAATAATAATCAATAATTGTTAAGTGCCCGGGCATTACCCTGTTTGCTTTAATTGAATTATTGCCTTGGCAGAGGTTAAGTGCAAATGCTGAGACTTCTGTGTGTAAACAACTTTTTAAAGCTGGCTTCCCACTTAACGCTGCACTGAACCAACGCCACGCACACACACGTAAGTTCGCTTTCACGCATACATGTTCACATCCATTGACAGGATGCCTGGCAAGCAGTCGGCGGCCGGGAAAGCGGACCCGGCAACTGCGTTCCATGAATTCAATCAATTTTAATGCAATTTAAATTGCATTCTCTTGTGAAAACATACAATACACACAAACACACACACACACACACACGCACAAATATCACCGCAATGCACCAGCAACGAGACGGGCGAACGTGTGTGCACACATTATGTTGCCGTCAGAAAGGAAGCATCGCCTTGCGTTAATTGGTGGTCATGCCCTCCTACACAGGCACAGGCAGAGGCACAGGCGCCCGGCGTCGTCTTGCAGTGCCGACATTTATATTGTTTAAAATGCCGCACATTCAACGTTTGCAGACAGGCTCTGATATGTCGCATCCTTGTCAAAAAAAAAAAAAAAAAGAAAAGCAAAGAAGGCGCAGACACGCGGTATGCAATTATTTGTCACCAAGCCGTGCTCCAGCTCCTGTTCCTTGTGCATGCGGCCCACTTAACACTTCAACCTCGGCCACCGCATATCGGGTTACAATCATTCAATTTTCAACTGGCACTTAATCAAATGCTCAGCTCAGCTAACCATTGCCAATTGTTTGCATTGGCCTGACTTTCCGCAACTGAAATGTATCTGGTTATTGAGAACAGGCATCCCGACCGATACTGACATAAGGGTTGACCGATGACAATGGCATTTGAGATGACTTTCCGTACGGAAAAGTAAATTGAGAGTTGTGACTCTAGCATGTCGATTTAGGCATGCTTTTGGTAAGCCAAATTCATAGACTCTGTTCATAGCGAAGGACTAAATTGCAGTCTCTTGTGTGAGGCGTTGAGTGTTGCGAGGCTTGGTTATTTATTAGAAAACTTTGGATTAAACACTTTTTGACATGGGAGATTAAATGTTTTTAACATAAATAAAAATAATTTAAAATTTTTAATTTAAAAGTACGTTTGATATTTTTGCTTACTTTCTTCTTCTTTATTGGCTCGATGTAGCATCACGGTCTAGGGGGATTTTTGGTTAACATAGATGCAGATAAAACACCTTCTTCTGAGCAGTAGTTCTTCTTCTTCATATTGACCGATTCTTGGGCAGCACAGCTGTGTCTAGCAACAATTTGTTTCTAGTGCTGTGGCTAACTTTTCTTATCCTTAAGCAGATTATTCGATTGGTGTTGATTCCCTTTTGAAATTACAAATTTGTAGCGAGAGTTACTCCTAAGTTAACGGGGCAGACCCTCCCTCAACGACCACCACGTAGAAAGGGTTATATGGTACGACGACGGGCCTTCGATGTCCTCAGTGAAGAAATTAGATCTTTCCAGTTCAACCATTGCAACCTAGCCTAACCTAACTCTTAAGTACTGGATTTCGGTGACAATACTTAAATTTATTCTTTAAGCTAGGTAGGTGAATAGTTGCGAAAAGTGTGCGAAATCACTGCACATAAGTGGTATTCCTGAAAGCGATTAAAATTTCGTTAAAGCCAATCTAAATCAGTTGACGGAACGACCCTTTTAGATCACTTGAAAAGTTGTTAGGGCCGTTTTCTCATGTTGGTGTTTTTGCAAATCTAGGTGGATTTGCTGCATTTGCTTTGCTCATGTTCAATGCTAACAATCTAGATGACATTCGCAGCAATCTACTTCACCCTCATTGATTTCAAATCCATGTACATTCTTATGCAAATTAAGTATTTTCATGTATCCGCGCATATGGTCACACTGGAAAATATTTGAAAACAAAAAACAACTGCTGCTAAAAACATTAAAGTCTGAATTGTTATTAAGTAAACCAAAAATGGAAAATATTGGATGTGCCTTTAATATAAGAACACCTGCAGACATTGCTGAAATTACAGATGCACATTCTGATTCCCCTAGTTCATTGCTTAAGCTAAGTTTACACATCCAAATAATTTGGCTAAATTTTGATAAAAATAGCCATGATTAAAGATTTTACAGGATTAAAAACTTAAGCTGTGGTTCCATAGTCAAATAATTTGATTAAATATGGCCGGAAAGTTCCACAATTTGGCATATATAGCCCAATTTTCATGAAAATTTTTCCAAATTATTTGCCTGTCTGAACATAGCTTTCGACCTACTGTTTAATATCCCATCATAGTAACAAGACGTTCCAAAAGAAAAACCTTCTCCTCCTCTGTAAAATTCTTGCTTTAATTTTTAAAATTGGCGCGCAATAAAAAAAGACAAGACTCAGCCGACTGCAGAGGTGCTGCCAACCTAGTATTATACCATTTCCAGCCCTCCCGGTGTGACCGTGGCGCAAATGCCCGAATTTATAATCAACCTACATGAGATAACCAATTGAACAAAAACCATCTAGATGCGAAATCTAGATGGATTTCGATTTGAGCAAAAACATGAACATGAGAAAGCGGCCCTTAGTGTGACCCAACATCTGATTGACAATTGGCGGAAAAGTAAACATAGAAGCAAAATCACACAAAAAAAAGTGTTAAAACATTATGGTTAAGCCACTTAAGTAATATTTTGCTGGCAGAATGTACAGTTTTGGAATGTTCGCAACATGTCAATAGTGAGTACTATTCAGTGATTCAATTTTGGTATTCAATTTTCTTACCTAGGTAAGGTAAAAGGTAAACGTCAGAAAATATACCTAGGTAAGGTAAAAGGTATCCGAATTTTCAAGTACCTAGGTAAAGGTAAGGGTACAAAAAAGGTAGGTTCAAAAGGTTCATTTTTATTAGTAATGAATATTAAAAACATTAAAAAAGCCAATTTACTTCATTACAAACATTTTTGGTCATACTTTAAGGGCTTAAGTCCAATTTATAAGGTTTAAGAATGGAACATTTTGATTTCAGATGATGTTATATTATTAAAATGTTGGTTATATACTATCTTGCTTTTTTAACAGTACAAGAGTTTCAAATATTTCGTCACCTAGTCTGTTTGTTTTTGGTGTATGTATTTGGCCTCCACAGCTAAAAATTCTTTCAACTGGGGCTGAGCTAGGTAAAATGGTAATATAAAATATTAAAAATATTTTTATACTTAAGTATAGATTCTAAAGACTTGCTACTATCGGCAAGATAATTTAAGACTTCCATTTCAGTATTAGAATTTTCACAACAATTCTCAGTTTCATCCAATCTTCCATAACAGGTATCGTAAAAGTCTTCAGAATCCCTTGTATTTAAACTCTCATCGACAACATTTTCCAAATTTTCCGCATTTTCTTCAACAAGCCAATCTTTAAAACACTACAATTAAGTTGTTTTAATATGGAATTCACTTCACGTCAATTTAAATTTTTGAAGCGTCGCTTGAAGTCAAGTTTTCAATAAACGAAAATCGTTTTGAAACTCCTTTTTTAAGAGCATCTTCAAGTGGATCACAATATTTTAAATTATTTTTACTGTCAAGTTTATGTATTACTTTAATTAAAGTGGGCAGTAAAAATCCTAAGTAACAACGGGATTAGCCCTGCAAAAGATCAATAGCCTTAGCGAATATTTCATAATATAAGAATAAATTTCTGTATTTTTAAATAAAATTGTAAATTTATAAATTTTAAATTGTGTTTTAGTTCCAAAATACGTTGAATATTGTCATGAAAACTGTTTCATCTTGTAGCTCAAGGAGCTATTAATTTAAGCTTACCAATTTTCTCAACTTCATCTGCAGCTACTGTGGATTTGCTAACAGCATTCCACATTGCCGTTGCTTTTGCTAAGGACGTCCAGTTAAAGCCACAAGGCCACAGGTCCCTGAAACTTTTCTTTCCAACATGGCAGAGCGGCAACATTTCTGCTATAATGTAATCGCAAATACGTTCATTTAGCTGTAATAAAAAATTAAGTTACATTTGTTATAATTAAATTAGTAATGCACTCAATTCTCATACCAGGTTGGAATTCAAGATACTGGGACTCTTGAATATGTCTACTGCTGATTCCTTAGTTGAGTTACTGGAAACCTTAGATACTTTGGCTCTCATTGATTCGTAGGATGAGTAACTATTGGGGTGAAGAAATTGAAATATATGATATATTAACAACATTGCTTGCGTATACAAATTCGCTAGAAACTGCTACTATAGACTGGAATACAAACAAATTTATGCACATCAAATATTCAAATATTTGTCCACTTATGTATGTACATTGTCATTGTCAACGATATACACACCTGATCATATTAATAGGTACACACATCAACTCTGACTTTAAGGTAACAGAAAACAGTTTTATTCATTGTTTCAAACTTAAAATTTGTTCTCATTGGTTCTTAAACTATTTGTTTTTAATAAAATAAACTTAATTGTAACATAGAATAATAATATAACATTAAAGAGATCATTTTATGTTTCAGATACGTTTTCAGTGTGATCATAATAATAGGTACACTTCATGTGTTGGTAAGAAAAAAATTTTAATTTCCATTTTGTGTTCTTTTTTTAGGTAAATTAGTATTTCCTAACTTAGTATCCAGTGTATCCACCTCTATTTTCGGCGACTACTGCTATTCTTTTTAGCATACTTTTAATAAGATTACAAAATTATTCACTTGATACTTGTGAGAAACGGAGACTCTACCTATTATTATGATCAGTCGAAATGTGTGGTGGACTCGCAACTTATAGAAAAGCTTCGATATACGGGGCAGCCCCTCTTTCAACTCTTTGCCACAGTGTGGCCAGACATTGACAACAACAAAAAACCAAACGATCAGGTGTGTATATATAAGGTTGTCAAAAAAGTCTTGCGGTATTTCCGCAAGCTTGTCTTTGCAAGCGCGTAGTTCTAGTTGTATTCGTCGCATCGGTTCACGCTAGAGCTTTTTGGAAAGCTCTTTTCACGCGCTAACACGTGTTTGATTTATTGTTGTTTGTTTTTAGTCGTTCGTGAGTTATAGCGTCGCAAACATGGAGCAAAATAAAGAGAAAATACGGCATATTTTACAGTACTACTACGATAAAGGCAAAAATGCATCTCATGCTGCCAATAAAATTTGTGCAGTTTATGGACCCGATACAGTTTCCATTTCCACCGCACAACGATGGTTTCAACGTTTTCGTTCTGGTGCAGAGGTGATCGAAGATGCGCCACGGTCCGGAAGGCCTGTAGTCGAAAATTGCGATAAAATCGCTGAATTGATCGAAAGAGACCGGCATAGTAGCAACCGTAGCATCGGCCAAGAGCTGGGCATGAGTCATCAAACCGTTAAAAACCATTTGAAGAAGCTTGGATTCAAAAAGAAGCTCGATGTATGGGTGCCACACGACTTGACGCAAAGAAACATTTTTGCCCGTATGGATGCATGCGAATCGCTTCTGAATCGCAACAAAATCGACCCGTTTTTGAAGCGGATGGTGACTGGCGATGAAAAGTGGGTCACTTACGACAACGTGAAGCGCAAACGGTCGTGGTCGAAAAGCGGTGAAGCTGCCCAGACGGTGGCCAAGCCTGGATTGACGGCCAGGAAAGTTCTTCTGTGTGTTTGGTGGAATTGGCAGGGAATCATCCACTATGAGCTGCTCCCCTATGGCCAAACGCTCAATTCGGACCTGTACTGCCAACAACTGGACCGCTTGAATGCAGCACTCATGCAGAAGAGGCCATCTTTGATCAACAGAGGCCGAATTGTCTTCCATCAGGACAACGCCAGGCCACACACATCTTTGGTGACGCGCCAGAAGCTCCGGGAGCTCGGATGGGAGGTTCTTTTGCATCCACCGTATAGTCCGGATCTCGCACCAAGTGATTACCACCTATTTCTGTCCATGGCGAACGAGCTTGGTAGTCGGAAGTTGGCCACAAGAGAGTCCTGTGAAAATTGGCTCTCCGAGGTTTTTTGCCAATAGGAAAGCGAGCTTCTATAAGAGGGGCATTATGAAGTTGGCATCTCGTTGGGAACTCGTCATCGAACAAGACGGCGCATATTTGACTTAATTCGCATTATTATAACAAATTTTATGAACAATTGAAAATTCAATAAAAATACCGCAAGACTTTTTTTACAATTAAATATACAATTTAAATCGTCACAAATGCAAAATCCATAAATGTAAAAGAATTAGCCCATTATGTTTCCAAAATGAGACCGATTTGTTCCCAAAGTGAGCATGAAATGTTCCAATAATATAACCAAAATGTTCCAGAAAATGAACCCAATTTGTTCCCAAAACGTGACCGCGATGTTCTCAAAATGATCCCCAGATGTTCCAAAAATATTCCCAAAATATGCCCAAAGTGGTCTAAAAACGTAACAAAAATGTTTCTAAAAGAAGACCGATAGTTTCCAAAATGACACAAAATGTTTCCTTGTTGAGTACAAAATGTTATTACACGACACCGAAACGTTGATGAAGATCGAACAACGGGCTTAGAAATTGCGTTCATGAAATGACACCCACTGTTCACGGTTCAAGAAAAAGCGGGATTACTCTACTTTTGTCAACGAATGGGCTTGATTTCGGTAGATTAAGAACGAATTTTTTTCTGAGTGTACAGACGTGGGAAACTCGAGCTGGTGGAGAATCATTTGGCTGGCATTGAGAATGAGCGCTTGCGCCAATTCTTAGCCTCCTTGATATATGTTTATCCATTCGATGTAGAAAGAGTGGGCAGCTGAAAAAAGGATTCGGCCAGGTGATGGGGTCTTTTAATCATTACTTTGGTCATTTCCTGCATACGTGGATTGACACAGTCGTATACCAAAATGGCCGTCCTGCAACTGTGGCAAAAGTTGTCCAAGTATACTATATTGGATCACATTTTGCCCTATATTGTGAGTACTTTAAGGGCTTTCCAAATCTTCATCTAAGTCTCCCTTTATCTCTTTGTCTTTAGCTGAATCTGGTTTTGGCCAGCGGGCCCGGAATATTGCCGCTTTGGCGAAGACAGCTGTTTATTTCTGGAGGAGACACAGCGCAATGCTCTGAATCAGATGCCCACACCACGCTATGTGGAGCAAATGAATGCTTTGCATGACGCTCAGGTTGCTGACCGATGCACATCACATTATCAAGCAAACGATAATGGAGTCTTGCCTTCTTTGTCCAGTGTTTTTTATACTCTGTACCGAAGGTACATAGAGTATATTAAGTTTGTGCAAAAGTATGTAACAGGGAGAAGGAATCGTTTCCGACCCTATAAAGTATATATATTCTTGATCAGCATCAACAGCCGAGTCGATATAGCCATGTCCGTCTGTCAGTCCGTCCGTCCGTCTGTCTGTCCGTCCGTATGAACGAAGAGATCTCAGAGATGGTAAGAGATAGAGGTTTGACATGTATGGGACATATATTTCTTATACTTACAGGCAGATCAAGTTTATTTTCAATTTTTGCCACGCCCCCTCCCGCCCCCGCAATTTGGAAAAAACTTCATATCTCCTACAGTTTTGAAGATAGATCGTTCGTACCTTCTAGAGAGAGAAAATTATTCATCGATTTGCTGAAGGAATGATAAAGATCGGATGAACGATACTCAAGTTATGAGCAAAAGAGGCCAGTAAACACCCACCACCCCCCACCCATCACCACAGCATTCTATTGAACGGCAATCTTAGTGAGAGAGAGAGAGAAAGAGAGAGAGTGAAACTTAGAGATGAGCGAGTATAACTCGTGAGCAAATGCGAGCTGCGACGTTAAGGGTACAGAGTATGTTATAGTCGGGCTTGATCGACTTTCTTTCTTGTTTTCAGTTATTTTTGTGCAAAAAATGCAATTCAATTTAATAAAATGGATCTAATTCATATAAATAATGAAACAAAACTAACAAAAAGTACAAATTTTTAAATGGGAAACAAAATGGAATGAAACAAAACATTTTTATCAATTATCGCGAAAGTAAACGTTTCCGCACTCGACACTAGCGAAAACGTATTGGAAACGATACAGTTTCGATCCGTTTTCGCTATCGAGAAAGTGTCGAGAACGGACTTGAAAAACTGTCGTGAACGGACTCAAAAAAGTGTGGAGAACTGACTTGAAAAAGTGTCGAGAACGGACTCTAAATCGACACTTTCTCGACATCGAAAACGGATCAAAAACGGAATCGTTTCCAATACGTTTTCGCTATCGAGAAAGTGTCGAGAACGGATCCGAAAACGTGTATCAAGAACTTACGTTTTGCTGTCACAAACTGAGCGACAGGTAATACTTTTTCGGACCGAAAATGGAACACATTCTCGATAGTTTTGTTAGAGACAACTTCGAGAAAACATCGAAAACGGATCCGTTATCATTAAGTATTGTCGGGTGTACACTTCTGTCTGACATTTGTAGAGTTTAAACAATCCCATTGGGCAATGAATTAAAGTGAACCGTTATACGAAATGAAATAATTGCACAATTATAGCAATCTACTTAACACAAGAACAAGGCGCAAAAGCAGACTATGTTTTTCCCACGATTCTCTCGATATTATTTCCCTGTCATATTTTTGCAGTTTTTTTTGTATGGCGTTTAATAAATGCATGTCATGTGCGCACAGCGGGAGCAACAACAGCTCGCTGGCCGCAGCCAAACAACAAAAGGTAGCAGTTTAACAGAAGGAGCAACAAATGAAATACAATTGCATGTCGCTGATGCGGCGGGTGGAGTGGGGAGCCGCATAGATGACAATGGCCGATCGGAATGCTCGTTGATGCACTTGAAAGTCCGTGGAAAACTCAAATAAAATGTATGGAAAAAATATCGATATCTGCGTAAATGCGTTATTTTTAGTCTGATTATTTAACCAAGGCTGCAATTAATTTGCCGCAATTGAGGCGATTACGCGCTGTGAAACAGAGAGAGCGAGCGAGCGAAAGAGGCGAGCATATGCATTGATGCCATTCGATATGCTTTCGGTTTTTGTTTCTCCAACAATTAATGCGCATTAATGAATTATTAATTTGTGTGCACGACGCCGCGACGCCGCCCAAAAGTATGCAATTAAATTCTATTTGTTAATTTATGGCCGCATCCAAATATGCATTGATTATGCAAATGGATTGGCATTGGCATGACAGTTGCATTTTACAGCTTGCTGGGGTCTTAACCGGGCCTTAATCAGCCTGGATTTGTTTCTGCCCTTTTTTTGGCCCCACAATTGTACGTAAATGTTTAATTGCATTTTGCTTGATGCGAACGCCTCGCATCTCCTGCTTACAAACGACATGGCATTTAATTTATTATAATTAGAGTTAATCTTACGTTTAATTACATTTAATTGCCTCGGCCGACAGAGGTACATACTACGTAGAGGTGGCTTTAGGGTAGAGATGAACTGCAAAACAAGGTGATTAAATGTAATGAATAAATACGAAGCCTAACTGGGCGACAATTGGACAATTTAGTTGCGCAGGCGACACAGGTTTGGGTGCGGACAGCTCGCCCAAGAAGATATGAGAATTGTAGATGTTATCGATGGCCTCAGACTCAAGCTGGATTGGGGAAGTGATGGGAAGGCGATGGGACAGAGATTAAGTGGACAAACAGAGGAAGTGGAAAGAATGTCAGAGAATCAAGTTACAAAGAGGTGAGTAGAAAAACAATCAACTAGTATATAAACGTGGGTCGTTAATTGGGCAACCATAAGGTAAAACTGCCGATTTTTGAAAATTAAATCCCACTGAAAAAAAAACGTCAGCATATTTTTCAATCTTTTTGTGGCATGGCACCACACATACTCCAGTGGCTATACCTCATGGTGGTGAGACCGATTCTCACGTATGGAGCTGTCGTGTGGGGAGATAGAGCAAATCTACTTGTAAGGACGCAGTTGCAAAAGCTGCAAAGGCTGGCATGTGTACCTGTCCGACAGCGGCCATAGAAGTACTGATGGAGCTAACACCACTCCACCATACCATCCGCTTGGAGAAAAAAGCCACATTGCTCAGACTGACAGCAGAAGGAGTAGGCAGAAACTACACAGTAAGCCTAAGGGACTCTGAGAGGTTGAAGAAGGAAATCCCTATAATCCTTCAACCCAGAGACAAGATGGTGGCAGAGTGCCACTTCGACAGGAACTTCACTGTTTAGTAATACACTTATTAGTAATAAGTAAGAGAGATTGGATCTCACTAGAAGAGACATATAAAATGAAACCACACACAATTCAGTGGTACACAGACGGGTCCTTGACTCCGCAAGGAGCTGGACTTGGGGTAGCAGGACCTGGTACGAAAAGGTTTAAATCAATGGGAGAATTTGCAAGTATATTTCAAGCCGAAATGTGTTATCTTCCGTTGCGCAGACCTCAATATGGGAAAGAACTACCATAACAGAGAGATAGCAATCCTTTCGTATAGCCCAGCAGCGCTCAATGCGCTTAGCAGCAACACGTTCACCTCTAAGCTAGTCTTAGAGACAAAGAACAAATTGGACCAACTAGGCAGCAGGAACAATCTGTCCCTACGCTGGATACCGGGACACAAAAACATCCCCGGAAACGAAATGGCTGACAAACTGGCATGCAAAGTGCAGCCACTGCAATGATAGGACCAGAATCCTATTGTGGCATAGGCCAACACACCATTAGGGAGCTCCTTAGAAACGAAGAGAATACGCTTAGAACAGCCTCCTGGGTAAACACCAGGGGCATTAGACAAGCGAAAGCATTACTGGTGGACCACAATCTGAAAAGATTCCAGAAATTAATCCAGCAAGGAAAGAATGCTCTCAGGATCCTGACAGGGGCCACTGTAGGCTGCGGGGTCACCTGTACAAGCTGGAAATAGCAAACACCCCTACTATGTAGATACTGTGAAGAGAAGGAGGAGTCCTTAGAACATATACTATCCCACTGCGATGCTCTAGCGAGGCGCAGATTCAGTAGATTTGGGGAACACAACTCACCCCCCAACAGTATAAGTAACCTAGAACCCACGAAGAACCTAACATTCGTACAGGAGATAGGGCTGCAAGGAGAGTTGTAAACTAAGTATGGGGGCACAATAGATCAATATTGGTCGCAGTGCGCTTTTTCCCCCAACAACAAACTACTAGGGCCTGCGGCTGAGGTCAAGAATAAGTTGGACAACCTGACCAAAAAGTACAAATATAAACGAATTTGTCAATGTGTTATTAATTGATAAGGTCATACATGTTCGTTGTAGAAAGGAGCAAGCCACAATGATTTCATCTGGCGGTACACCCTCAACTTGTGAGCATTAGTTGGTTATACCAAATAGTCTCCCAATCCTTCGATATTCCGCTTACAAAATAAAACGTGTAAAGAGTAACTCCCCCAAAGAACAAGAGTGGCGGATCAATCGAGTCTTTACCGTATTTCTTGGGAGCCGTGAGTGCTCGTGATGTCCTTGATGGACGGCTGGCTGCTAGGATTTAAATAGGGAAAGATAACTAGAGGGGATTTTGTGCTCTTAGATTCTCGTGCCGGGATTCCGCCAGAGAGGCGATGCGTGTCCAGATGTGTGGTGTCGTCTGAGATCCCGGATGGAGTGTGTTGAGCACTTCCGGAGAAAAGGAGGATGGTCCCTAGCACTCCAAGAGACGATTAGGGTATTCCGGCATGGGTTAGGTGTATGGATAGATACTGGGCGCACTCTGAGCCAAGTGGGAGTTAGAATATAACGAAGCAGGTTAGGTGCAGGTAACAGATGCACTCTGAAGCACGAGCTTGGATGCGATTCACACTCCAAGTGAGATCTACGACACTGCCATGATTGATTAACGGCTTACCAGTGCGTTCTGAGCTACGATCGAGACGACATGAGTACGGAAACGGCCGCGAAATGAAAAACTCTATATAAAAAAAAAGCTATGGAATTTTTTCGTGTGGCCGTTTGATATTCGGTTTTTACCAATCGCGAAAAATGCTTACGTTTGCCACTACGTTACGTTCAAAGTTAACATCGCCTTTAAGTGCTGTTAACGCCTCTTTTTTGCCGTGACGTGAGCAAAATAGTTTTCGATTCTAATTTTTGCGGCCAAATTGGAAGGCCAAATTGAAAATGAGCGCATCTAAAAGAGATTCCTGCAGAAAGCGTCGCTTCATGACACTTTCTATGGAGCGTGGAGCTAAAAATCTATTTGGCCAGCATTCAAACACTTTACACTCCAGTCCCCTCAATCAGTTCGATTTGATTCGCCTTAACTATGTCTTCGATCACAGCTACCAGACCAAATGGAAAATCATCGCGACAGTAAAACGGCCAGAAACCAAATGCCCGCTCCCAGTTCAGTGGACAGCGAACTGCTGGCCTCCTATCAAGCGGTAGTATAGCGGATAGTGCAGCCTCAATTGACCCCCTGAAGGTGACCGAACAAAAGCGGATCGGGCAACGAGGATGTGCCTTACATCAATGCCAATTATATCAAGGTAAGAAATGGGCGAACCAAACTTCAGCTTTATAAATCACTTCCATTTCTTAACGTTTCCCTGACAGGGCCCCGACTTCCCGGCCAAGTGGTATGTGACCACCCAGGGACCGCTGACCAATACCATTTTCGAGTTCCGCGGAGCTATATACGCCGCCGAGTCACACATGCTACAGTAGTACATTCAGAAGATCATCATGCTGACGTGATCAACTTTACGGAGGCAAATCGCCAGAAATGCGCGAATTACTTTACAATCGAGATGAATCACATCTCTTGCCGTGGCAGCCAAGTGCGAGGTGTTCGTTAAGTGCCGCTGCTCGAGACTACATCGAACTGCATTTAATGCCATTGATTGTGCCAGACACAATTTTAAGGAAAATGTCGGAAGAGGTAGCTACCAACGTTCACTGCGCTAATACTGCAGATTGTCAAAAGTCATAATGATAACAATTAATTTATTATTAATTTCATTTAATAATAAAAATATATTTAAATAGCACATTAAATCTGTTACATTCATAATCCTGCCAGGTGTTGTTTATAAGTTCGTGGGTATATTTAACAGCGCCAGAGCAGCGCAAGGTTTCTTTAAAATGTTTATCGACAGAGTAAATTGTGTTATCGTGTTATAAAAATAGGCTTAGCAGACTCTGTTAAGAATCTGCGGAGTATCAACTTTTTCACAAGGAATTTTTGGGCGCCCTTAAACAAAAAATTTAGCTATAAATCAGTACTTAATTCTTACATTTTTCGTTTAGAAAACTGATCTAGACACGCGACGTGTAGGTTTTCTGCACGAAACGTGTAGCTTTCTCATTTCAACACGTGGCGTATAGCTTTTCTGCACAAACGTTTAGAATTACAAATGCTGAATGCTACATGTTGGAAATCTACACGAAGCGTGTGCAAATTTCTAATTGGTCCTCTTCTGCACTGAGATGATGCGCATAGCGAAATAATTGAGCTTTCAAGATAGCAGCAGCAGCAGCCCGCGTGCGCAATTAAACAAAAATAAATAAATAAAAAGTGAGCAGTAATTTTTTTTTTTTGTGTAGGTTAAAATGTGTGATTTCTACACGTTTTTACCGGGACTTTCAACCCATAGCGTTTGTGTAGCTTTTCTGCACGGCGCGTTTAGATATTGAAATCCTACACGTTTCGTGTAGCTTTTCAACACGTGGGGTGTAGCTTTTCAACACGTGGCGTGTAGCTTTTTCATTTTACCACGTGGCGTGCAGAAAAGCTACTTAAACGTTATGGCTCGAAAATCCCGTTCAAAACGTGTAGAAATCACACATTTTCGTGTAGCTTTAGCATATTTTTTTCTCTGTGTAAAGTGTCCGTTTCCTTTTTGAATCTTAAAAGCTGGTTGGTTATTAATTAAATGTATGTTGTGCGAGCCATTTTATTAACTATTTTTTAGTTTACTCCAGGTTGAGGCCAGCTTTTATGTGGACGCGTCTGGTACTTTTCTCTGGGGGCTTGAGTCACGACTCGTTAATTGTGCAATTGGTGGGCAACTGCCTTAATAAATGTATGGCTTTTTTCAGAACTGGGACTTAAAGGACCAAATAAGATTGCAGTATTCTTGTTTTCCGATTTTGTTCAAAATGGGTGAAACATTTTAATGGAAATCGAAACAAATTGACAAATTTTAAACACGTAGCACAGATTTTATTGTTAAAATTTTGATGAAGCTTACGGGGCGTATGGGTAATTTTTAGTTCCAAACGAACGAATGGCCAGGTCGCGCCCTTCAAAACTGAAAGTTTTTGTGTGAAATTTTTATAATAAAACCAAGTATTCGTAAACTAATAAAGTGAGTCCACGCGCTTAATTGTGGAAAGAGGGAGGGCTAAACGACGGCTTTTTGGATTCTTCGAACTTTTGTGGTCTTTTGAAGAATATCCAGTTCCAGGAGTTTTCCATATTGGGCCATACTTTGAGATTATGTTCCTTGTGTTTATTTTCCAAACAGTCAGCTGCAGCGAAACTTGTGAAGTCTTACCGAAATGTTATCTTAAGCCTAATAAGTACTCAAATGTAATTCACATTACCTACATATAATTCACCTAAATAAAATCACTTAAGCATTGTTTAAAATTGTAAAGAAATTAATTTAATAAATTTAATAATCACTTCAATTTAACCGTAAGATTTTACCTTTTCCCAATTTCTAGTTTTCGTGTTAATTTTTTTTTACAAAATTCATTTTCCTTCGCATTGAATGCGCTTGCCTTAAACTCGTTCCCCATTCATTCTCAGCTGCATTTATCAAGTCGTCTTCTTCCTACCACAACGAAATCTTTGCTTTTAGCTGTTGACGTCATTTTTATAATCTTTTGCTGCAGCTTCTCCTTCGGCAGCACCGCCAACACCGTTGAGTTTTGCAACTTTAATGCATCTTTTTCGGTGGAAGGGATATGGTAGGAAGGGGTTTTTCTAAGCTGGCACACTCAAAAGTGCAACATCGATAACTTTTTGGCTTGTACTTAGTTTTCTTACCGCCTTCGCTGGTTGTCCTGCTCCTTGTTGTCGCGCCACGGAAGTGGCCATTAAACTTAACCATTTCCAGCTGCTTGGCCGGGTGCTAAAACATTTGTATGGCTTGTCCTGGCGAGTTTCGACCATGTTTGTATGTACTTACCTGAAGATACATGTGTATCTCACGTGGCCACATTTGAAATTGTAAATTTTGTGCTGCGAGTCGAGCACAAAAACACAAAAAAAAACTAAAACAACAAATAAAGGAAATAAAAGAATGAGAAAAATCAACAAACAGAAGGCAAAGTGCTGATTTGTAGCTGTTGTTGTTTTCGTTGTTTGTTTGCACAACAAAACTGTTACTTGTTTTTTCAGGCTGCAATTTGCTTACATACACACACACACACTCACAGGTATAGCATAGATAGCTGGCTTCATTTCTTCGCCCACCAAAGATACCAACTCGATGCACAAAATTTATGCCAACTGAATTTGTTTATACAAATTTAATGAATACACATACTAGACAGAAAGAGATACGTGCATGCAGCATCTTATTGTTAGATGGATAGCCACATACTGCCAGAAGTTGCCTCCAAAAGAATGCCGGGGCCTTTGCATATGCCGGGGCAAACTGTCTGCAATTTTGATGTTCAACTGCTGCTGGGCATTTCGTAGAAATATTTCACTTAGGTGAGAGTACATGATGATGATGTTCGAGTTCAAGAAAGAGAATACGGCCTCCAGTTAGGGCAATTGCTGTGAAGGTAACAGAACGACGGAAATGTGGAGAAATGAGACTAAATGTGCCAGCACAATTTTAAACAAAAGCTAAAGCTCATTTGAATTTCGTTAAAGTTCTTGGAGAGTTTATTCATGATCTTTGCCTGCTTTGGAGTAGATTATGGCAGAATGTTATTCGTAGATCCGACTGCTTCTGGCGCCGTGCCTTTGTATAACTGTGTCGAAAGTGAAGAGAAGAAGTTTGCAACAAGGTAACTGTTTCTCTGCCTTCCTGCTCGTCGCTTTCCCATCACCTGTGTGACTTGACTGACTTTATTATTTGTTTTCCGAATAGAATATGTATTTATGTACAGGTAGCAGGTACATCAGCAGTATCAGTTTGTTTCTCCAGGTCAGTCAGGCTCCAAGCTATGTGTCTTTAAGCCAAGTAGCTACTTAGATCTCCGCCCTAAGGTTTGGCTGCATCTCTTTGTATGCGGCTACATATGTAGCCCAATGGCTCTTGGAGTCGTTTTACTGCAAATATTCAATGAACCTAACATAATATCATTCGCAAGTAGAAACTAGAATAACTTTTGATAGTTTATACAATTCTTGAAACTTTGTCGAATTTTCTGACCATACTCAGAAGCACCTTGATTGATGCAATTTAACTGTTTTGTCAAAATACTAAACTATTTGAATTGTCCTGTTTCTTTTCACACAAATTCATATATAAATCGACTTTATCTCCACTTTTCGACAAATTAATTGGGTCAGAGCTGCTTTCCTCATTTAGTTGCAATTGAACAGAAGTGGATAAAATTCTTGAATACGTGGAACTCCAATGCGTAAGATAATCAATTGGCGGCTTAATGATGTTCTTATCTGACATGAAGTGGCTAATAGTTGGCGTACGCAGCTTTTCACCAGGGCCCTTGCAACTGTATATATATACTTACTTTCATTGCTGATTTTTTGTTTCAGTCTTCCAAACAGAAACATACATGCACAGACGTTAGAAACAATATCTGTTGTCACTCCCCTGCAGTTCTACGCATCAATACTGAATTTTTCAGTAATGATTCAGAACTGAAAAGTAGGAACTGCTCCAATTTATGACTGATTTCAGTACTATTTTCAGTACTACCCATGAAACTAAATCATGAGTTCAGTACTGAAATCATGCCTGAAAAAGAGAAGGTCATGACGTGGTAGGCCCTGTCAGTGTTAAATTCATGGCTGAAATGCATGTAAAGGCAGGCATGATTTCAGTGCCAGCCCTTCCAAATTAGGCCTGATTCGGCTCTGATTCAGGACTGAGCTGTACTGAAGGGGATCTCTACACCGTTGGCGCAGTTAGCAGCTCTGAATATAGCGATGAAAAAATGACTTGGCAACAGCTACGTAAATTAAAAAACACACAAACGTAGCTCAGAACTGAAACTGTATCGGTACAATGTTTAGGTTCTTTTCGGTTCTAAAAATATTGGTTATCGAATACCGGTATAGAAAAAATTAAAAAATTCAAAATCGATTCCGGTTCCGGAAGCCTAGTACTGGGGGCGCTCGAATTTTCCTTTCGTCACAGTATTTCACATAAATAGAAACTCTTTCTAAAAGCACATGAGCCTCAAAGCAAAGCAAAGCAAAGGTGTTTCTAATTATATGAAATACTGTGACGAAAGAAAGATTCGAACGCCCTCAGTACTAGGTTTTAACTGTCAGCAATGGGAAGTATTTTTTTAAACGGGACGACATTGAGAATGAGACATTGAGACCATATTGGAATTGACACACGAGGGTCATCCCAGCGAGTCTACGATGAAACGCCGTCTAAGAGCTAAGTTGTGATGGCCGCTAATTGATTGTGATGTCAGCTACGCTGGTAGCTGCACGCCTAAAATACTACTTAAATTGAATCTGCTGAAAAATGGGTGACACGTCAGCAATTCAACAATTCGTCAACTCAACACACAACAAAGTTATCACAAAACAATTTCACCACTCGTCTTTATAACACAGAGTCATTTCACCTAACACAACAATTCAATACACGCCAACTAAACACAAAACAAATTAAACACGAAGAAATTCAACACAAAACAATTTCAGAACACATATATCACAAAGCCATTTCAAAAAACACAACAATTCAACACTACGTCAATTCAACATAACCACATTTAAACTTAATAAGTGGAAATAGAAAAAAAAAGAAAGAAAGTCGGTCAAGCCCGACTATAACATACTCTGTACCCTTACACTCGCATTTGCTCAGGAGTCAAACGGCCAGTTAACACCCCGCGCACAACGCGGTGCGCTCTCTAAGTTTCTCTCTCTTTCTCTCTCGCACTAAGATTGCCTGTATTGAACGGTTAGGGTATGTTGCTGTGGTTATTGGTGGGGGGGTGGGTGATGTTAACTGGCCGTTTTTGCCCATAACTTGAGTATCGTTCATCCGATCTTTATCATTCCTTCAGCAAATCGATAAATAATTTTGTTTACTAGGTATCTCTAGAAGCAACGAACGATCTATCTCCAAAACTGTAGGAGATATGAAGTTTTTTCCAAATTGCGGGGACGGGAGGGGGCGTGGCAAAAATTGAAAATAAACTTGATCTGCCTGCAAGTATAAGAAATATATGTCCCATAAATGTCAAACCTCTATCTCTTACCATCTCTGAGATCTCTTCGTTCATACGGACGGACGGACAGACATACGGACAGACGGACATGGCTATATCGACTCGGCTGTTGATGCTGATCAAGAATATAGGGTCGGAAACGATTCCTTCTCCCTGTTACATACTTTTGCACAAACTTAATATACTCTATGTACCTTCGGTACAGAGTATAAAAATAGAGGAAAGCTAACTTCGGCTAGACCGAAGTTTTTATACCCTTTTAGGTTGTATAATTTATAAAATTAAGTTTTCAAATGATTTTCGTCGAACATTCTTAGCTGAGCTGTTTCCCAAACTCTGACTACCAGCTAAAGTTCCCAAACTTTGACTATTTGCTTGCCAGTTTATTATATGGCAGCTATACGATATATTCATCTGATTTCAACCAAACTTTCCAAAATTGTGTGGAAACTGATAATATTCATAATTGAAAAGTAAAAAGACGCTACCATTGCAAACAAAAAAGTTTTTCTCACTAGAACTACTTTTTCTACCGATCGTTCCTATGGCTGCTATATGCTATAGTCATCCGATCCGGCTGGTTCCGACGAATGTGCAGCGTATTTGTTCCAAAAAACTTCGTGCAAAGTTTGGTTAAAATAGCTTTATAACTGACAGAGGAGATAGCATAGAAACAGACGGACAGACGGACGGACAGACGGACGGACAGACGGACATGGCTATATCAACTCAGCTCGTCATGCTGATCAAGAATATATATACTTTATGTGGTCGGAGATGCTTCCTTCTATGCGTTTCAAACATCTTCACAATTTTAATATACCTTCCACTAGGGTATAAAAATGCAAGTGTGTAGTACCAACCTCATAAGGGATAGAAGAATGACACAAGTGACAGGTAAAAAATCACGTGATTTTTTTCAAAAAGAAATTTACCTCAGGCGCAATTTAAGATCAATTAAACATACGTTATTTCAACACATTAAAAGTCAACACTACCAACGAGAAACGATAAATTTTATTAGTAAATAAGTTGTGATAGTAAATAAAATGCAAGAGTACTTTCTTAAGTTGGATTTTTGTGCATGATCGATATAAAAGGTGCAACTGAATTTTACTGTTTAAATAAGTTTTTAGTCAAATCAAAGTGCTTATTACTTGACTTTAATATAAAACACAGTAAAATTAAATTTGGTTGTGTCAGTTATTACTAGACATACGATTTTATGTACTTTTTTAAATGAAGGTTGATTGAGGTGAAAATTTGGAATTATACTAATTTAATAACCCACTTTACATTGAAAACTGCATATTCAATATATGAAAATTTCGAATATGCAAAATATGCAAGAAATATGCAAAATATGCAATAAATATGCAAAATATGTAATTGTATAAAAAATGTATATAAAAATGGCGAAATTAACAAAAATTCTCGTTCTTGAGCTTAGATTATTATAAAGAATATATTCTCTATATATATATAGATGGCAAATATAGACGGTTAAATGGAAGTTGTGGACCGAGCAAATGAAAGGTGTACCTTAAAAGTTCTAAAATATTGGAAAATTTCTAAATTGTTCATTCATTTCAGATTTTTATGAAGATTTTATACACTCCTAAAGGAGATGTGAAACAAATGGTCAAGAAAATCGCGAAATTTCACAAATTCTCATTCGAGTTTAGATTATCATAAAGAACGGTAAGCTGGCGGGTTAATTGAAAGAGAAGATCCAATGGTCAAGAAAATCGCGAAATTTGCAAAATTGTCAAAGGACCTAAAATAACTATGAAGGTTGGATAGATGGCAATTGAAGACGCGTATATAAGAGGCTTAAACCAAAAACCGTGAAATTTGTCAAATTTTCATTTTAGCATTTACGAAAGCGCAGGCGTTGGTAAATAAGAGGCGTGAATTGAACAGGTCAAAATTTGAAAATTTTTCGTATGACCTAATATTATTATGAAGGTTTTATGGATGACAATGTAGACGGGTGTTGGGGTAGGAGGTATAGATCATACGGTTAAAAGCAGGGCTTCATACTGAAACCGGTACCGGAACCGTTAACCGAAATAAACCGTTTCAAATCAAGTACAGGAACCGAAATTGGAACCGATACAAATCTATTCTTGAAAACCGAAAACTGTTTACCGTTATTAATGGAACCGATAGCACCGGAACGAAACCGAAACGTTGGTACCGGTACAGTATCGGTTTTTTTTTTACCATTACAGAGCGCATCATAGATTTGGTCACGAGTTGAAGTTCTACATACAAGATGCTAAGATACTTGCTGGCGGAAGACATCTTCAACATTTGCTCTAGTTTTGCGGCTGCAGATAATGACATTCTTCTGCACCGGAAAGTGTGGGACACAATGCGCGAAATTGTACGCATATACATAAGAACCAGCGGAGGTGCCCACAGCTGAAGTTCAACCGAAAATATTTTTTTGGGTGATTTTTATTCAATTTGGATACACTGGATCTCTAGCAAAACAGTTACAGGATTCCATTAAGACTTTTCGTGCACTTAAGCGTGTTTGAAACCATGAAAACATTCTTAGCAGAATCCTTCACAAAGTTCCCAGCATTGTATGGGATTTCAAAAGTCGTGCTTTCTGTTCCAGCTACGCAGGTTCTCTGGCGATAAATTTATAATGAATCCGCTAAGGAGTTGTATGGACTCAACCACATTGAATGCAGTTATGTTACCGCGAGCAAATCACAAGAATGCTATATTAGCTGCATAAGACGTGGACGTACCGGTACGTACCGGTATACCGATATAAAAATCTGGGTACCGTATTGAAACCGAAAACAGAAATTAATTGAAAACCGAAATATTACCTTTAACCGAAACATTCATTTTGGGACGTACCGGAACCGGTACCGGAATCTCGAAATTTGCCAATTTTTCATATGACCAAAGATTATTATGAAGACTCAATAGACAGCAATAGTAGACGGGTAAATAAAAAATTGCAAAATTTTTCAAATCAATATTTGAGCTTAGATTTTTCGCGAAATATGCAAAATTTTATGAGTTTTGGGAATCATTTAGATGTGATAGGTGGCAATTGTAGACGGTTCAAAAAGTTGCGAACTTTACAAAACTTTTGCATAAGTTAGACTATAATGTAGACAGGTAAATTGACGGTTCAAAAATCCGGATATATACAAAACTTTATGATTAGTTTAGATTATCATGAAGATTTAATAGTTGGCAGTTAAAGACGGGTAAGTATGAGGTGTTGGTCAATCGGCTTAAAGAAATTTTATTATTTGCGAAATTCCTTTGTGAGTTTAGATTGACACGAATACTGGTATATAGACGGGTAAATAGAAGGTGAAGATCATACGGACTAAAAACTAGGGAAATTTGAAAAAAAAATTTTATGAGTTTAGATTCTTATGAAAATTTTATAGATGGCAATTGTCTATTAAGCTTCACTTCTTCGAATTGTGTTTAAAATTCTAAAGGGGGCGGAGCCTGCTATGTAAATATGTTTTGCAAAACAGTTTGATGGCAAATCTCTTAGCCATTTTTGAATTAAATGTGTGTTTTTATCACTTATTTTCTGAATTTTATATGATTACAAGTTGAATTGGTGACGTTGATTTACAAGTTCAAACAGTTTTGCAACAAAATCAGAAAAGGGTTAGCACAGAAACATTATGTAATTTCATAAAAAATTGTTTTTTTTTTGCACATTTCGCATATTTTGCATATTTTTTTTATGCAAAATTGCTTTTAGCGGAAACAGATCATTGATCAATAAAAAAAAGATGTGTACAAGCAGAACATAAATCGGACGAGCGTTTCAAAATATGCCAAATCCGATGTCTAATCAATGTATTATCACATCTTTGTCCAGAACGTGGCTTTCGTTGCTTCTGCAGCTTTTACTTGGGAAAAACGTGCTCATCAACGTTTGTATCGCAATCGATTCTCAATTCCGGAAATGAAGCAATGTTGCTTTTGTATACCAGGAATGGATTTAGCATTGTCAAATCTTCATCTTTCATGAAGAAAAATATTATAATCCCTTAAACTAATCAAATGATTGAAATTTTTAGAGAAACCGAACATTAAAATTCTAAAAAATTGCTTGAGAACTTTCTATTTTAGCAAACTGTGATTTCAATAATTAAATATGAACAGAATGCATATGTCCCTAGTTGCTCAACAAAGCAAACTAAAATTCAATTAAAACCAGAAATATTTTCTATAATAATGCTTGCGAGCAGCGGACTCTGCCGACTTTCTTAATAGTTTTCCAGCACATTGAAAGTGGTTTCTTATTATTTATTAAAACTGCTGATATTTTTTGTATCTTTTTTTATCATAGACAGACCAGATTTTGGCCACAATTTAAAGCTTTCCATACAATTGGTTAGCCACATGAAGAAATTTTTTAATTTTCCAAACACGTTTTGTGGCAAGAGGAAACAAAACTAAACGAAAATTTGCTTCAAGGAAAAAAACAAATAGAAAGTCGTGGCCAGACCCCTTCTCCCTACCCCTCAAAAAAAAAAATAAATAAAAATAAAGCGTCACTAGTGTAGTTTGTTTATGTTAAATGCGCGCGGCATGTGTGTGTGTGGCTGTGTGAGAGTGTGTGTGGGTGTGACAAAACTTTTGCCTAGCTTAACGCGTGTCCTTGCGCTGTCGTTACAGTTGTAGTTGTTGCTATTTTTTTCTCCCCTTTAAACAAAGACCACAGTCAGTGAAGGAGGAAGGGAGGGGACTGACTGACAGCAGCGAACTACGACGAACTGAAAGTTTGCGTTTTGCTTAAGTGACGACGTGCGACAAGCGGCGGCAGTTGGCCAACAGAAAAACTTACCAAGGCCCGTCTTCCTGCTGCTGGACTTTTAATATTTAAGCTAGCCATTCCTGGCCGCGCAGGCCACACTTGCTTCTGCGTTCCCCAGCAACAAACTAGAATACACACACACACGTGTATCCAGTTGAAACTTTGCGTTGCAAGGACTTGGCTACACCTCTGTGGCTGCCGCCTGTGAATCTGGATTGCAACGAAATGCCAACAGGGAGTTGCTGTTTTCCTTCCCTTCGTTTTTTTTTTTTTGTACTCTGAACAAACTTGCCACTTGTCCTTCTATGTCTTGCCTCTCGCTCTATGTCTCTCGGCCCCCAAAAACAGACTGTATCTCAATGTGTGGTAAGATAAATTTACAGCTTGGCTCCAATGACCAGAAAGAAAGGACTGCGGGAGCAAAAGTTTAGTAGAAGCGAATAGTGAATGCCCTTGAATGGTAATATTTTAGTACAATTTGCAACAAATTGTACGGGCAAATAAGTGGTCAAGGTGTCCACCGGGCGAGAGCTTTTGCACAAAAAAACTCTAACTGGAAAGAGATTACAAATGGTATTTCATTGAGATCGGCTACAAAATAAGGATTGTCCTTGAAGACACTTCCGCCTTCAAAAATTGGAGCATAGTTTTTTCACTTAATTGCTCAAAAAGACTTACACACGGAATTTCATTCAGATCGGCTAGAAAATAAGGAGCGCCCTGCACACCTTTTTCCCACCTTGGGGTTGAGTTTCTAAGAGTTTCGATCGGATAAAAATGAGTTTCTTTCTTTAACATTGGGGTTGGATTTTCTAAATTCGGAAAATCTCATCACATATTCAGGCATGTTCTCAATTCCACAAAGTAAATCGAACGCAATTCCGCTTCAGTTTCGTTTCTGTATTCTCAATTCCGAATGAAATTGCTCTCTTTTTACTTACTGTCACTAGATCAGGGTTCCCCAAGCAGAGAGCGCGAAAATGTGACTGTGTCTCTTTCTAACACACAGTGCTGCATGACTTCGGCAAGCATTCGGTGTGAATTGGCGAGTATGTTCGTGCCCCAGGGGCTATCGCTGGGGAACTCTGCACTAAATACATAAGAGAGTATCCACAATTCCAAGCGAAACGATCGAAAATGGAGCAGACCAAAACGAGAGAGGCTAACATTTATGTTTCACTTTTCGGTTTGGCTGGGCAATGAAAAATTCTGGACACATAAAACAAAAAAATTCCTTGTTAATCAATTAAAAACATAAATGCAAATCAAATTTCACTATTAATTTCAAAATGGATCACAGAATTAAGAAAAATTCACTTTATGTACATCTAGCAACTGTAAGAGTGACCAACAAGCTTTACTTTTGAAAACGAAAAACTTTTTCGTTTTGGTGATGCGAGAACATGAATCAATTCCACTTTCAAAAAGTTGCAGTGGAAGTTGAATTGAGAACATGCCTGATTATTTCGCATACTATCCTTACAAACCAAGTTTCAATTCAATCGGATAACAAATAGTTAATTTTCCGCACACAGGCAGCGAATTATCCTACATCGAAAACTCACATGTCGAATTAATTCGCATGATATCCTTACAAAGAGAATTTTAAGTCAATCGGATAAAAAATAGTTTTTTACATGCAGAATTTTTCGGGCATTTTCGCACCCTGGGAGCGAATTTTCCAACATTTGAATATCACATATCAATTTCTTTCTTATTGTGTGTTGTCACCACCTTTCTAATTGTACATAAATGTAGATTGAAGTTAGCTGGCTCGAGGTCGGGTGAATAGAAAAAAATTATTTTTTATGTTTTTTTTCCCCGATATATTTCGGTTGCTCTTTGGCAACCGTCTTCAGGTCAAAATTACAAAAAATATACAGCAATACTAAATATACAATCATTTAACAAAATTCACAAATACAGTTTACGTACAATTGTTACACGTCTGCACTGGGTGACGTGAAGTCTTAAACTAATTTTCAGTTCGCAAGTAGGTGTCTGTATAAGTGAGCACAGTTCTCAGTGTCTGTTTTATAGTTGAATCTCCTGTCTGTTGGTGTGTTTATAATGTGCAACATTTCTAATGTGTAGCGCTTGTTGTAGTTTTGTCGATGCGTCAAAATTTGGTGAGTGACAGCTTTCTACACAATGAGTCGCAAGCGCAGTTGTTTGAATGTTTGTTTGATGTCGTAGCTTGAAGTCAGATTTATGTTGGACTATACGGGTCTACGTAGATTTTGATGCAACTATCGTCATTATATCCTTCGCATGGTATTGTATATTTAGTATTGGTGTATATTTTTTGTAGTTTTGCCATGAAAACGGTTGCCGAAGAGCAACCGAAATATATATATCGGAAAAGAAACATACAAAATTGTTTTTTCTATTTATCCGACCTCGAGCCAGCCTAGGTTAGGTTAGGTTGCAATGGTTGAAATGGGAAGATCCCATTTCTTCACTTGGGCCATCGAAGGCCCGTTGTGGTACCATATAACCCTTTCTACGCTGGGTTCGTAGAGAGACGGTTTGTCCCGTTAAACCATTCAGAAAGTAGCACAAATTTTGGCAAAGGGGCATTACCTTTTTCAAAGATGTCAGATAAATCGTTCATATTCGCATAATAACAATTGAATGACTTCTGGTGGAAAATAAAGCCACTTATGTTTTCGGACGCGCTTCTTTAAATTCATTGATGAAATGATGGGGTCCGAAGTATCCATGGCTCTCTGGAAAACATCTGTAAAGTTGGAGATTCGACTGTGCTTTCTCACATGGTGGAGTCTGTCGGATTTATAATACTTATTCCTGGACTCTGTACCCTCTTCGCCAAAATAGCCGACTGGAAGAACGGTTTGTTCTAAGATGAGTCTGGAGTGAACCAAAATCTTGTGGACAGTCGGTGTCATGGGAAGCCATGGATATTTGTCCACAATAAGGTGCCCAGTTTCTTGGCCAAGTTGCTCATATTTGTCCAGGTTTATTGGTAATTGACATGATAAGCATATTAATATGGTTCTCATATTTAAAATGACTGGGATATCAATGCCAGTAATATTCGAGAATTCTATATAGCTGCTAAATGCACGGCGCGCAGTATTTCCGACATTTGTTTTGGTAGATCAACCTTTAGCGCCAGCTTCTCCCAAAACATACGTTGAATGTGTTTCATTTTTTTCCGAAACCATGAATTTGTCGCCTTGATTCATAATTTTCCACTTTTTTATATCAATTTTGTATGCGGCATGGAGTATAAATTCAGCAATGTAGTGGACTTACACCATATTTTAAAATGTCCATAATAGGAACAAACTGAAGACACTTAAAATTTTTGTTTCCAAGAAAATCCTTTGGCGTCGCTTTGCATATGGGGCAAGCTTGTAATGATTTTGTTTCCGTTAAGGCATTAAGTACTTTGTCATCAGAGTGAACTTTACATACAAGCATTGATTGTTTTGTAGGATTACTTTGGATGATATTAAATTTTGTATTTCAGCTTGTATCTGTAAATGCTCTCTCGTAATAACTTCAATTGATTCTTTTAAAAACTCCAGTTTTAACGGACGACAAATTCGTATACTCAGAGGAGTATTATTATTCCATAAAACATTGCCTGATGAATCTATTAGGCGAAGAGGCATAACTGTCGTAGCGAAGAGTGACGAATCAGCTTGATATGACTGGCAGTCAGTGTATGCCTGATTGAAACTCGCTTGTCCCGTGCTTCCATCAAAACAATAGCTTAAAATCAATTCTGCAGATAGGAAATTTGTGTGCTGATCATTCATTGTCGCTGCAATAAATTTCGCTTGATAAGCTACTATCCGAGCTACGGTATGATCCAAAAAAGATCTTGTAGGGAAACTTTCGCTACGGTTTCCGTTATATCAATATTGGCGGGTCGGCAATCCTTTTTTTTCGGCTACTTCTTTATAATTTGAATAAATATCTGCCTTCCTGCACTTTGCGTCCTCTCGAATTGCACAATACTGCTCTTTGGTGAAGCCGTGATCAAGTATTAAAGCCAAAGCCTCCTCTGTCGAAGAACGCACAGGCTGCTCAACGGCTGCTTGCTTATCAGTTTCCTGAACATTTTGGCTTTTGCTGGATTTAACGCTAGTAACTTCAATATAACAGCAAGATCGTTGAGCCAATGTCTTCGAGCAGCTATGGCTGCTGCTTTAACCAGCAAACCAACATTATGCTTTTGGGCCGCTGTGAGATAGTTAGCTTCATTTCTTTTCCCTCTTGCACCTTTTAACCAAAATGATATTTTTGGAGGTCCAGCGGTTTTTTTCTTTGATTCTCCTTTGCTTGCATTTCCATTCAAATTCAAGCTAAGATTGCCCTTCATCCACTTTGAATATTTTGTCGAAAACTTATCCATCTTCCTCTAGCATTTTCGCCATTTTTGCAATAAATTGAGGGAAAAAATTCGGGCTTTCTCTTTTAAGACGCTTTGATTTACTTCAAAAATAATGGGATCAACTTGCTTGCTAACAAAAGTGAATACTGCATCTTCTTTTTCTCGAAGACCCTTTTGCTTATGCCACACTTCCAGCAGGTCTGCGTTTCTGATCAAGAGATTGGTTCCTAAGAAATGAATTACGCACGAAGCGCACGATGAGACAATATGTTCTGAATTCGCAATTAATGACTCTACAACATGGATATAGACACTCACTTAACAAAGTTAAACATTTTTTTAAAACTCTATTGAAAGTTGAACTTTCTTTCCAAAACCCAAACGAAAACATCACCTTCTACATTTACAAATTATCAAGCAACTTATTAGTATTTACACAAAGTACATACCTGAAGAATTAGTAATCATTTCAAATTTGACTGTCTCACGTAATTTTGTTTCAGAGTTATTGATTTGAAAGTGAGCTTCAAAGTTAAGCAAAATGTAAACAAGCCATGTGCGGTTGCAACAGTTGGTATTTAAATACTAGACTGTTAAGTTAACATTTGCGGTATGTTACAAAACAGCTTGATGTTTTCTTAATACATTAAAATAAAAAAATCGAAAATCGGCATACTTCTAAAAAATACATTTATTCCAAAAAATCGGGCAACTTCCCCATAGTGCAGCGGTGGTTGGCTGGGTGGGTGGTGGTGGGTGGGTCGGATCCCTTTTTTTGCTCATAGCTTGAGTATGGTTCATCCGATCTTAATCATTACTTCAGCAAATCGATAAATAGTTTGGATTACTAGATATCTCTAGAAGGTACGAATTATCTGTCATCAAAGCTGTAGGAGATATGACGTTTTTTCCAAATAGCGGAGGCGGGAGGGGGCGTGTCAAAAATTTAAAATAAACTTGATCTGCCTGCAAGTATAAAAAAAATTTGTCCCATACATGTCAAACCTCTATCTCTTACCTTCTCTGAGATCTATGCGTTCATACAGACGGACATGGCTATATCGAATCGGCTGTTGTTGCTGATCAAGAATATATATACTTTATAGAGTCGGAAATGATTCCTTCTCCCTGTTACATACTTTTGCATAAACTTAATATAGTCTGTGTACCTTTGGTACAGAGTATAAAAAGTTGACAAGCTTTGATGAAATTTTTAGTTAAAAATAGTATGCGCAAAAGCTATGGTTTTCATTTCTGATATTTCCAGACCAGCAATCATGATTGCATATCACATTCGTTCATCAGAACAATCGAACTAGATCCATGGATTTTTTGTCATCTGCCAATGTTTCTAGTATAACATTTTTTATCCTACTTTACATTAAAGAAAATCAGCTGCCCTTGGGCACGAAAACTTGCTGACCAAAGAGTACACCCACTCACACCACTCTTGTGTCTCTTCGTATTTATCAAAACGTTAATAATTTCCAAGAGTTATTGAATAATTAATTTCAAAAGTTTTTTTCAAAAGCAAACCTCGAGTGGATGACTGTGGGTCAGTTTGATGTGTTGCGGTCGACCATTTGTTGGTTTTGTGTTAATTAATGATTGAAATTGAAAGGTAAGTTGACTTTGAGCCCTTTGCGAAAGGTCGTCAAGGATGGGGATATCTTTTTTAAGCACTCCACTCATTAGGATTGGCACTTCATCAGTGACCTAATCCACTTTGCTGCTTGCTTGTATTCGCGTACTCCTGCTCTTCGATTTAATTGAGTGTTTGATTTAATTACAGACCATTTAAATGCCGATGCGCTGCTGCTGCTGTTGTTGCATCATTAAGCATTGATTACGAAAGCTGATTAATTAGTTGCTTTGCCACACATACACTTACATGCACAGCGACACGCCCACACATTTATGACAATGCCTCAAAAGTGCGTATGTATGTATGTGTGTATAATTAGGTAATTGTACCTATACACATGCAAATTATGTGTGGGTTGGAGGGCCATTCAACTCACGATGATGAAAGGGCCAGCCCGAGCCAAAGCCAAAGCTTTGCCAGGGACTTAACTTTTAATGACAAAATGCTTAACAGCGCTTAGCCGTAACTTTCTCAGCTTGTCAGTTCGTCAGTTCGTCGGTTCGTCAGATGCCTGACCGCAAAAACCGCTGCCTCATGATTTAAATTTAATGCAACTTTTGCTTTATAGCCAAAACTGTCGCCAGCACACACTCACACACACAGACACGCGCGAATGATACGAGTAAAAGCTATAAAGTCATGTACAACGCCAGACCCACTTCCGCCAAAAGCTGAAGCAGGATCAGAGGCAGGAGTCTGCCTGCTATTTGGTCACTGCACTTAGTGCACTTCCTTTACTCGCATTGCTGGGGTTTTTGGACGTTGTGCAGATGGGGAATGGAGGTTTGTACTTTTTTTTTTTTTTTGTGTTCCAGCTGCTACCCAGGATTAAGGAAAGTCTACGAGGTAGGTGGTTAAAGTTCCACTCTATTTCCATTTCTAACTAAAGGGTATAATTTCTGTCGTGCAGCTTTCAGCTGGTTTACTGTGGTTGCACGACTTTGACTCCCTAGCCTGATGAAATGCCATGCTTAGCGGTTGAGCGTTGAGATTTTCCAAGCATTTCTCCATCATCAGTGGACACCACTGCATGTGCATGTGCCTGAACTTGTCCATGTGTGTGTGCGAAATGGAATTTTTGCAGTTTTAGTTAATGTTGGGAAAATGACAAAAATGGTTTTATGGCTCTTTTCAAATTTGCCATTAGAACTGGCCAAGCGTGTAAATGAAATTTGATAAGATTATGGCTCTGGCATTTGTTGTCTAGCTTCAGCCTAAAAGTAGGCTAAAGAATGTGTCTCAAGCTTTCGTTTGAGTGGTATAAGAGTTAAACCGTTAAAATAATTTCAAAAATGTATAAGTCCATCAAATGAAATCCACAAACACTCAAGGCGCATGTCTGAACATGAGCTGAATTTCGAAAAATTAGAAGAGAGCCACTGAGCGAGAGAGAGAGAGAGAGAGCAGAGAAAGTACGAGCTACTTGTCGGCTTTGATTCGGTTGTGCTTGCTCGGACCTCATGTTAACCAACTCGCCCTCCAGCTGTAGTAATAAGTACTACTAGTTTTAATGATTCCCTTTTTCTTGTTTTTTTTTTTTTTTTGTAATGAAGAAATTGTAACAATGTTTTTTTATTGCATTTCCCTAGGTAACCCCTTTGAAATTAACATTTATCAGTCTAAAATCTAAAGCTGAGATGACTTTGATCCACAAAGTTTGTTAGATCCAAACTACTTGTTTCTAGCATTGGTTAAGGTGGCGAATTGGAAGGGTTTTTCTTTTTAGTGCGGCACACAACATTAATTCTACTTTGGCTGCTGCTGTCGCCAGTTAAGTTGCTGCAACTGTGAAGGAGTTCGGTTTCTGATGCTCTCAATGAAAAGTCTTCGTCAAACGAGCGAGAGAGAGAGAGAAAGGGAGAGCGCGCGCGAATATGCTCCATGAAACTACTTGCTGTGGAATGTGTGTGACATTTTAGAATAGATGGAAAAATGTTTTTCGAATTGAGGCAGGTCTTAGTAGCTGAAACTTTGATCATGATTATAGAACGAAAATTCTTGTGTAGTTTTCACAAATTATTAAAGAAACAAGCGAACTATCCTATGTTTATTTGTACCTAATAGTACGCAATTGTTTTGGTACACGGTTTTTTGGTCATAAAATATAAACGAATGAATATCACACAGCAACAAGAACCAGTATATTGAAGGGTTGTTGTTGATTCCAAATGATTTTCGAGTGCTGAACACGAATATATTTCACAAATGGTCCTTTAAGTCGAGATTTTTAGTAATTTGAGCTTAAAGTTTCAAAAAGTCCCAATTTTGACCCTTATCAGACGCGCTTTGTGGGGTACCCACACTTTTGTTTTGCCTTTTGTTTGATATTATAGTAAATTACTATTAATTAACTTTAAAATATTTATCTTTTAAATCCCAAAGAATTGTACGATTTTTTTAAGCAAAGCATACATAGACTCGACAAGTTAATTTAAATTTTTATTTCGGTATTATCCCAATGCTACAGGTACATAAATACTACAAATTAGTGCATCGGTCACAAAAAAAAGAGAGTTCACAATAGATAATAAAAATACAAAATATATAAAAAATGGATGAAATTTAAAATACTTAAAATATAATCCTAACAAAACCTCTACAATACTCAACTTTTCTAAAACGTTTATAAAATCTATGTTTGTCTTTTGAGATGATTAGTTGACTGAGATTTAAAATGCGTTGCGTTCCCAATAGTTTTAATGTTATGCGGCAGGTTATTCCAGTAGCGGGCAGATTGAATGAAAAAGTGTTTTTCTGAGCTGGCCAGGTTTACACGATGGCAAACTATGTTTTTCGTGTTTATTTTGAAATAAATAGTCAGGCTCTTTTGTCGTTAGAATCTTATGGACGAGTAATAAAGTACGGAGTCTGATCCACGACGCTGAATCTAGGCCAAGAATTTGTTTAGCAAAGTGCAAGATATGGTCTCTACGAACAAGATTAAAAACATATCTTACGATTGAATTAAAGGCCACCTTTAGCCTTTGCAAACTGCTTGCTTCACTTATACCAAATATTTCCACACCATAAAATAGAGTCGGGATGAGACATGTTTTGGCGACCAAAAGCCTTAGATGAAGAGGAATAATAAAATTACAAGACTGTCTACTGCACAAAAGCATGCCTTGCAAAAACAGTGCAACCGGCTAGTAATTTGAATAGAATTTCAATGAAAAATTTTAACAAAACCCATTGCATATTGGGTTTTTGTGAACTCGGATTCAATTACTAAAAATGGCTTATCTTCATTGAAAAAAATCGTAAAATTGTTTAGGATAGTTTATTTCAAATTTAAGGAGCAGTTCTTTCCAATAATATCAAAGAAAGTCAACACAAAAGTATAGCTTCTCCACAAATAGAAAGAAAATGACTAACTTTGTTGCCTTGTGTATTTCTCAAAACTTTTTTCTTCTTTTTATGCGGTCACTCCTTGCCTCCAGCAACGCTGAAAGTCTCGATGGATGGATTGTTCACTGCTAGGACAAGGATGGGCTTCAAAGTCTTAATATTTGTGTGTCGAGTTGAACAAGCCATAGCCTCGATAACGTACCACAGTTTATAGTCCAATGGATTCAGGTCTGGGCCAATCATCCGTAGAAATCAACTTCGGTCCATGTTTTTTTAACCATGTTTGAGTCGTTTTTATCTGGTGAGCTGGAGCGGAGTCTTGTTGAAAGGTCCACGGCTTGTTTGCAAATAATGTCGTGTTGCTTTGCTTAAACGTCGGATTGATACACTTTCGAGAAAGTTTTGACTCTTTTTTCACAAAAATGCAGCTTGGTGACCCCATCAACTTTACACCAAAGCATCATAAACTCTCTGAACTCTCGGCATGAGTTCGGAGGCTTGTTTTAATGACACAGCTTACACTTTATCGAGTTCACTATGGTGAACATTTTCTCGTCAGTAAACACTGGCGACGCAATGTTTTCGATTTTGTCGGCCGGATTTAGCGCGGTCTTTTATTCCATCAGTATCCTCAATTAACTTCACGGTACTATACACAAACTTTCGGGTGATTTTCAGTGGACGCAACATCCGAAAGATTTCCCCTTTTTCGTAGCCGCATTTATGCAGGCCAATTACGACAGCACGATTTTCGAGCGAGAAAACTTTTGATGCATTAATATATAGCTTAGATGTCACTTGTCAAATAGCCTGATGAATGCGTTCAATGGTGCTCGAGAACGACTACAAGATATTACAAAAACCCAAAGTTTTAGCCAAGGTCAGAAAATATGTTAAATCAAAGGGTTTTCCAATTTGGAAGTTCCTCACACAATCGGCAACCACTGTATTCAGCAGGTAAAATCACAAATCATAAATCACAAATCGTAAATCGGAATTAACTGTTGAATGGGCACAATGCTTTAATAAATGACTACACGACTATTTGAAATTGAATAATCTTCCGATTTATACCCTACTTCATCTTACATTTCTGAATTATGATTTCACTTAAAATGTAAGTGTACCTACCGAAAAAATAAAATCGAGAAGACCAGGCCGAAGTTTTTATACCCTTGTAAATGCTGTTTTTGAAATGTCAGAGTTTAAGAACGCTTACTTGAAAATCAAAAATTTTTGTAACTAAAACCCATTTTCCGACAGATAAAAATCTGATTACGACCAAATTTCGCGAATCTTTTTGAAAACATATCAAATTATCAATTGCCGAGTTTAAGAAAGATAAAATTTAAAACCAAAAAATTCTCTTAGATTCATTTTCCGACCGATCGGTCTTAAGATCGGCCTTAAAATATAGTCATACGATTTCGACCAAATTTTGCGAATATATTTGAAAGCATATAGGATTAGTAATCAGTGAGTTTAAGAAGGCTAGCATTAAAAACCAATAAAATTTCTGACTAAGAACAATTTTCGACCGATCGGTCCTATGGCAACCATAGGATATAGTCACCCGATGTCGATCAACTTTTTTAAATTAGTTTGAAAGCGTTAAATATTAAGATTCACCGACCTTGAGAACGATTTACTTGAAAGCAATCATGTTATTTTTCACTAAGACCCATTTTCCGACCGATCGGTCCTATGGCAGCTAAAAGATATAGTCATCCGATTTTGAACAAAGTTTGCAAATCTGTTTGAAAGCATATAATACTAATAAAGGCCGAGTTTGAGGACGCTAACATTGAAAACAAAAAAGTTGTTCTCACTAAGACCCATTATTCGACCGATGGTTCCTATGGCAGCTATAAGATATAGTCATCTGATCTTGACCAAAATTGGCAAATCTGTTTGAAAGCATATAATATTCATAATAGCCGAATTCAAGGACGCGAACATTGAAAACAAAAAAGTTTTTTTCACTAAGACCCATTTTTCGACCGATGGTTCCTATGGCAGCTATAAGATATAGTCATCCGATCCGGTCGGTTCCGACATATTAGCAGCCTGCAGTGAAAAAAAGACTCTGTGCAAAATTTCAGCCCGATAGCTAGTTAGAAAAGATGTTAAATCAAAGGCTCTTCCCAGTAGGAAATTCCTCATATATATAATTTCTCAGCTCCAGGGTTCAACCACACGACATTTAAAATTCGGTGTAAATATTAAGTGTTGAATTTAAAGTAACAGCAAAGAACACATCCTGTCACAAAATAGGTGGTTTGCCACAACAATTGCTAGGGTAAATCACAAGGGTTCGCTTATTAGCTCATGTGTGGTAAATTAAACAATTACTTTTTCACAAGGGCTGGTAAATACCCTAATAGAAAGTGAGCGAAAAGGCAGATCAAAGAAAATAATCAATAATAAAAACAAAAGACGAAGCAACAGAACATTTTTTTCCAAAAATTCTCAACAAAACCAAATTTTTTATGTTGTTGCATGCTTGGTCCAGTTTTGGTTAATAGATTTTCTTTACCAATACCTTTTTATCTTTGTAAAAGTGCAATTTTTAAAAAGAAAAAATAAAAATCAAATAATTTATAGTAGTAGTAGTAGCATGATTTATTTTCTATTTTAAAATTTTTTTTTGGAATAGCTGATCATTTTAACAATTAAAAAAATTTGAATAGACAATAAAATACAGGCTGTGGCAGTTAGCCGTTAGCCTAGCAAATGTGACTCGCTGCTTTCTTGGTTTCCAGATCACATATCACCGTAGTCCATAAGGAAGCCTCTGCGATATTGCAGGCTCTCCCGCAAGTTGGAAGTAAGGGAGCGCCAATTGCTTCCGTTCAGCAGTGCGTGTGATTCCTGGCTCGACAGGGCTAATTTTCCAAAGTGTAGAATCCTGAGATCGTTCAGTATGGGGCAGCGGGCAAGAAAGTGTTCTCCGGTATTGCAGAGTGTGCATTGGCTGGGCGTGGTACTGTACGGGGTATAGTTTAAACTCATTAGTTCGGTTCTTGCTCGGAAAATAACCGATATGGTTGCGAATTCGAAGTCATCTTGAAAGTAATTCCTAGTCGAAAGGTTGTATTGCAGTTGTCTGTAGGTAATGCCGGGCTGACTAGTTCGAGCGTCGGCTTCGAAACTGGCTCTCTCTCTGTGGTCAATACTTCGTAGAAGTTGGCCTTGTCAAACGCTCCATGTGTTAAAATCGTTCAGATTGCAACTGATGTTGTGTTTCAGTGCCATGAAACTGCGTTTTGATCTCAAGCAGATACGTTGTGACAACTCTTGGTAGACGAGTGGATGGCATTCGCATGGTCTTGGCAATGTATTCGAAATGTATTTGCATGGTATATTCTAACATGGTGGGAAGTCCTGTTTCTAAATGTATTGCAAAGTTGGGAGAGTACTGGGGTAGGTGGAACACACGTTTGACAAAAAAACGGAGGTGCTTTTCTACGTCTTCAAATTGATCAACGCCCCACACTTGAGCAGAATAGCACATAATTGCTCTTGAAGTGGCTAAAAATAGGGCGTATTTGGTGCTGTGGCTTACGTTCCTTTTTCTACGCAGCTCTTTCCATGTCGAGTTTATGGCAATTTTAGAGTCTCTGAGTGTGTGAGCGTGGGGTTAGAGTCACTCCCAGGTATCGATATTCGTTGACCACTTCAAGATTCGTTCTGTTTATTTTCCATGCAACTGCTGTAGCTCTGCGTCCTCTACTATCTCGAATTATCATAGCTTTTGATTTTGCGCAGTTGACTTGTAGGCTCCACTTTTGGGCAATATTCATATAAGGCGTCTATCATTTGTTGCATTACTGTAGGGCTCTCGGCTAGTAACACCATGTCGCCACTTTTATGTGCTCTGAACCCAAATAAACGCCCCCTGGCAGACATGACGTTATGTCGTCGACATACAGCGCTCAGAAGACATCCCTGTTTAACTCCCATGTTTGACACAAACCATTCCAATTAGTTATTACCGTCCCAAACTGCTGTCTTGTAGAAATAATATAGGCTTCGTATCATGTTTATCATCGTTATCATCTTTGTTGAGATTCCTATATTGCTAAGTTTCAAGTAGAGGCTTTGTCTGTCCACTGTGTCGAAAGCAGATTTAAAGTCAACAAAGAAGATATACATATTTTTTTTGTCTTTCCAGATAGTGCTTAGCCAAGGCAGTGAAAAAAATTTAAAAAAGTCATATGTAAAAACGTTCTCTAAAAATCCAAGAAAATTCATGGCTCTCTAATTGAGAGAGCAGCCCTGATAAACTCTTAGAACATTAATCATAAAATGTAAAAGCAATTGCTTGAACGCGGGGTCGGCAGCAGCAGCAGCAGAGTCTTTGTGAGCAGAGAAAAGTTGTTAAAGTGTCTGCAAAATTTAAGTCAATTATTCAATGAGCTTTAAAGCTCTCTATTTTCTAAAAACCTAGCTGCATCGTTAGCGGCCGAGTAAAAATATAAGTTTTTAAAAGCTCTCTGGCCGTTCTCTGCATATGTAAAGAATATTTGCTCAGTTGTCGTTGTCTAATACACTTCACTTAAAACTTCTTAGCCATTTGTCATTTATTAGAGACTGAGAATCATCATATTAAGCACATCAATTCAGATCGGTTTCCCCCCACCACATTCTTGTAATTGACTCAAAATGCACGAAAAAAAAGCTTACGTTCCACATTAATCTCAGCCATATTCAACGTGAGAGTTGAGGCAACATCTCGCCTCGAATTGTCGAAATGTCTTCGGTTTTCGACATTGAGTTGGTCCCAAATTTGGCCCACTTACAACATCCACCCCACTCGACTTTGCCCTCGCACATCCACATGCCTCGTACGCAACATCGTGCTTTCGAACAGGCGACGAGCAAACGAGTGTTCGGCATCGAGGGCGATGCCAAAATGCCAAAGCCACGAATGAATGGAAAGCGCTTTAGTACTAAAAAGGTCGTGGATTTGTGTAGTTGTCGTGCTCCGTCGTGCCCTCGCGTTAGCCGTAGTCAGCGACCACCACCAACGCATCATCCGCATCCGCGCGCGTCGCTAGTCCGTGCAATCTGTCTTATCTAAGAAGAAGTTGGAAGTTATAGTGCATAGATCAATGAGAGAGCTACGTGCGCTGTTGTAGAACTAAACTTCTTTTGTGGTTGTTTCATACATTAACTGAGTGTATGTGTGTATGTGGAGTGAGTGTGTGTGCGTTTGTGTGTGAGTGTGTGCCAGAGTGCGGGTCCTGCGGGGGGGCGCTCAACATGCATAAATCAAAATACACATTATTGAGTCATAAATAAAGTTCGAGCCAACGCGCGCGTCTCTGCTACTTTAAATAAAGCCAACCGCCTCCTCCTCCTCCGCCCCCTCCGGCACAAGGCGAAAACGAAATTTATGCCCCGCACCCGCAAAATACTTTTGCCATATTTTTTGCTCAATTGCCTGGCGCTATTGAGACGCGCATTCAGCATCAGCTTGATGATGTGCTGCATAAAACTCAATGCTCAATGCTTACACACCCTCGGCGGCAACATCAGCAGCGGCAGCAACAGCAACAGCAACAGCGGCAGCAGCAGCAACAAACAACAATAATAAGCACGAACGGAAGCCCCTCGAGCGGCTTTTATTACAAAGGCCATAAAAAAGAAACGCCAAAAAAGAAAGGATACAGCAGGCGGATTCTTTTTTTGCTTTGGGTAAGTGCAGGCATATAGAAAATTTATTTGTATATGTATTTACATAAGGGTTACGTTAAATACGTGTATGTGTTTTGAAGCCTATCGGAAGTGAGTGAGCTGCTCGGGGCGCTGAAAAGTATGCTGTGAAATTTGTACGAATTTTGCGTGAATTCTTCTTATAAAATATGGGTCAGACTTTGACGGAACATGGATATTTGTGAAAGATACTTTTTTTTTGGTGTCAGTCACTGACTGACTGACTGATTGAGCTCTGAAGTGCGTCGTGGGTGTGTGTCTGTCTGTCTGTGTGTCAGTCTGGTTGACTATGTAAGGCATAAAAATCATATTAAAATGCTGTCTGTGCATAACCTACTTTTTATTTTTATACCATTTATATATATATATATGCATACTCTGGCCTCTCTGTCTGGCTTGATGTTGCCATTTCACTTTTGCTGAGCACGTCTTCGCACACACACACACAGGCACACTCTGGCAACTTTTGCATTGCTGCAGGCGCTTGCCAAATGCGCTTTGTTGCCACCATTGTCAACATGCTGAGGACATTTTTTTTGTGCATTTTTCGGCTTTAGTCAGCGTAACGTGGCTTGGCTCTGAGCCAGGCTTTTCTCCTGTCTCTGATTTTGCAGCTTAAATTATTAAAAAAAATTCCCATAAATCATGCAACTGGCCAAGGGACAGCACAACCTGGCGTATGCGCAACTTTAATAACATGAGGCAGCAGCAGCAGCTGCGAAAACTTTTGCTCACAAGAGGCAAGTTTAATGCAGCATGTAAATATGGTCGTGACACACGAAAACTTTCACTAGCCCCTTTGTTGACATACCAAAAAGGATGTGTAGACACGAGAGATTTATTGTGTTTGTGTGTCACTGCGAAATCAAATTAAAAGTTTTACAATTAATTTCGTCCCGAAATCAAAGCGTTAAATGCACAAGTTTATAAGTGAATAATCCATCAAGTGGCATTAACTTGAAACAATAAATTAAATACCATTTTTGTTGTTGTTGTTATTGTGTTTCATGGGCTTGGCAAGTGCCCCCAGCACTTGAAGTGCTTGACAACTAATCAGGTTTCAAATGCCTAAACACACACTCAAGTACTTTCTGTGATTGCTGGCAAAAAGGGGTGACGCTTGCCGGGATTGAGCCGAGACTGAGACTGGGTTTACGGCATGCGCTTTGATTGTAGTTTTTTATTTGCAGCGGCATTTAAGTTTTGATTTCAGTCTAGACATTTGGAATGTCTTTTATATGTGGATTACATTTCGATATATCCAAAAAATAAAAAGGGGTTAACCGACCAGGTGCAAGAACTGAAAGCAAGAACTGTTTTTTAATGGTCATTGCCTTTAATTTGCTAATACTGCGCTTCCATTCCAGCAATACCAAAAAAATTTCAAATTTTGTCATCTTTTAGAATGTATGAAAATAATTTGTAATTTATTTGGCGACCTTTCTAATGTTTAATTACTGAATTTAGCTGGCTCTAGGTCTGAAAATGTTGCGTTTGTTCACAACTGTAGACAACTTATGCATTGTACCACCAAAAAGAGCTGTTTGCCTATACAGAACTGTTTCATCGTTATCCCTAACGATTCTACAGTAGGCTTTTCGCGAATTGGTCCATAGGCGTGTTCAGCAGAATAACTGATTCTTGAGCAAGTATCAGAAAAATATTATGCATCGAATAGTTTCTGCTGTTGGAGGGAGCAGTATCGCTTTAAAGTAGCGTACTATTTATTTGATACATGCTCCTGTATCATGATACCTCAAATTGGCTATTATGATGCCGCATCACTCGAGTTCAGAAGGAAGATTATTGCAAATTGATACTTGATCAGGGAGCAAGTTGTTCTGCTGAACACGGCCCATGATGTAACCCTTCTAAAATGTTTGAACGCTCAGAAATGGTTCGGTTATCAAAAATGAAATATAAATATAAAATACCGAATAGTATTTCGCTTCCGGTTCGAGTTTTTATGTTTCGGTAAATGGTTCGGTTTTGGTTCTAACATTATTCCGGTATTCATTTCCGTATTGGTACCATTGAATACCAATACGTACCGGTATGAGACGGTAAAATATAAAGAAAGATCGCTTATTGAATTTGCGTCCATCCGATTTCTCAGCGAAGACATAACAATGAGAACCCCTGGAAAATAAACTGTCCTTTCTCAAAGGCATACTTAAAATTGTGCAAACTTTGTCTAGTTTTCTGCTCACCTTTTAAGTGCATCTTCTTTATTTTGTAAACGCTTTTAGTTTTGGAAAACTGATAATGATTGAAGCCATTTAACTGTTTTGTGAAAATTTGTTAAGCGCTGGTCGAAGAAATTTGACGATCTTTATACGACAAAAATTCTATGCACTTCTCTTGGTCGTTTGATTCTTGATCACGGATCATGTTTGTGTTTGCCGCAATATTAGACCCATCAAGATAGACTTGAATCTGTACACAAACCGTTCATATTTGTTTGCTCTTCGTGGTTTAAGCTCGAATCCTGAGGTCCGTTTACCATAGAACTCCAGTAGACTTCTTTTAATTCACCTTTTCTCTCTAATTAAAAGTAGAATTATGCTTGGAGTGATCTTTATACATAAACTAATTACACTGTGCCATTTGGGGTCTCGACTCTATCAACTTTTTAGTGTTGCACAGTTTTCGTCCGTCTATCTGTGTCTACTAAAAGTAGTCTCTTAGTTTCCAAGCTGTCAATCTGAAATTTTGCACAGAGTCTTTTGCTAAAAGCTGCTTAAATGTAGGAACAGACCGGAACGGATGATTGTATCTTATAGCTGCCATAGGAACCATGGGTCGAAAAATGGGTCCTTGTAAGAACAACTTTTTTGTTTTATTATTATTATTAATATTAAGTGTATTTAAACAGATTTGCAAAATTTAGTCAAAGTCGGATGACTCTATCCTATGTCTGCCATAGTACCGATCGGTCTAAAAACGGATCTTAGTGAGAAAACTTTTTTTTTTCCTATTTTTCGTTATTAAACTCGCTGATTGTTAATTTGATATGCTTTCAAAACGATCCTCAAAATTTGTTCAAAGCGTTTTCGTGTTCGTGTTAGCGATTTATACCTTTGATATTGAAGTAAAACTTTGGCACAGACGAAGTTAACTACTTTTCATTTTACATATGAAGTAAAAAGCTATTTGTATTAAATTTTCTTCATCAACTTTCCAAACCAATTCTAAACAAAATTACAATGTAAATAAATAAAGTCTGGGTGTTTTTTACTTTCAACCGCTTCATTGGGTCGTCGCCAATCCTCACAAATGCGTATAAACCAACCCTTGCACAAACCAACGGTGAACCTCATTTAGACTCATCAATTATGCTAAGCAACAAAGTCCTGTATATTGAAGGGTTGATGGTGATTCTATATCTTTGTGTGCTGAACACAAATCTGTTTTCCGAAATGGTCCATCACGTCGAGATTTTTAGTAATTTGAGCTTAAAGTTGTCTTTTTTGACTCTTTTTAGACGCGTTTTGTGGAGAACCTGTACGTTTTTTTTACTTTTTTTTGATATTATCGTAAGTTACTATTTTTTAACTTTGAAATAAACTATTCCAAAGAATTTTACAAGTATTTTTAGCGAACCCTTCAATATACTGGAAAAAGTCCAATTTTGTTGCCTTGTGTTATTCCCTGTATTATGTATTGATTCATCAACTTGGCCGTCAAAAATTTTTATCAATTTTACCGGATCCCGTCTAAATGGCTGGGCTATGCCCTTGAAACTCTTCCTGATTGACAGGACAACAATCACTAAACCCCATTTTTCCCAAGTGGTTTCACCCGCTCGATTCTTGTTACGATAGTATTGTCGCTATTGAACACGGCGTTTTAACCAATTTGAAGGACGCCCAATGCTCCAGCAGTTTCGTATACGAGCAAAATTTTTCCAAATTCGTCAGCCACACAGAAATCAATAAATATTTGTGCTTTTGATGATAGTCATCGCTGTAAATTTTCTACAGCATTTGAGCGGATGTCCACCATGTGATTGTAAAGCAATTTCTACCTCTGCCGTTTTCTAGTGACCACTTCCTTTACCTTCAACTCTAAGCACGACTATCAATCTACTTTGTTGTGTGGCGACCCGGAATTAACGATCAGCTCGACATTAACTTCTCCAATCGAGCACCTTATTTTGTTACCCGCAATGTTAGAGTCCATATATAATATGTCTTCGTACTATTATTCATGCTTTAATTTCCTGGCAGATTTACCGGTGATTCGGAAATCACTCTTCCGTTTGAAACCATATTTTTGGAAATTAGGAGGAACCATCGCACAGTGGGCCAGGTTGTATGGAGACAGTAGCTAAAAATACTTTCAGTAGATATATCGACTTGAAACTTTGTTTACAGATTTATAAAACCGTTAGATATGAGATTGGAAAAAAATAGGCGTGGCTAAACTCTCACACTCCCACCCCTACCATAGAATTTTACAAAGTGTAAGAAAATTTAAATATTTTAAAAGTGTTTATTTTGTTTTTTTGTTAGTTTTTGTATTAAAAGCCTCCACTTAACACAAAAAAAATCCAAAATAATTAAACTAATTAATAAATCCTAAAAAAAAGAAGCAAATTCTTTATAAAACATACTATATTTCGCTGCAATCTCAGATTTTAGACTAAATCCAGTAAACCAGATATATATTTTAGTCGAATTGACTTGTGCTTTCATGGAACACTCAAAAAAGAATCAAACACAACAACAGCAGAGACCAGGAATGTAATATTGCATCACAGAAACAAATAGCAAAAAAAAACCGCATTTTAGGCCTTGGGGAATAACACAACTTCCGGCACTTTCCGGCAGTTAAACTTTGTAATTTTAGAATCCTAAAAGGTTGACCAATTTTATCAAATAAGTTTCTTTGGGGGAATCAGGGGGGATCCTAACTATTACTTTAGCTGAATAGCACACAAGAAACTAGTACTGACAAAATATAATTTTTATAAAAAAAACTCAACAAATTAAAAACATTTTATTTATAAAAAAATTAAGTTAGTAACTTTCTTTTTACTTTACATTTACTTTAATGTTGTTTTAATGGTTTTAAATTTCACTTAAATTTCAAAAAGCTCCCAGAGTAAGAACCAATATATTTCGTGCTCTCCTTTTTGAAGCCATTCTTATAGAGTAAGGTTGTAATGAAACAAAATCAATTATACATTTAAAAAGCTCATTCTTTAGCGAGATAGAGACAGCACGTTTGATGCCAAAATTCTCACTTTTAATTTTTTTATTTTTGGCCTATGGCAGAAACCACTGTGCATCGGTCGAAAAATGGGTCTTAGTTAGGTGGGTCTCAGAACTATCAAACACTTCACTTTCTAACAGCGCATGAGCATCAAAGCAAAGCAAACGTGTTTCTAATTATATGAAAATCTGTGGCGTAATGAATTTTCTATCGTTCTGAGTACGGGGCTTGAGAAAAACTTGTTGTTTTCAATGTTTGCGTCCCCAAATTTGGCCATAATTAGTATTACATGATATGCTATATAACGCAGATTTGCAAATTTTTGTCAAAATCGGAAAATGGGTCTTAGTGAGAATACTTTTATGTTTTTAATCTAATTTTTCCTAAACTCGGCGATTGTTAATTTGAGATGATTTCAAAGAAATTCGCAATATTTGGTCAAAATCAGATTACTATATGTCGGAAATTGGGGCTAAGTTGGAAAAATTTTTGATTTTAATGCTAGTGTTTTTCAACTCTGATGTTTTAAAAACAGCATTTGCAAGGGTATAAAAACTTCGGCACAGACGAAGTTAGCTAGGCCTTCTCGTTGATATCGAATATAGTTTAATCGAGTTGATATTGAATGATGACAAAAGCAGTGCGTTTAAGAAATGTTTTGTCAATAAATACGCTTGGAGTTACGAAACAGTGCTCTGCAATTCAGTAAGCTTCTGCATGATGAAGATTGAACAACTTTACCAGAAAGTCAATGAGAAAAGAGTAGCTGTGGAAATAGCTACCAACATAATCTCAGCATCAACTTCCACATAAAAAAAACTATCATTAAAATTAGGCAGATCCCATTCCCAATCTACATCTAGAACTTCCATTACCTTCAAAAGCAACCACTAAAAAATCGGGGTATTCCTGCAAGTGATTTTGATTTAAATTTCGGTGTGACCAGATAATCTGCAGAAAGCGACAAAAAAAACTGTCACACAAAATCAAAATCAAATCACTTTGCTGGAACGACCTAAAAATCATGTTGATTATCGTCAGCTTCGTCGAATATTAAAATGAGGTAAAATGTACCCAAAATTGCAAAAGAAAACGGTTCGATTCGGTTAATTTTGTTGACAATTTGAAGGCAGAAATGTTAGTAGTGACCATTTCCTGCAACTGACGTCTCTTCAAAATATATCTGCCCTAATGCTGTTGCAGACTGAATTCTGATTAACTTTTTAAAGATATTGGTATGAATTCTTCTCGGATTTGGAATTGCCTTTCGTGTATGCCCTGGTGGATGAAAATACCATAAAAACATCACCGTTCTTAAGGTGCTTGAATTTCGAAAATAAAAGTTTAAAGTCCAAAATTTCCAATTGGAATGTATAGGGCGCAAGAATTGAAAGAAACCCAGTAAATCCAACCGAAATCGCGACTTAATTTGCCTCAAATACAATGTTAAAGATCGAATCTGTGGCTTATAACCTTCATAAGCCACTGAACAGAACCAGTCACAATTCCCATTTATTTATTTCTTTTTATTTTATTAAACAAATTTTGTAAAATACATTAGGCATTGCATATTTTTTTATATTTGAGTTGCATCACTATTATTTGTATTCAGTTTTTTATTTCCTTAACAAATTTTTGTTTCTTCGATTTAAATCTCTGCTTTTCCAATTCTAAACACTGCTCATCTGCGATATTTTTGCTTCTGCGTGCAAACTACTATCTGTAGAAGGTAGAGATGCGCCCAGGAATGGATTTCATCGGGACCCGAAAAAGTGAGGCATCAAGACGGGACGAGATTAATTGGTAATTGTTGGTCTGGATCGAGACGGGTTGGGATAGAGTTGTGTCCGAATCGGGACGGGATGGGATCGAATTTTATTTCCCGCGCCCATCCCTACTAGAAGGTAATATATCTTTTGGGCTGCACATGATCCCACATGGGCAGGTTCCTAAGATGCCCGCAACGCTAGATTCGATGGGCTCGCCCGCGCTCTAGCTGCTCAATTTCATCCGTAAGTTTGACTGCGGCCACTACGTAATATGCTATTTTTTTTGTCATTTTCTGCAGGTTATCTGGTCACATCCAAACTAAAATCAAAATCAGAATGAAAACCACTTGGAGAAACAACCTTAATATCATCTGAGAAATATGTTATGGTTTTGGTTTAACTCAACGTTGTATTTGGGGAAAGTGTTTTCTTGAATGCCTTTCTGCATATTTAACACAAATATTCTCTTATGTCAATTCACAGTTCTCAAGTTGCTTTTCCACACTGCTTCGGATTTCCCACCAGCACACACAGTTTCCACTTTCCACTTTGACATTTGGCGCTGCTTAGCATTTCCGGCTTCCGCTTCAATCAAACCTAATCCACATCGAGTGCAGCATTTCCTTTCTTTTTACTTCGTTTCTTTTTTTTTTGTTGCTCTTCTTCGATTTCACATCCATTACAAACATTAAGTCGTTATTGCCCGAAATTAGCACAAATTGTTTTGAAATGGCAAGCCATGCGTAAAGTCCGAAAACTGGCTGGCTGGCTGGCTGGCTGTGCGCTCTGCTTGCCAACAATTGCTGCTGCCAGGCTTTAGAAAATTAACTCGACATCATCTCAAATCTGAAAAGGCTAATGTACTGACCCGGCCAGCAAAAAAAATAAGTTAAAAACGGGTTGAAAAAAAAAACAGAGCAGAAAACTTAGACGAGCAGGTAGCCAGCCACAGCAGCTGAACTCATTCAGATGCTCGACCCAAATCCTGCACCAGCAGCTAAAACAAACCAAGAAATGCAACAAAACAACAAAAAAGGGAAACCCAAATAAAAACAAAAGAAAACAACTTCTAGTCAGGCTTCCGTTTTTTCCAACTGGCCGTGGTCTGCCATAATTTTAACCTCGAAAAGTATGGCACGCCTTGCTCAATGCTTTTTCGTCAAACTCTGTGATTTTTAACCAATTTTTTTAAGAGGGCACTAGGGATAATCAAGATGAAAAAGTTACAATTTGGTGGTGAAATTTTAAATGAAAATATAAATTTGACTAAATTTTAAGCGATCTTTAAGAGAACAATTAAATAACAATATTGAAAATATAACAAAAATAATAATTCACATTGCTTCTGGTAGCATGAAGCTGAAGATTTGTACAAGAAACAATTGGAGTCAAAGCGAAGTCGGCGCAGTAGACTCATCAAATGTTTTACAGTAGTTTGAATATTGAACAAACAATCTCAATCTCGCACAAACACTTACTCTTTGCGCCTCAGCTGCAACTTTAAAGGTTGTCACGTTATTTCCACTCTGTTTGGCTTTAACCTTCTTACATTGTAGCTTGGTCTTCTTTCCACCAGATGTACTCTTTGCTGCAGTCATGTCCCACCTTTTTTAGGTAGCTACTACAATATACCTCTTCTCTAAGGAGCCAAGTTCAGTAAAAGTTCAAATTAATAGGTTCGAAATTAGGTAATGGGTAAATCTTTTTTTAGTATATTTTGTAGGGTGTTGCAAGATATTTGAACAGTGTAACTATCTGCTTGTGTTTGAACACAAGTGCGAGGGCACTCAAGAATAGATTAAAATAACGCACTCCCAAATGGGAGAGTCACATTTGTTAGCATAAAGAGTCCAAATTTCTAATAAAGACTTACTCAGTTTCTGGAACCACAATTTTAATCATATGCAATTTAATCGAAATCCCAAATTAGTTATAGTAAGTCTTAAAAGACTCAAAGAATTACATTTTCAATTAAGTTAACTTTTAACTAACAATGTGGGCAGAGTCTTTTGACAAAAGTGTCGCAAGAAATTGTTTAAAAATTGCATAAATTGTGAGGCAAGCAACCTGAAAGGAGGAAAAGAAGGATGTTCAACTGACGATAAAAACTTTTTATGATCTCCGCATAGGCCGTAAAAATGGACATAAATAAAAGTGATTGAATTTGGTTTAAAAGTAAACATTTTTCATATCTTTTTATCGATGTTTTGGTTTTTATAACTTTTCATTTTAAACTATTTCACTTGTTACGCATAAGATGCTGCGTAAGCAGGACATATTAAAAGCTTATGCAAGGCCGTAACCTGTTAAATTAGTCTGAACTATTATAATATCCTAAGCCATCAGATATAGAGAAAGTATTTTAAAAACAAAACAGAAAACATCTAAAATTCTGCAGAAGGTTCAGTCTAAAGGTTCGAAGCTCTTCGTGAAGCTTTAAGTAGAGCCTTAGGTTTTGGTATGAACATTGGTTCATAGCTTTTTAGATTTCTATATTTTCGATCATTCGAGCGAATTGGTAAAAGAAAAGTTATAATCGTTTCTTTTTTCTGACTTATCTAGCTATTTCATGCGTCAACCAATATTTATTATTGCTTCCCTTTAAAACAAACTCTTTCACTGCAACACAAAGTGCCCGGTCTTTGCAATTGAAAGATAGCCTCTACAAAGAGGCAAAATAACTGCTCAGAGAAAAAGTTGATGTCAACTCAAAACAAGAACGAAATGAGAACAAATGTTCTAAATTCCCTTGAAATTAAGAAAGTTCAACTAGATTGGAGACTAGTACTTTCAATACGGATAGAACAGTACAACAGTACAAGTTACAATACAATAAAGTTAATTTAAGAAATGTATCCCACCGCGCCAGTTTGGCCAACATCGAGTACGGCAAAGTATTGAAAGGGAAGCGCAAATACGCCAGGTCCGTATACTAAAGGTTTTGTTCGCAGATTTTATTTAAATGCGAGTGGTATATGTATAGGTAAAGCTCTTCCTTCCCAGCATACAATTTCATTTAAAAATACACGTTTTGTAAGCTTGCAAATGTAAGCAAAACGCTTATAAAACGCTGCTATGACATTTATAAAACGCATCAAAGTAAGCGTTTTATAATCGAAACGGAACCATCGTTCTAAGCTTATAAAAGACGATTGCAAAACACGTTTTTTTAAAACACGTAAAAACGTTTTTTGCAAACGTGTTAAGTAAATGATTAATAATTAATTTTTATACGCTTTCCACAAGCTTTGTAAATACGGTTATAAAACACGTATTCTGAATGAAATAATTAAGCGTTTTAAACATTTATTTTGTGAGTGTTCTTATTAGATTTTAGTTTTATTGTATTTGTGGTTTATTTTATTTAGTTTTATTAATAATAAACGAAAATGAAAATTCAATTAAAGTAGTGGTTTCTCAGTTCTTTTGAGAATTGTTGCTTTAATTTTAATACGATTTTTCGGGTATTGAAAAAAAGATTTCGAGGCAAAAACAAAGTCATCTTCCTTGGCTCCATTTTCACAAGTGAAAGTTTCTGCAATAGAATTAAAATATGAATGTAATTAATTGACTATAAACTGAATGAAAGCTTTCTAACTTACGACGAATGGCAGTGGCGACAGTGAAAGCTCGAATGCACTGCTTGTCCGCAGTACCTCTCCACGAAAAATTTTCTGCAACTCAGTCATCCATAAGTTTTTTCCACTTCGCAACGAATTTCCTTCAATTTCAATCTCTTGTTCTGGACGTTCAACCTCGCTCCCTACGGATTATGGTGCCTCGCTGTTCCACAAATGTTGGAAAACTTCGTTGGCGCAGTGCACAATATTTCTTGATTTTTTTGCTGCCGATATTAAACAAATTTACAAGCGCACGTAATATTTCATGTTAATTGAAATTTTTGCTTCTTTGCTCTTCAGCAACCACAACTGGAATGACTTTTTGAATGGCTTTGACTCTTTTTGCTCGCTTTCGGCCTAGCATTCCATGCTAAGTTTTGCCGTGAGAACGAGAGAGAGTGATAGTATGAGCACGAAAATTATAGTTTTGTGTCTTGCCTGCTCTCGATCGACGAAACAACATGCGCAAATCGCTTACAATAGCAAATGTTTTGTAAGTGTCGGAGGCTGCCATACGACAACGCTTGCACAAGCAATCTTACCTTATGCTTGGTTTGCAAACCGCTTGCTAAATTGCTGACTGGGTTAGGGATCGTTTTTGACTTACGTAGTTTGTGTATGCGTCGTACTTAAAACAGTGCCATCATCTGTAGACCATACCAGTGCAATCGACACTCGGCTTTGCAGTCGGACTTGTATGCACGCCATTTTTATTCAAAAAGAGCCAAAAAAATGTTCTTCCCCTTATTCATGTTATATTTATACCTTGCAAAGGGTATTATAATTTTGCCCAGAAGTTTGCAACGCATAGAAATCTTCATTTCCAAGCCCATAAACTATATATATTCTTGATCAGGGCGACGAGCTGAGTCGATTGAGCTTTGTCCGTCCGTCTGTCTGTCTGTTTCTACGGAAACTAGTCTCTCAGTTTTAAAGCTATCGAGCTAAAATTTTCCACAGAGTCTTCTATTTATTGCACGCTGCTAATATGTCGGAACCGACCGGATCGAATGACTATATCTTATGGCTGCCATAGGAACCTTCGGTCGAAAAATCGGTCTTAGTGAGAAAAAAATTTTTGTTTTCACTGTTAGCGTCCTCAAGCTCGGCTATTATTAATATTGTACGCTTTCAAACAGATTTGCAAATTTTGGTTAAAATCGGATGACTATATCTTATGGTTGCCATAGGACCGATCGGTAAAAAATGGGTTTTAGTAAAAATTTTTTTTTATTTTGTTAGCGTCCTTAAACTTGCTGATGACTTATTTTATATGCTTTCAAATAGATTCGCAAAATTGGGTCGAAATCGGATGACTATATCTTAGGCTGCCACAGGGCCGATCGGTCGGAAATTGAGTCTTAAGGGCGCTGTCCATGGCTACGAAATCGGCCGCGAAATGAAAAACTCCATATAAAAAAAACTGCTAAGGAATTTTTGTGTGTGGCCGTTTCAAATTCTGTTTCTACCAATCGCGAGAAATTCTTACGTTTAACACTACGTCTTGTTCGAGCTCTGTTAAGTGCTTTAAGTGCTGTTAACGCCTTTTTTTTGCCGTGACGTGAACAAAATAGGTTTTTATTCTAATTTGTGCTGCGAAATTGAATGGCCAAATTGAAAATGAAAAATGAAAAAAAAGAATCCTGCAGAAAGCGTCGCCTAATGGCACTTTCTATGGCCGGCAAGCTGAATTTAATAAACGCCATGAAAGTGAGGAGCGTGGTGCGGGACTTGGCGGATAAGAAACACTCGGAAACCCGCCAGAGAACACCGGCGGACCGGAGCACGGTCTGCAACATCATGTGGCATCTCCTGTCACCACAAACCACAAGCGAGGAGCTTAAAATCTATTTGGCCAGCATTGAAACACTTCACACTCCAGTCCCCTCAATCAGTTTGATTTGATTCGCCTAAACTATGTCTTCGATCACAGCTACCAGACCAAAAGGAAAATCATTGAACAGCTGCCGGTGCTCAATGATCGCGACAGTAAAACGGCCACAAACCAAATGCCCGCTCCCAGTTCAGTGGACAGCGAACTGCTGGCCTCCTGTCAAGCGGTAGTATAGCGGATAGTGCAGCCTAAAATGACCCCCTGAAGGTGACCGAGCAAAAGCGGATCGGGCAATGAGGATGTGCCCTACATCAATGCCAATTTTATCAAGGTAAGAAATGGGCGAACCAAACTTCAGCTTTATAAATCAATTCCATTTCCTAACGTTTCCCTGACAGGGCCCCGACTACGTGGCCAAGTGCTATGTGACCACCCAGGGACCGCTGCCCATTACTATTTTAGAGTTCAGCGGAGCCGCCAAATCACACAGGCTACAGCAGTACATCCTGAAGATCATCATGACCTGACCAACTTTACGGAATTACTTTCCAATCAATATGAACGAAATCTTTGCCATGGCAGGCAAGTGCGAGGTGTTCGTTAAGTGCCGCTGCTCGGGACTACATCGAATTGTCATAATGATAACAATTAATTTATTATTAATTTCATTTTATAATAAAAATATATTAAAATAGCACATTAAATATGTTATATTCATAATCCTGCAAGGTGTTGTTGTTTATAAGTTCGCGGGCATATTTAACAGCGCCAGAGCAGCGCAAGGTTTCTTTGAAACGTTTATCGGCAGAGTAAATTGTGCTATCGTGTTATTAACATAGGCTTAGCAGACTTTGTTAAGAATTTGCGGAATATCAAGTTTTTCACAAGAAATTTTTTGGCGACCCGTGGATACCGCCCTTTAGTGAGAAAAACTTTTTTGTTTTCAATTTTAACGTTCTTTAACTCGGCGTTTGTTAATTTGACATGTTTTCAAAAAGATTCGCGAAATTTGGTCGAAATCAGATGTTAATCTGTCGAAAAATGGGTTTTAGTTAGAAAAATTTTTGATTTTTACGTAAGCGTTCTTAAACTGTGACAGTTGCATTTGCAAGGGTATAAAAACTTCGGCACAGACGAAGTTAGCCTGGCCTGAAAAAATTATTAATTATTACACAAAATCGTCAAATTATAAGTTCATTTCATTTCTTGAGTTTTATTAAACGTACAAAAAACCCAAAAAATATTTCATGTATTAATTAGTTTCTCTGGCAATAAAATGTTAAAATTGAGATTTTAATACCAATGGCTTCCTCAGATTTAAATTAAGCCTGAAACTTGCGCCTTCTGCTTGTGCAGACTCAGTTATTTTGTTGTTGTAACTGATTTCGTAGGGAGTCAATTGTTTGTGCGACAGAGTGGCACCAGTTACCGAAAAAATAACTTTTGGAGCAAGGGCAAAGCGTACTTATGATGCGACCGAGAGATACTTGGGCGACCAGATCGCAATTTATAAGAAAACATTGCTTTTTGACCTAGAGCTTGGAAAGTTGCTTAAGAAAAGTGCAAACATAGATGAGGGTTCCTAAATATAAGCGAACTAGACCATTGCACAAACTCGAATAAGAATCGAAAATGAATGGCTTAACTTTAAATTTAAGCGTTGAACTTGAAACTTGATTTGAAGTTAGATGGTTTTCGGGTTCAAACCCGATTCCAAAACAGTTTAAAATAGTTAAAATCCGTCTTGAGCAACATAACAGCTGGTTGAAAATTGCTTAGAAATATTTTCGAATTTGGAGAAACTGAAATCTAAAATGAGAAATTAAACAATATCATAATTTTCAACCAGCTGTGGTTCCAATGAAGCTTTTTGTGAAAAATAACACTTAAGTGAGGTTGGTTACTCTCAATGGAGAAGAGTTGATGAAATGAGAAGCAAATGCACAGTTTAGGCTTAAAAACTATTAACGAAATACTAAAATTTTTGGCATAATATGTGTAATTTGGAATTACACAGGAAAAAAAGATCAAATATCAGCCCTATCTTTAATAATATCAAAATAATATAAACTTTTCATTTCAATGTGATACTATTTCCACCTAAACATATGGACGCGATAATATCATCTTGATATGTAGGCCGATTCGATACTCTAAATACCCAAATGATACTAAATATCGTGATTTTTCTTTTCTGTGTAGTTTGTAAATTACCAAATAAGTTAGAGCATTAAAACTTCGTTATATTCATAAACCACCTTTTTTCCATTTTGCTCCTTTCCTTTCAACCTATTTTTGCCGGTTTTCTTTTGCGTTTACCGTTGGCATTGTGCGGGCATAATAGCCTGAAATTAAATCAGCTAGCGCGTGGGTAACTTAAAATAATAGCCATTGCTTATGTTTAAGTAAAATATGTACTCAGTGTATACGAAGTAAGTGAAGCGAAGAAATGGGCAACTTCATTGTGCCAACTTTTTCTTTTTGGTAAAACTAAAATTCATGCTGCTTACGTATTACCGTTTCCGCTTGGCCAGTCTGTTGCCAGCTGCATTTTTTATTTCGGCCAGTTATCGCTGCCATTTTCTGTTCTGCCTAGCTTAGTGAGCTGCTGCTGAAGAGCTTTTGCTTAATTTTCACCTGCACTTTTTGTGCGCTTATCTGGGAGTTGAGAGCAAACAAGTTAGTTGGCAACACCATAATTTCCACTGTATTTGCATTTGATTGCCACTTCATGTTGGCCCAGCTAAATGTCTATAATTTATTGTTTGCCTAGCGCAAGCATGAGAACACGAGAAGTGTAAAGGATACGGACGCTCCGTCACTTGTCCGTCACTTGAGTGGCGGTTGGGTTAGCAGCGGAGCGGGGAAATATTTCAATAATAACAATTAATAAATCGAAATCGAGTCTGAAGTTAAAGTGCTGCAGCTCTACCTCCCACTCTTACACTTATTGGCCCTTATTGATTTATGGCTCTGGTCAAATGCGCCACTTAGTCTAATTGTTTATGTGTCTGGGTTTGTGGTTTGAATAGCAAGGCGACAGTGCTTGATTAGCTTTGTATATTTCCTGCAAACTCCGTTGTAATATTACCTGAATTGTTGAACAAAATAAAACACACACAAACAATTGTCACGAGCTAATCGTAATCACTAAAGGTAAATACAAATGTAAAATATTTTGATTAAAGTGCTGTTACAATAGTTTTGTGTCGTTCTATAAAAGTGCAGCAAAAAAAGTATTGGGTCGTCTGCTTAAGTATTTCCACGGGACGCGTGTCAACGGGTAACAAACAAATTCATCACAAAACAAAGTTATCACAAAACAATTTCAACACTCGTCTTTATAGCACAGAGTCATATCACCTAACACAACAAGAGATAGATGGAGATAGTAAATAAAATGCAAGTGTATAGTACCAACCTCATCAGGGATTTTTTTTCAAAAAATTTTTGCCTCCGGCGCAAATTTATGTCAACTAAACATACGTCATTTCAACACAAAAATTTAACACTACCAAGGAGTAATGATCAATTTTATTAGTAAATAAAATGCAAGTGTACTTAAAAATGTGCATACACTTTCGAAGGTACAGACTATACTACACTCGAGTTCGACTGAAATTTGAAATTGTTGAAATTGTTGTGTATTCTATTTCCTGGTGTTAAAATTGAACTGTGTTGAAATTGTACTGTGTTGAATTGCTTGGTGATGAAATAAATTATGTTGAAATTGTAGTTGTGTTGAAATACCTTGTGTTAAAATTGAGTTGAGTTGAATTTGTTCGTGTTTAATTTGTTTTGTGTTGAATTGACGTGTGTTGAATTGACGTGTTGAGATTGTTATGTGTTGAACAGATGTGGAACCGGATGGAGGAAATGTTTAGCTTTAAGTATATATTTTTGAAATTTCGTATTTTTAATACCGAAATAAGATGTAAAAACATGAAATGATTTTTTACTTGTACCACTAAAATTTTAGTTTTTTAAAAAGTTCAAATCTACTGAGCCAACTGAAGATATTGGTTTAGAAAACTGAAATTTTGAACCAATGCATTTTACACTAAGGGTCATCAATAAATAACCCAGGAGAAACGAATTAAAAAAAATTTTTCACTCCACCCTAATAGTTAGTTTAAAAGTCAGTTTAAAAGCTACCGTAACTAAACTTTGCACGAAGTTTGTTGGTACAAATACGCTGCACAATTGTCGAAACCGGCCGGATCGGATGAATTTAGCATATAGCTGCCACAGGAACCATTGGTCGAAAAACTAGATTTAGTGAGAAAAACTTTTTTGTCTTTAAGGCAAACGTCCCCATAAGATTTCTATGCTTTTACATAATTTTACCAAGTTTGATAAAAATCAGACTACCATATGGTATAGCTGCCATAGAAAAGACAGGTCTGAAAAAAGGCTTAGTATGAAAAGCCTGTTTTGTTTTCAATGCTTTAGCTCCCAAACTTCTTACTCATCAATATTATATGCTACCACACAAAATTGAGGCCAATTAGGATCCAAATCGGGTGAATATAGAATAAAGCTGCCTTTGTAACCAGGAGAAAAACTTTTTTGTTTTCAATGGTAGCATCTTAATACTTCCTAGTAGAGCTGCAAAACAATCGCTGGTGACGCTATGCGACTTTTTCGATAGTTTTAAGACAACAAGTCGATAATATCGATAGAGTATCGGTTTCTCTACTTGCAATTAAATGAATGAAAAACATACTTCGTTTATACACACAAAATTATTTGTGCTTAGTGCCCTTAAAAGTATGCAATGCTTTTGAAAAGAAATGATTCAGAACTATGATTATTTTATATAATATATGGCTTAACACAGATTATATTATATACCAATAACTGGTACGGTAATCTGGAAGAGTATACAGTGCCCTATAAACAGTGATTATGTATGACGCTGTCATAATTGGCTATCAATGTCTGCGTTCTAATAGATAATTATAAAAGGAAATAAAGTTTGCATACTTTGAAGGGCATTAATCATGATAAATTTGGTGTGTATAAACGTAGTAACAGAGAATAAACATACGTCTATTACAACAAGCTCCATTTATTTAAAGAAAAACTTAGAAATAGAAAACATAATAACTTCAATTAGATAACATTTTCATGAGATTAATTAATTAGAGTTGTATTTTTATGAGTAATATAATATATTGGAAATTATCAAAAAATGTTTCCATTTACACATTCTACATACCCTGGCCTTCAATATCCATTATTTGCAAAAATTTAAGTGATGTGCAGGTCCACAAAGTTAGCAAATAGTTGACGCCAATTTTATCACAACAATCACTTAACTCAACAGCTGACTTTGATAATTGATAACAATTTCAAGGTTGCCAAACAATCGAAAATATTATTCGATTCTGTGCATATAGACTATCTAGTTTTAAGGTGTATTATCAAAAATTTGTTTTGTTTCCATGAAATTTTCGACTTTATGCCAATTATTTCGCGATTCTGACCAGTGTGCATTGTGACAATTTCACATTGTGTGACTGTGTGAATTTCAGTAGAGACGGAATCCCTATCTCGAACACTTCCGAGAGGTTGAGTAGAAAGATGTGGCCAAGAGTTTTGAGTCTCCTTCTACTTAGAGCTGGGCAATGACAAAGAAGATGCAGTAATGTCTCCTCCTCTTCCTCACACTTGCAGCTTCTTCAGAAGTCGTTGTGAGCGACACCCAAGCGTGCTGCATGCCTGAAGATGAGGTAGTGACCCGTTAGGGCCCCAACCAGAAGGGAGAGGTTATCCCTACTTTGGCGCAGAAGACTGTTGGTTCGCTTCATGTTGAACGAAGGCCACGAGACCGTAGCTGCAGCGCAAACCGGAAGGTTATTCCAACGTGTCGTAGGCAGGCGTCAGCTTTCATTCCCAGTGTTTAGCTTGCATCCCTATCAAGCTCTGAATGGTAGTACCCTGTCTTGCCAGTTTGTCGGCTGACTCGCTACCCTCAATGTTACGGTGTACCCAGGTACCCAGATGAGGTGTATACGGAGATGCTGAGCGATCGCATTTAAGCGTTTTGGCGTTATTGGTGTACGAGTCAAGAGCCCTTAGAGCTGCTTGACTATCTGAGTAGATGTATATGTTCCCTTCTTCGATCATGAGTGTGCTGAGGTATTGGGCGGCCTTCTGGATGGCCACCAATTCTGCTTGGTACACAACTGCAATGATCAGGGAGCCGGAATGAGATTTCCGTATGTAAGTCGGTGGAGAAAACTCCCTTTCCTACTATCGCTATTATGCTATCGATGTATCGGAGCAGAAAATTGCGCATATTGTAACAAGTTAAAAGTAAAATTTTAGTTAATTAAATTTGTCATATTTGTTAATTTGATTACATGATTAGATTGTTGGTATGGGCAGAAGTTCCGGAGAAGTTCAATGGACAAATTTTTGAATCAAATTCTTTCGATAGTACTATCGATACTAGTGGAATACAATCGATATACAAACTATCGATGGTGTACACTACTTGACAGTGGCTTGACAGTGACACCCATGACACCCGCTCTTGTTTAAGCCTATGAACATAGGGATAATACATAAAATTTTTCTGAGTAAGTATAGGTTATAAGTATAAATTATCTTTAAGCCAAGTTTCCTTGCAAAACAACTTAGTAGACAAAAACACCCAATGCAAGGGTATAAAAATCCGTTAAAAATATTAAAGTCACGTAACTGGGCTGCCATTTCCGGACACGCGCCGCACCGACTCTCTCACACACACACACACACGGACAAACTAAGCCCACATTAACATTTGTTTGTATTTGGTTGCTTTGATTACGCTTCGATTTTGTATGTTACCAAAAAAAAAGAAGAACAAACCCCAAAAGCTAGGTGAAAACTTTTTTTGCAAAAAGTTTTAGTTTTGGCTTAGTTTTTTTTTATGGTCTTCGCGCACGTGTGTGTGTGTGTATTAGTGAGAAAATGATTTTATTTATGAGCATTATGAAAAGTTAAGTTGAAAGTCAAAATCCATTGGCTAGTGGAAAAGTGTTAAAACTTTATTGTGTATACAAAAGGCCAAACAAACACTCACACACACTCGCACATGCGTGAGCTGTTTTTCAGTTTTTTTTTATGCATGGCCATCACATCAGCCAAGCCTAAGCAGACGACGAATGCAAAAGGGTCGCTGACATGCAACATGCGCGCCGTTTTCAATTTTAACGCTCTAGGCAGACCTCAACGTTGTCTAGCAAATCTTAAAGCGCAGACAGGAAATAGCATAATCATCATCATCATCGTCATCATCGTCATCATTATCATCTAGGTGGCTTTTTGCTTTTTGTGTTCGCAATGTCCTTGCACGACTTTGCTGCTGCTGCTGCTGCTGCATACATTTTAGGCTTTAGTTTTTTACGTGTGTTTGCTTTTAATAGTCGCCTGTTTGCTGTTTGCTTTGCTGTCAGCATTTCATGCGTGACAAACACTCGAGACGCACAAGTTTGCGTGACTTGGTGCAAGGGAAGAGAAATGCTCACGAATTTGCCTTGAAAATTACCAAAATGGAAATTTACCAAACACACACACACACACAGACACATATGTAGATTAAAGAGTTAAGCGCTTGTCACGTCATTTACCTTTTGGCGGCCCTTTCCCCCCCCCCCCCCAAAAAAAAAAAAAACAAAACCTCGACTCGCACTCATTTGATTTTCATGTTTATGTTTGCCCAAATGTCAAACATGTCAAATTAATTTTCATTTATTTGTTTTGCTTTTTAGATAATTGAATGTCTCTTTTTATTTGCTCATTTCATATGCCAAAAACTTTTGTACTACACACAGACTCAGTTATTTATTTATGTATTTGCATTTGTGGTTTAATTTCAGTTTTTGTTTTAAATTTATGTGTAAAGCGAAAATTTAACAACAAATTTTGTGTAGCAAACAAAACTACACAAATCATAAATCTAATGTTAAATATGAGATTAAAAAAATAGAATGAAATAAAATTATAAATAAATTATCAAATATAATATTATTCCAAATAATGTGCAGTCCTCACTTAATGACTACAGTTTTGATCATGACTCGGATGACTCGGAATCAGATGTGATAAATCCATTTTCGTTTGAATTAGCTGTTGAAGAAATCTGAATGTAATAGTTATAATATGGAATAGTTGAATAGTAGAGTAAATTGATGTAAATCTTTTCAAATTTAAGCTTTTTATTCACAGCTCTCAAAAAATTTAATTTTTGATCACGTATACGCTATGTTGCCATATACAGGCGGTCAGGGAAGGCGTAGTCAAATTAACTTAAAATTTTGTTTCAATATTTAGAGTGCTAAATTTAACAAATATACCAAGTTTCAGCTCGATATGTGTAATATTCGACTTTATGCCACTTTTTTCGCGATTCTGACCAGTGTGCAATGGTTCAGTCGGGAGGAACGCCCCCTGTCTTAAATAGGGAATTATATGGTATCGCAATGGGCTTATCTTGACCTAAGTGTAGGGACAGTCTTACTGTCCCTAGCCATCTCAACCTAACCTAACCTAACCTACATCGATAACGGGTCACAACAATCGATGGTTGGTCAAATACAAAAACATCGATAGTATCGTTTGAGCTATCGATGTTTTCACAACACTAGTCAAGTCACCGTCAAGTCACTGTCAAGTCACTGTCAAGTCACTGTCAAGTCACTGTCAAGTCACTGTCAAGCCACTGTCAAGTCACTGTCAAGTCACTGTCAAGTCACTGTCAAGTGCACTGTCAAGTCAATATACAAATCACTGTTGAGTCAAAGTTAATTCATTCAGTTTAGTCACTGATCAATTCACGGTTAAGTCACTGTCAAGTCACTGTCAAGTCACTGTCAAGTCACTGTCAAGTCACTGTCAAGTCACTGTCAAGTCACTGTCAAGTCACTGTCAAGTCACTGTCAAGTCACATTCAAGTCACTGTCAAGTCACTGTCAAGACATTGCAAAGTCACTGTCAAGTCACTGACCCCCCACTTCCCACCCACTTTCCCCTCAAACCATTCCACTCCACACACAACCCACCTACCGCTACGGCAAATGGCAAAAGCGGCTGATCTTGCAAATATAAAATGAAAAACCAAAATTTTACTCAAATGAATCTTTTGCAAAGACAACATTTTTCTAGTTTTAGTTCCCCAGTCAAATGTCCTTAAAAGAGCTTCGCTTCAAAAATGGAACAAATGTTAATATGTTGTAAATTCTTAGGGTATACACAGATCGGCTGGGCCCAGCTCAATTTATTATACCCTTGCAAAGGGTATTATAATTTTGCCCAGAAGTTTGCAACGCATAGAAATATTCATTTCCGACCCCATAAACTATATATATTCTTGATCAGGGGGACGAGCTGAGTTCATTGAGCTTTGTCCGTCCGTCTGTCTGTCTGTCCGTCTGTCTGTCTGTCTGTCCGTCTGTCTGTCCTGTCCGTCTGTTTCTACGCAAACTAGTCTCTCAGTTTTAAAGCTATCGAGCTGAAATTTTGCACAGAGTCTTCTTTTTACTGCACGCTGCTAATATGTCGGAACCGACCGGATCGGATCACTATATCTTATAGCTGCCATAGGAACCATCGGTCGAAAAATGGGTTTTAGTGAGAAAAACTTTTTTGTTTTCAATGTTAACGTGATTAAACTCGGTCATTAATAATATTATATACTTTCAAACAGATTTGCAAATTTTGGTCAAAATCGGATGACTATATCTTATAGCTGCCATAGGAACCATAGGTCGAAAAATTGGTTTTAGTGAGAAAAACTTTTTTGTTTCCAATGTCAACGTGATTAAACTCGGTCATTAATAATATTATATACTTTCAAACAGATTTGAAAATTTTGGTCAAAATCGGATGACTATATCTTATAGCTGCCATAGGAACCATAGGTCGAAAAATTTGTTTTAGTGAGAAAAACTTTTTTGTTTTCAAAGTTAACGTACTTAAGCTCAGTCATTAATAATATTTTATGCTTTCAAACAGATTTGCAAATTTTGGTCAAGATCGGATAACTATATCTTATAGCTGTCATAGGAAGCATCGGTTGGAAAATGGGTATTACTGAGAAAAACTTTTTTGTTTTCACTGTTAGCGTCCTCAAGCTCGGCTATTATTAACATTATATGCTTTTGAAACAGAATTGCAAATTTTGGTTAAAATCGGATGACTATATCTTATAGGTGCCATAGGACTGATCGGTCGGAAATTGAGTCTTAGTGAGGAAAACTTTTTTGTTTGAAATTTTATCGATCTTAAACTCGGCGATTGTTAATTTGATATGTTTTCAAAAAGATTAGCGATATTTGGTCGAAATCAGACGTTTATCTGTCGGAAAATGGGTTTTAGTTACAAAAATTATTGAATATTATGTAAGCGTCCTTAAACTGTGGCATTTGCATTTGCAAGGGTATAAAAACTTCGGCACAGACGAAGTTAGCTTGGCCTTCTCGTTTTTTTTTCTTTTTGCAGAAAAAGGATTTGCATAGCGCTGTCAAATGCTAAGGTCGAGTTATAAGTTTGTCTGCTTAGGCAGTGACGTGACTAGGGATCAATGTAAATGAAGCTGGCTAATTAAAGTTTTTTTCCTTTTCTATGAATGCCAGCCGGCAACATCTTCCATCTCAATTAGTGCAATTTGTTCGTGTCATTAATGTCAATTGCTCGCGTAGAAGTGGCACAAACGGCTGTGGCAAATGACAATGAATAGGCGAAAAGACAGGGGACAACAAAATTAGCGCATGACTTTCAGGCGTAAAATTGAAAATCATTGCAGTAACACCTGCCAGTCGTTCAGCCACCACGAACTCCAACTCCGACACCCAATGGGAGGAGGAAGCATTACGTGATTTTCGTTTATGATTTCTGCTTACTTTAAGCACTTCCGTTCTTCTGTTTCCGTTGCCGTTGCCCTTGTCTTGGGCCATAAAAATTAATATTTATGCTCTACACTTGTGTGTATGTAAATATGTAAATGGCTGAGCGTACATTACATCAAATCGCATCGATTATTGTATGTATGTGTGTGTGTGTGTGTGTGTGGACCGTAGAAGTGGTAGAAACAGCCAAAGCTTCGCCTGGGCACGGTGATTTATCATATTTATGTTAGAGGATGGCGGGTTAGCAGCATAGTTTGTGCTGCACATGCACAGGTGCCCGGGTTCAGGACCCTAACGCAATTTGTTTCGCTGCCTGTCGAGCAGCATTTTATGGCCAAAGCATCAGCAGGGGATCACATAGAGCTGGCCAGCCAAAGTGCTCTTTCTATATACCAACACACATAGCATGGAGTGCATCTCCATATGTGAGTGAGTGTGTGTGTGTGTGCGTCTCATTTAAGTGCTTTGCATATTATTTAAAATTGTCACCCACAGTTTTATAGCAAATATACGACCAGAGTATACACTCAAAGTACAGTTCAAGTGCAATGGTGGTAAGCTAACCATTTTTATGGAGACATTAGCAGACATATAATAGATATGTATATACAGGTGCATTTGATGATTACAACAATTTAAATTTAAAGGCAGTTGGAAATGAGTTCAGATGAGCTACATAACAGTTAAGTCTGCGGACACTATTAAGTTGACAGTTAACAGCGCACAAATATGGGTGCATTTCGAAAAGCAAAATTAATAAAGCGAAAGGCGCACGTGTCTTTTAATTGGTGTGGTGTCGCCTGAACGGATAAAGTCATTACGAGAGAGAAAAAAAGGGCGTGAATCAAGGTCGGCCAAATTGTGCAGAATGAAATGAATCTTTTAAGCCTTCAATCTGCAACTGAGCTGAAAGTGGTTTTGTCTCCACACACAATACTGTTTTTTTACCATCTGTACCTAAAGTAAACACAGAGTATACTAAGTTTTTGCAAAAGGATTTAACATGGTAACCATTTCCGACCCTATAAAGTAAATGTATTGTTGATCACAATCAACAGCCGAGTCGAAATAGGCAATGCACACTTTACATATTGCCTGTTCGCAGAACTAATGTTACGCTTTTTGTGGAGTCTATGTAAATAGGCTTTGGACCTAATTTTATCTTTGAGCAGCTGACGCCACATTGTTGACACTCAATGTGTTGGAGTTAAATTATGAGCTATTTGAGTTGAGCACAATTGATATAGTTGCTTTGTTGAGCTGATCTTAGCTGAATCATTTCAAACATGTCATATAGATCATGGCTCACGTCATGAGCTTTTATTCAATGAATCAATAATTTTGAGTGCTATGATTAGAAGTTCATAGATAGTTCAAATCAGAAACAAAGTCAAGGGGAACTTTGATTCAATTCATGCAGAGCTCTAACAGGCATGTCCGTCTGTCCGTTTATATGAACGCACAGATCTCAGAGATGGTAAGAGATAGAGATATGACAGAAATTATGACAATAATTTAAAGAATTTCGGAAAGTGCTAAAGAAATCGGTTAAGAAAGCGTTGATTGAAACAATCAAAGATAGTTTAGTCGCAGAGTTTATTGCTTTGGAATTTTCGCAGCTTTGTAAAGTAGTAAAGTACGTTGAAAACTTACTTTTTGTATGGTTTTGTAAACGTTTCTTCCAATAAGGCAGATCGTTCGAGGAAAAGGCAGAACCAAATTTTTAACGAACTGTTAATGTATGGTATCCAAGGTGAACTACATCGATTTGGAAATTCTAACATCAAGCATACTGTACCAAAATTTAAGCAGTTCTTAACAGATGTGCTGCCGAATCTGGACGCGTGTCGTTTTAAGCACTATATGAGGGTAAACTGGAGAAGCTTCAAGGATTTTTGAGCTTAATAGAAAATGATAAAGTTTTTATTGGTTTTCGCAGTAGTCCACAGATCCCAACTAACGTTCAACTTATATTAGTTTTATAATGTCTTGGGTCCAATGGCGAAGAATCACCGATTATTTAAACTGCAGCATGATTTGGGATTAGTAATGGTGGCACCATTCAACGAATTACCCGAAGGGTATTTAAAGGTTTTTTCAAGCTTGCTATATAGGGTGGCCCAATTGCGCAGAGCCTAAGACCCTTGCAGAAGCTTCAGTTGATGAATTGCCGGAATGCATTGACTATTTTAATGGGACAGAAATGAAGCAAGCTTAAAAGCCGTGCGATTGTTTCTCACAATCAGTTTGACAGAAAAATTCAAATCAGCCTTAAGACCGATTTTGATTTCCTTTTGTTTGACAGTTTTTTTTTTCACTTTCTGCAGGTTATCTGGTCACACCAAAATGAAAATCATAATCAGAATCAAGATCACTTGCAGGGTCATGTATTGATTATACGTTAAATTAATATTTTTGTGTAATCTTTTCCATATTACGATTTCGTAAACTTAGACAACGCGTTCTGCTTAGACCTCTGTTACACTACGGCTGACAGTTTATCATGCAAACCACTGAGTAAAGTGTATTTAGAGCAGAGTTTCCTGAGTGGTTCGCATGATAAATCACTCGCTACCATCACTCACTAAAGATGGAGCTATTTTACTTGCTGCGTTTCTTAGGCCTTTAGCAATGGCCTTAATATATCATTGAGCGTCCAGAAAATACGAGCTTTGCAGACAACATTATTAAAAAAAGCGATGGTAATGAACAGTCGGCGTTCTTTGTGTGAAGCCTTTGGCTTGCCGCTCTTATCTTATCATCTTTATAATAAAACAAAAGTTATTGATGTCTGATTTGTTGGATTCGTCTACGCTCCGAATAGCAGAATACCCATTAAAGTATATTAAAATGGTCCAAAAGATTGCAAAACGTGCCAATTTTTTATATGAGTTTCTTAATTAAAAAGATTTGATGGCAGTTGTAGACGGATAAATAGGATGTGAATGTCAATCGGTCCAAGAAAATTGCAAAAATTTTCAAAATTACAAAATGTAATAATGAGTTTAGATTATTCAATTCAATTTATATTTCTCTTCGCTTAGACTTAACAACTTGTGAGATCCTATCATTACAAAATTAAGAGTTACAAGTGCTGATTGAGCTTAGTTTATCATGAGACGGGTGAATAGACCGATGGTAAAGATGAAAAGTTCCAAAAAATTTGCAGAAATTTCTAAATTTAAACATTTAGATGGCGATTGTGTCCACCAATTCACGAAATTTACAACATTTTATAATGAGTTTAGACTATAATGAAAATTTTATAGGTGTCAATTGTAATGTAAGCTTCACTTCTTCGTTTTGGGTTTGAAAGAAGGCGTAGCAACCTACGCCGGGTAGCTGCAAGTAGATACATGAATCATATTTTCCCGTCCTCAACTTATCATAGATACTCAAATCATAGGTACATAAGTTGGGGTGACAAATTCGACGTCCGCCCCGGGCGCCAGAACATCACTCTACGCCACTGCACAGTGGCCAAAATAGACAATCTAGCGGAATTTAAGTCGAATTTTAATTTTTTAAAATTCCGATTTTTTTTTTTTATTATAACAACAACACTTGTCAAAGCTTTTGAACTAGTTCTTAGGTGCATTCCGGATCAGCTGCGAGCTTTCAAAGTGAACATATGTTTAGCACGTGGCCTGCCAAGATTTGCCTGCATTTTGTGACTCTCGTTGGTTGAGCAAAAAATCAAAGAAATTAAAGTTTATTGAGTCAATATCTTTTTTGCTCATTCAGATAAGGTATGAACTAAATAAAAATTATATGTTTGTGACCCGTCTTTTCATGTGTAGCAAAAAAATTGTGGTAGAAGTAAGTTGTATTAGCATATATGGTTTTGTAGCGTATACTGACTTCTTTGGACTATAACTAACGTCTGTCACTCTTGATCAAGCTAATGTTAGCATTTATGTAAAGCTTAAGTCCTTGTGGTGTGAAAATATTCAAAATGATAACCAACTACGGCCAAATGTTAAGTCTGTTGCACTTTTTAGGTGAAATGTCGGTCTCCAAGCGCTGGCAGAAATAAACCAAAAACTGACTTCTTTCGTAAGCAGGCTTGCAAAGAATAGGATTTTTTTTGAGAAAAAAATTTGAAATGGCTTGATATGCCGCTGTTTCAAGACAATTCAACGTTTAAGTCAGACGTGGGTCGTCCCAGGAAAGATTTTGGTGACCTCTGCCCCAAGACACAGATCAAAAAAGTGTCTAGTCTTGTTCAACAAGCAACATGTGAAGAGTTGATGGTGGCAACAAGCTTCAGCTTGTATAAATCTGGACTGCGAAGCTCATCAACAATTGTTTCTACATTAAATAAAGATAAGACAGCCGGACAAAAAATTAAAAAGTCGCTGGAGACACAAGTAAGGCTACAAATTCCTTACTCACCTGAAGAAGCGCTTGCTCTGTATATAGATGTCGGTCACACAAAACATACATACAAGCTAACACGATGTAGTGCTAAGGTAAGAAATGCAGATATATATCCAAGTTACCATAAGCTGCATTCGGCGAAGGTTATGTGCTATCCAAAGGAATTGAAACTTACAGACTATCTAACTAACAACACTGCAGAGTTTAGTAGGAGGATAAGCGGGGAGGATAAGCCTTTGGTGGAAGCTAGAAAATCTGAAATTCAACTGCAACTCAGAAAACACATGGGTTTATTGGTGGATATACCTATGGCTGGTAGTGGCAATACTAACAATGGGAATACTGCCAGACGATTTTTTAGTCAACCAGATATGGTAGCCCGCATTATAGGAGTTTTTGAAACACTAATATACAAGTTTAGTGTAATTTTACGTGTTATGGCTAGTGGATATGAAGTCAATACAGATGCATTCCGCTTATATGCCATGGAAAAAGCTGAGATATTTGTCGACACATATCCTTGGTTTTACATGCCGTCTTCTGTGCACAAAGTGTTAATACATGGTGCAGACATTATATCCCATGTAGCACTCCCTATTGGCATGATGCCCGAAGAAGCCCTTGAAGCGAGGAATAAAGAATTCTGGAATTTACGGCAAAACCATTCCCGTAAAAATAACAGATGTAATACGATGGAAGACGTCATGAATGGGTTATTCATATCATCAGATCTGCTAATATCATCTCTGTCGATATCATCAAAAATGTCTAATAAAGATGTAAAGTTAGATAAAGTCGTAGCTGGGCTGCTCGCTAACTTCAAAAATTCCATGAATGATTCAGATTCATCAGATTCTGATTAATTACGTAATTGTTAGCACATGAAATTGTTTTTGTTGCTTCACATACATAGTTTAAATAAATAACTTATAAATTTCAAATATTAAGAACTCGAAAATGTATATTATTCAGTTGTATGGGAGCTATGATATATAGTTGACCTATAAAGTTTATATTTATAGAATAAGTGATGAATGTCTTAAAACCTTAAGTTTAAATTTTCAATAAAATAAGTATTCATTAACTCGAGTTATTAATTAAATTCCGCTAGCAGAGCTGTTTGGCCCACTGTGCACTCGCATGATAGCGATGATTAGTGTGGTCAGAGCTGCCACAGTTCTCCCCCTTTCAGTGACCATGTGAAAACGAATGATCTTTAAGTTTTGAGTCTAGTTGGGATGTATGTCTGGGAACAATGTCCGGAGTGATCATCAACAGGATTTGTTCAAGTCCCAATGTGAAGGACACCTTGTGTTTGATTCTCGCTGTGATGTTTGTTTCGTAGTTGAGTCAACGAACTGTTTCCGTTGAGTATGTAAAAAAATGTAAAATTGGCTCAAACAGCACCTCCAGGAGGGCCAGGGCCAAGCTTCTCTCAATCTATTGGCGTGTGTGCCGTTGATAAATCTGTAGTACTGAGCATGTGGGCGTCGATAAGCAAGTTTGCCCTAGCAGGGTTGAGGTTGTTGAGTCAATAGTACTGGGTAACCCCGAGCAGAGACTTAAGTGTGCCATTCATTGTCTACTTTGATTTCGATCAAGAACTCGTATTTAGACTCAGGCTGGCATCAATTGCCAAACAAAAAGCGTCTCGAGCTGTAGCAGGTTTGCTTGTTGTCGATCGGCTATGATGAAGGATGCGATTTAGATCCAAATTCAGCTGCGCTACGTACTTTCATAAGTAGGAACGATCGACAGGCTGCGTACCATGTAAAATCTGAAAAATTGGTCGGATGCTTGACCAACGTGAGATCGGTTACATGTAGTTGCAGAGTCGGCTGAGTGCAGTGTGAAATCGTGTAAACTGGTCTGCACCAGGACGTTGCATGTTTTCGGCACATGAACGGCAGGTGTAGGCCAGGCTGGGCAGCATGGGCTGCAGTAGTATGTGTACGGTTGAACGTGCAGGACCGGGGCGACAGATAGGAGGTCGGTGTCATGAAAGCCAAATGAGTGCACTCTTATACTTGCATGAAAATTTTGACTGAATGAGCGATACAAATACATACATATGCGACGGCGACACATGCGTTGGTGTGTATGGGTGGTAGATGCTGTCTGTGTGCACCCTCAGGGCACCAGCGAAGTCGCCAGTTGTCCGTCCGTCGAGGCATGCATCCTGAAAATCGCGCAGCAGCAGCGCTGCTACTGCAGGGTACAGATTATAATACAGTCGGGCTTGACCGACTTTCTTTTCAGTTAAAATTAAGTCATTTAGATTTACATCTAAAATGAAAACTTGCATTTTAGAAATTAATATACTAAATTCATATTAAATTATACCCTGCTCTTTTTTTTGCTGTATATAACTCTATAACCTATTAAAAAATTCAGTTTCGAAACTATCCAATTTCCGCACGAAACATTTTTTATGATTACGTATTGGATTGTTAAGCAGTTTTTCCATTTGGCTTATGAAATGCTTGTTTCAAACTGATTCTAAATGTTAGCAGAAAACTATAAATTCCTCTTCTACACACTTTCGGGTACGAATACCTCATAAATAAAATCGATAAGAATCAAGTCTCATTAATTATTTATGAAAAGCATTTAGACAGCAGCAGATAAAATTTATTTTTACTTTTCATTTTGACTCACAACAAACGTCTCATTGAGCAGCTAACATAGCCGGCGGCTAGAGCAAATGAGAGCTAAGAATGGCGTAAATCAAACGAAATGAAACTCTGCAGCATTAAAAGAAAGTACACATATTATATGTATATAGATGTGTGAGTGTGGGTTGTACTGAGAAGTTGATTGCTTTATAAGCGACCGAGCAAGCTCATTTGCTTGTGTTTGCATATTGAATGCTTAAAACGATTTGTAGCCTTTAATGCGCTGCGTGGTGTTACATAAATGAGCGGTTAGCATGTGTGTGTGTGTGTTTGTATGTGTGTGTAATTTGATAGCAAATCTTTTGCAACCCGGGGGGCTTATTTATTGTGTTTTCGAATCGATAATTCAATTTTCGGCATACTTTCGCGTTGATTTTGATGGATTTGTTCAATATGTGAGTATCGTATGACATTTTTGGTTGTTAATTTGCATCAATTTTGGTAAAGCTGTGGCTAATTTTGTTTGATTAATGTGATGAATGAGCCTGCCCCAAAAAGTAGGCAATGCTTTTCGTTCTCTTCTCACAAGTGCGCAAATTGAAAAAGGGTTCCATCACACACACACACACACACTCACACATAGACAGGCAGCATCAAAGCGCATTAGTTTGTATGGCACGCAAATTGGTTAGGCAGGCACTTTACAAACACCCTCACACATATCAGCCTCAAAATCTGCCATGTGCTCCATTTTTTGACACTCACCCACACACACACACACACCTGAAAAGCACTCTCTTCTAGAGCGAGCCATAGGTGAAAGCAAAACAATACAAAAAACCCAAAGTGGGCTAACACTGAGTGCAAAGCTCCAAAAAAACAGAAAGCAAAAGAAACTCACCGCCGTTGGGGCCATTGCAAAAGCTGACAGCTATGACGAGTGGGATGGGGTGGTGTGGGGGAGGGTTAGTCGAATAGGTGTGGGCGGAACTCATGTGATAGCGCCAGCTTTGATGGCGGCACCTTTTGTCTATGTGTTTTGGTCCAATCACTGTAGAAAAGGCAACAGCAAGTCTTCAGGCCAAGCACCTCTGCTATCTTTCGGGGCGCTGTTAGCCCCGGGCACTGGCTCAGCTTTGACACATGCCAAGTGTGCAGGCGGTGCGGCATGGGGAAAATTACAGCACTCCATACAAAATGTATAAATATCCGAGGTAAGCGGAGGATTTTGCTTGCCTAATTACAATACCAAAAGATGTTGCCATGACAGCTGCTTTCGGGCCGCTATTTATTTAGAGTTTAAACTTTCCGCTGATGGCGAAATCAATGAAATGAAATTTAATATTCTCGGCACTAATTACGAAAGTTGAGACGCTGCTAATTAGAGGATTTTGGGTGAGAAATATGCCCAGGGGGCGCCCCGCTCTAAGCTATGGGTCAGGCAACACATGCAAGCAATTGAACTAACGAAATCTTCTTCTGCTTTGTTTTGGACAAATAAAAATCGATTTTCAGCAGCAACAAATAAAATAAACGACACATAAAATAAGGCACACAAACCGAACTAGACAGACAATAAAAAAGAAGAAGGCAACAGCATCAGCAAGAAGCTGCCGGATGCCAACCCAGACAGGCGAAAGAGTCAACGTTGTTTGTTGTCGTGTGACTTCAAAGTGGGTGCTGCTTCAACTACGAGGGCAGACGTAGAAGTCGGTGGCATTTTTGAATTAGAATCGAAACGAAGTTGCTAACGAAAAGCAACAACTTCAAGGAATGGTTCGTCAGACAACAACTATGGGCAAAGGGATCAAAGTTCGCTCTTCCTATACCGAACAAAAGGTTCCCTATCTTCAGAGAGGAAATTGTGGAAACACTTGAGAACAAGGAGGAACAAGAACCAGCTAGAACAAAAGACGCCAAGTGCAAAACGCGGGATAATGCAATGGATCGCGCACTTACAGACACAGTGGAGCAAACACATATTAGGAAAGGGAATATAAAGAAATACTAATTTTAAATGCGGACAAGGGAAATTTCACTGTAGCAATGAAGAAAGACAAATATCAAACCAAGATGAAGCAAATATTAAGTAATCTAAATACCTACAGAATTCTTGGGCAAGATCCAACCTTACGTTTACAGGTCAAAAATAATTGATATGTGGACAAATTATTTAAGCTAGAAATTATCATTATAAAGAAAAATTCAAACTGACAACGAACACAGCCTTAACTCCAAAAATATAAGGACTTCCTAAAATACATAAAGATAGTAAGGCCTACATATATGTTCAATGATAAACTCAACGTCATATCAACAACATTTTGTACAACTTGACGACGCATTTCAGATACAACATAAAAACTAGAGGAAAGCTTACTTCGTATCTACCAAAGTTAATATACCCTTGCAGCTCGTATAATTTATATAAATTAAGGTTTTAAATGATTTTCGTCAAACATTCTTAACTGATTTATTGCCCAAACTTAGCAATAGATGGCGCCACCACTTTGACCATTTGCTTGCCAGTTTGTTATATGGCAGCTATACAATATATTCATCCGATTTTTACCAAACTTCCCCAAATTGTGTGGAAACTGCTAATATTCATAATTGGAAAGTAAAAAGACGTTACCGTTGCAAACAAAAAAGTTTTTCTCACTAGAACTACTTTTTCACCCGATCGTTGCTATGGCAGCTATATGCTACAGTCATACGATTTTAATCAAACTTGGCAGAATTGTGTGTTAGCATATAATATTGACTAGAAACAAGTTTGGTAGCGATAGCATTGAAAACAAAAAAGTTTTTCCTACTAAGACTTTTTTTCAGACATATCTTTTGTATGGCAGCTATACTATATAGTTGACCGATTTTCATAAAACTTGGTGGTATTATGTAAAAGCATAGAAAACTTATAAATACTTGATTTACGGGCGTTTGCGTAGAAAACAACAAAGTTTTTCTAACAAGAACTACTTTTTTGACCTACCGTTCCTATGGCAGCTATATGCTATAGTCATCCGATTTAAATTAAACTTGGCAGAATTGTGTAGTAGCATATAATATTCATCAGTAACAATTTTGGTAGCGATAGCATTGAAAACAAAAAATGTTTTCCTTACTAAGACTTTTTTTCAGAACTAGCTTTTGTATGGCAGCTATACTATAAAGCTAACCGATTTTGATCAAACTTTGCTGGAATTATGTAAAAGCATAGAAAACTTATAAATACGAGGATTGGGGACGTTTGCATTGAAAACAAAAAAGTTTTTCTCACTAAAACTAGTTTTTCGAACGATCGTTCCTATGGCAGCTATATGCTATAGTCATCCGATACGGCCGGTTCCGCCAAATGTGCAGCGTATTTGTACCAAAAGGCTTTGTGCAAAGTTTGGTTAACATAGCTTTTAAACTGACGGAGGAGATAGCATAGAAACAGACGGACGGACGGACAGACGGACATAGCTATATCAACTCAGCTAGTCATGCTGATCAAGAATATATAAACTTTATGTGGTCGGAGATGCTTCCTTCTATGCGTTACAAACATCTGAACTTTATGGATATTGTTGTGAGGAGTCATTCCTCACAAGGGGGCAAGGTAGGGTTAATAGCGGCGAATTGAGGAAAGCTCTCTCACGGAGAGCGACAAGAGTGAGCGAGAGAGATGATAAGTGGAGAGTTTGAGAAGAAGGGCCATGGCCAGAGAGGCAGCGAAGTGGATGACTGTGGCGAGCGGTGATTGGTGACAAGGGCCAATTGGAACGGGATCAAGGCCCCAGACCAGCGACAGAGGCGAGACAGGCCCCGCTTGAGATGTGAAACAGGCCCTGCTGGAAGCAATGGAACGGGGCCTGCGCGGCGGCTATAAAAGGAGCGGCTGAAGTACGCGAACGGAAGTCGGAATTGTAAACCCAAGTGCGAGTAGAGGTAAACGTGAAACCGAGACGGCAGAGTGACCAAGGATTGCGAGTAGTCGAAGCGATACTGCTCGACGATAAGTTGCAAGGAGGTCAGCGATAGCAAGTGGGGAAAGTGCGAACGCATCCTGCGAAAGGTCGGATCGAACAGCACGACGAAAGCAGCGAGACGAGCACTAGATAACTTGGCGAGTCCACGGTGTGGCACGGGAGCGAGCGCGAGCGGGAAACGTTAGTCATAAAACTTGAAGTGTAACGCTGCAAATTGTGGTCCTAGGATAAATCTAGCATAATAAATGATAGAAGTTAACTTCAAATACAGAATTTTAGTTGCATTATTAATCGTATGTATTCTTATTTCTGGCAATCCTCTACAATACAAATTTGTTGGAGCGATCCCCAAGCACTTTGAGCATTATTATTATAAAAAAAATATGTATTGTCGTCTTCCCTTGCGTCGATATCATTTGCAGACTCATCTGCAGATTCAACTTCACAAGCCAACAGCTGGATGACTTCTACTGGCAAAGCAAGTCTCTTATGTTTTTGGATCCGCCTTTTTAAATTTAAGGATGACATTATGGGGTCGGAAGTATCCATTGCTCTGTGAAAAACGTCTGTAAGGTTGTTAATTCGGCTGTTTTTCCTTGCATGGTGTAGTCTGTCGGATTTATATATTTTATTTCTGGATTCAGCTGCTTCTTCACCAAAATAACCGACTGGAAGAACAGTGTTTTTCAGGTATGACGAATAAGAAAACAAGAATGAATGTCGGTCATGCCCTACTAGGCCATACTCTGAACCAGTTCAGACCGCATTTCGCACTTGCTATCTGCTAGCGTGCAATATCTACCTGTTATACGCTCAGTTGTTAAACGCTCAGTTTCTCTGGATCCGTCTCAACTGGCATTGACTTTTTTGAATGGATCCAGCGTCGCAAATTGCCATTACAAAATCGATTACTCCTAGATTACTTTGCCTTCAGTATGAAGGAAATAATCGCATACAATCTGCATTACTTTGTCGTATGCATGGCCGCTTTGCCCACAGTCTGCATTACTAGTAATAAAACAAGTATGTCAGAGCCGAACTGCCTTCGGATTCCCATTACGAATGCGTATATTTTCTTTTAAATTGTAATGCAGAATGTTCGCAGTCCGTTTACAATTCAACACACAATTTAGGAATAGTATACTCAGTCGTAAAGCACTTGTTATACGATTCAATTTACTAAAGATGGAAAAGTATACGGATGGGTAAAGTACTTGTTTTACGATGCAATGCACTATTGATAGAGAAGTATATGGGTTGGTAATGCACGTGCATTACAGCCATTAAGTAATGCAGAGGTTTTTAAGTTAGTTTATTTTAAATGATTTTATTTGTTATTACTTGATAAATAAAATGTATGATTTTACAAAGCTTTAAATTGTTCTGACTACAAATGGGAAATACGTCGTATATCAGGGGGCATGTCCTTGTTTCGTCAGCTTTTTAAGGATGGCCAATATATTCATTTGGCCTTTTTTCAATTTTTTGTTTAGCTCTGCATAATCGTGTTTTAAGCCTCCATCACTTTTACCAATTGAGATTTCAACTTCGCAAGTTTGGTTTGCCGACAATTATAAGTATGTACATTACAATTAACTAACAACTAAGCCAAATTCAAGTGACTCCTCGCCACGTATGTGTCAAGTCACTGCTACACTTACTCATTTGTTCTGCATTCAGAATTGACAAATTTTGACAACATGTATATAGACACTCACTGAAATAATTTGATATTTGTTTTTAAACTCTTTGGAAAGTTCAACTTTCTTTCCAAAAGTGACAAGGGGACACTACTTGCTAAATATACAAATTGTTAGAAAAATACGAACGAAACACGCAACATATTAGTATCAACATATAGTACTAACCTGAAGAATTAACTTAGACAAATTTTGCTGTTAAGTCGATAAAATATTCCCAATCGGTTATGGCAACGCTGGCTGGAACTTAAACCCGAGACTTCTCACAAATGCTGAACACATGGATGGACGCCTTAGGCCACTCGACTATTAGCCTTAAGCAAGACGTAGCGTCAAAACCATTGTTAAGAAAGTACGCAGTTGGTCGAGGCTTGTGATCAAGCTCACCGCAGGAGCATGTTTTATTTTATACCCTTGTAGAGGGTATATTAAAATTGTTCGGATGTTTGTAACGCATAGAAGAAAGCATCTCCGACCACATAAAGTATATATATTCTTGATCAGCATGACGAGCTGAGTTGATATAGCCATGTCCGTCTGTTTCTATGCGATCTCCTCCGTCAGCTTAAAAGCTATCTTAACCAAACTTTGCACAAAGCCTTTTGGTACAAACACGCTGCACATTTGTCGGAATCGGCCGGATCGGATGACTATAGCATATAGCTGCCAAAGGAACGATCGGTCAAAAAACTAGTTTTAGTGAGAAAAACGTTTTTGTTTTTAATGCAAACGCCCCCAATCCTCGTATTTATAAGTTTCCTACGCTTTTACACAATTCCACCAAGTTTTATGAAAATCGGTTAACTATATAGTATAGCTGCCATACAAAAGATATGTCTGAAAAAAGTCTTAGTATGAAAAACTTTTTTGTTTTTAATGCTATCGCTCCCAAACTTGTTACTAATCAATATTATATGCTACTACACAATTCTACCAAGTTTGATTCAAATCTAATGACTTTAGCATATAGCTGCCATAGGAACCATCGGTCGGAAAAGTAGTTCTAGTGAGAAAAACTTTGTTGTCTTCTACGCAAACGCCCCCAAATCATGTATTTATAAGTTTTCTATGTTTTCACATAATTGTACAAAGTTTGATAAAAATCGGACAACTATATAGTAAAGCTGCCATACATAAGATATTTTTGGAAAAAAGTCTTAGTAGGAAAAACTTTTTTGTTTTTAATGCTATCGCTACCAAACTTGTTACTGATCAATATTATATGCTACTACACAATCCTGCCAATTTTGATCCAAATCGGATGACTATAGCATATACCTGCCATAGGAACGATCGGTCGAAAAATTCTAAATTTTATACAAATATTTTTTTTTTCTAAATTTTAGAAAGTTTTTTCTAAAAAAATCAATTTTAGGGCAACTTTTCTAAAATCCAGAAAATTTTTTTCTTACATACAGAAATTTTTTCCTTTTTTTTAGCCGATTTCGATTTGAGGGCGATTTTCATAAATATAGAAATATAATTTTCTTAGTGTATATCAATCTTTTTATTGTTATTTTTCGAAGGAAATGGAAATATTTCTTAGCCGAACCCAAAAATAGTAGCCTTATTTCTTTTATGAAAAGATACCCTTAAAAACTTGACCTGAAGCCGGCCAAAAACAAAAGCTTAGGATTTAATATATGTCTAACTTCATCTGCCCACCCTCGTTTTTGCCAAAAACCAGAAATGTCATGTAATTTATTTATTAGCGATGGCAGATAAAACCAGCCCATGGCTTACTTACAAATAAATTAACTAATTGCCACTGGTCAAGGCCAATTCGCGGTCACTACGCCCAAAGGCATTCTAAATCTGATTCTCGGGGGCAAAGCCTGCTGCTGCTGCTGGCTGATAAATGAGTTTTTTGTTTTTTTGTTGTAGCTGTTGTTGTTGCTGTAGCTGTTGTCCAGCTACTGTTCACAGACTGATTTCACTGGGAGACTAATGACTATGCGGAGTAAGCAATGTCATTGAAATGAAAGTGAAACGAGGCCGCAGGGTAATTATTAATATTGGTTTTGTATCAAAAGGAATTTTTTCGGGGGGTAGCCTAATTGATAGTTGTCTGCTGGCGAGAAAGATATGGTAATTTGTATATATTGTTTATTACTGATGATTGATGTAAAGTTTTGCCCGATTTTCTACTTATGCTTAATTGTGTGTGACAGTTGTGGAACAGGGTTACGGAATCTGCATAGCACTTGATGAAAGTACAAGTAAATGGTATTGATATCCTTGAACTATGATTTGTTGAAGAAAAGTTCCTGTTCATCTAAGCGCTGTTGAAAGTTCATCTAATTCACTTTGATGCAAAACGAATAGTTCAAAGTTTGTAAAATGTTGAAAACATTCCATCGCTAATCCAACGCACAGGATTATAGATTTCCCATTAGCAAACGGATTCGCTTTTGTGTGAGCTTTGCTCATTCAATTTTAAAGTCAGACCCAGAAGCAATGCACGCGAAAGCGACGGCTCTTATCAAACCCCGTCAAAGCCTGTGGGCTATGCATATCCTTGTAAGCGCCCAACCCAAACACAATCTTCAAAGTGCAGCGACATATTGAAATTTGATGGCTGCGGATGGCCTCAAAAGCGGCGTCCACAGCTCGCGATGTCCCTGCGGCAGGGAAATGTTGTCAAAGTGTGCGTGTGTGTGTGTGCGGTAACATTTGATACACTGCGTGGGACCAAGTTTCAAAGGCTTCTACTTCAACCATACACTTTTGGGTCCCACGATGAACTCTTCACCTCTCGCTGGCATTGTCGGATAAGGTAAACAGCGGTAACGCCTTGGCCCGTGCCTGGGCCTGGTATTATAAATCAAAGTCAGGCAGCCTTTTAATTTTGCCTACGTGAAATTAGTTGCGTAAATCCCAACACGAGAACGCACTCGACTTCTCATCTAGCAGCAGCAGCAGCAGCATCAACAAATTAGCCCAAAAGCTTATGTAAGCGGGAGGGGAGTATAAAAATGAAGGCGGCTGACGGTGGCCAAACTATGCGCTTAATAGCGGCCCGAGCAGAGCGTGTGCAATAAACCAACACTAACAAATGCCCCTGTCTGACGCCCTCACTCACACTCACACACACATACACACACACTCACATGTCAGAGACGTCTTTGGGGAAATTAAAGCGTGGCAAAAAGTGCCAGGCTTCATGTTAATTTTCATTAAAATTATATTAACTTGTAACGTGGCTGCTGCTGCTGCTGCTCCTGCCACCAGCACACTCACACACACAGGCGATGCGACCAGGCGACTAATTTTTAGTGTCCTTGCAAGTTTATCCTGCCGGCATGTGCGAGAGTTCAAGTCCTGCGGGACACTTAAAATATTTAAATGCGCAAAATAATAAATTAGAAATTTTCCTGAAACTAAAACGAAACATTTCCCTGCCATTTCGTTGTTTTTTTTTCGGGTGTTGTACATGTCCGGGTCCTGACACTTAACATGACAGCCGGGAGACAGAGCAAGAGAGTGAATGGGACGCCAAAGGTCAGTGGGTTAGGGATTTTGTGCACTCAACTGGGTCAGTTGGGGCAAATATGAAAGTTCCTACATAATAAAAAAAATTAGTTTAATAATGAAAATAATCATTTGCAAATGTACACTAAAGCAGAGAATTGTTGCGTCTGATCTATAAATATCTTTAAAAGTTAGTTAAATAGTTGTTTTGAAAGTTCTTATTCCAAACCAAGATTTTTTTTAAGTTCTTAATGTAAATCTATGACCGATGGTGTTGATCAAGAGAGCCGAGTGTAAGAATTATTTGGAATTAAGCAGGACACAAAAGTCAAGAAGCTTGTGAAATTGTTTATAATAATAGATTGAAGTAAGCTGTAATACCCTTAAATAAAGCTTTGCCACGATGTTAGTTTCAAAGCTATGTGACTAAAACTTGGCAATTAAGCTTTATATGTATCAAGCTTTTCAAAAATGTCAACTTCAGGCAGATCGGACGTCTATTTTGTGGTGGTGTAGTGTGACCAAAGTTTGCAAACTGCATTATACCACCACCAAATTCAGCATTCCCATGACAGCTATCTGCTATAGACGTCCGATCTGCATGAAGTTGACATTTTTTAAAAACTTGATAAGTATAAAGCACACCTGCCTAGTTTCAATCACTTAGCTTTGAAACTGACTGAGTGGCAAAGCTTTATTTAAGGGCACTGAGAGAAAATGAAAAATTACTAAATTTAACATCTGACAAAAGGAATAAAACGGTTGCTATAAAATCTGTCGACTACATGAGAAAAATGACGAATATATTAGGGGATTTGTGGACATATAGAACTGTAAGACAAGATTTCAAACAAGAAACAACAGTTAAGTGGACCAACTATTTAAAGCTGCAGCTTATTTCAAAGGCCAAAAGAAGCCAGCTAACGAAGAGCACAGTGCTACCATCCAAGGATTTATGGACTACCCAAAATCCATAAAGAAGAAACCTCACTAAGGCCGACTTGCTCCTCGATAGGTTCACCAGCTCACGAGCATTTAATGTAAAAAAACGTGACAGAATCAAAAGAAAGTGTTAACAATACCCAAATATGTGATGACAACATTTTTGAGTCCTTTGATGTTGCGTCACTGTTCCCTAGTTTACCGATAGATTTGCCAATGGACACCATTGGCCAAAATTGTCCAAATATGAAAGAGCATACCCAAATACCCAGACAGCTTTTCATGGACATAGTAAAATTTTGAACTACGGAGAGTAGACTACTTTAATTTTGAAGACAGAATATACAGGCAGCTAAAAGGAATGCCCAAGGGATCCGTAGCCTCACATATCATAGCCGACACTATGTCGGCTATGGAGGAACTTTTAGAGAGCACAATAAGGAAATTAAAACATCAACCCAGAGTACTCACAATATACATGGGTGATTTGTTTGCCATAGTGAAGGAAGACTAGGACAAACCAAGGCCCTGAGAAACGGCTCGGTTCGAGTTTTTTGGGGTTCGCGAAAAGGACCCTTAACCAGGCGCTCTATATTTTTGACTCCTCGAACCTAAACTCGAGCCGGACCACTTAATGAAGTTCGGTTCACCAATTTAATTCATTTATTCAACGATACATCCAGGTGAATATTGAAATTTTACTATAGATTAGATTTTACTATAACACAGTTCGACAAAATCCAACTTTTTTTAAAAACCCGGCATGAGACCCGTAAATTTTGATAAAAGGGACGTCTGTAAGCATCAGCTCATACCCAGTTTTTCAAATAAAGCATCGGTACGCGTTTTATGGGTACTTTTTTACCTGCAACATACAACGACAGCAATTTTAACTTAGTTTTTAAGGGTTTAAGATAAAAATCTGAAAAATTCAGCATGGGGAACGCCTTACAAACAATGCACGTCAATCGTACAATTGGTTAAGGTATGTACCTCCAGAAGGAGTTAAGCCTTAAATCTAGAATATCTTTAAAAGCGCACGGTATATTTAGGTCTGATGGTATAATGGATTATTGCATTTCCCTAAGAGATGGTACTTGACAGCCAAAAAGCCGCGAATTGGAGTACCAATTTTATATTCACCCACGAACCACTCCATATGGACTATGAGATAGACGTAAAAATAAACCGAACTGTGTTCTCAGATTCACAAAGGAAGCTTTGGTTCGCGTTCTATAGGCAATTTTGTATCAGCAATTGCCTTAGAACAACATTTACCATTTGGGTTGAAACAAGCTTCACCAAAATTAATGTAATAAATTTTATGAGTTAAGTGCTTCATCACCAGCAGGAAAACAGATCATATCATTAAAAAATGTCTTTAGAGGACCTCGAATAAATCTAACAGTGTTATGCTAATTTTCCTTGATCTGAAGCATTCAAAGACTATTTCACTTAAATAGCTCTCTGATTTCGATAATAAGAACCTATTCAGTTTGAATGAATCGAATGGAGATGAGCAACTGAAGCCGTTGATAAATAAAATGCCATGATTGCTGGAAGACATTATTCGTTTCTTCGCATTTTTAACTCAACAACATTTCGTTTTATGGCAAACAGAGTTGGCTGTCTCACAATTTTCAACTTGGTTCAAAGTTTGAACTTCAAACAAGCCACCATTTTCGAAGCCCTTTATACATTTGGGCGCGTTGTTTTTCCCGAAGTTATTACCCCTGATATCACTTCTGATTTCCCTTATCACTTGCTTTGATCGTTTTCGGATTGTCTCCTGTGGGAACCTCTGCAAATGGCGAAGACATTTAAGAGCTCGCGCACGCTTGCGGCTGAAAGATGTTTTTCTCAAGCATGCCGAGCAAAAAAATCCGTTTTCGGCGGGACGGAGGGTAAAAAAAGCGGTATTTTTCCACCAAAAATGCTGAAGATACGCTCAACTTCAGCGTTGGACCATGACAAGACTAGGCTAACTCAAAAAGTCTTTCATTACCTCCAGAGTCCTTGGAAGCGATTACTTTACACCAAAACTTCATCATCGTATCATCGTAATTTTGCAATATCTTCTACGAAAAATACTTCCTAAATAGTAACAATGCTTTGTTTTTTTTTTGGTCGTAGAATGTTGTGCATTTGCAACAATTGAGTAAACTCAAGAGGTATCAGATTCATTCTTCCAAAGCCAAGCCATAAGCTCCCGGTTCTGCAGCCAGATTTTACGACTTTTTTGTTTGTAAATTTTTTGCCTTTTTGTCAAACGATCTGTAAACTTGGCTAGCACTTTGAAGGACGTTTTTCTGAACGTTAGATGTGGCAATTAGAGTCGATAAATGACTGACAGAGGTGAAAAACTATCGATTTGCTTATAAGTTTTGCAAATTACTCCAAAATTAAAATAAAACTGAAAAAAGCCGTAATCTTTTTTAAAAAAGCCATAATTCCCGCTTCCCGCTGTTTCTAAACTTTTCACGCAATACGCTTTTAAAAAAAGCTAGAAATGACGGGAAAAAAGCTAATTTGGCAACACTGCACCCAAAAGCTGCAGCATAAAAGCGCACCAGCCGAGGCATATAGGTGGCATGAACAAAAAAACACCACCGAACCGGACCACTTTGTCGAAAAATGAGGTTCGGTTCACCAATTTTTTTAATTTATTCAACGATTCAGGGAAATATTGGAAATCTCTGGAGATCTCAATATAATCGATTGCATATCTTACTAAGCGTGAATGATTTTTGATGACCAGATAAAGTATGATGATGAAAGATAGATGGTTTGAGCATATGATGAATCAACTTGGTTTTGAACGGATGGTATAGATCACGGTTACTACCAAGTGATTTATATTACATTTTATATTTATATTATATTCAGCAAATCATTGTTTGTTTATGATGCGCCGTCCTTGCTGATATTGATCTCAAGAGACATGATTTTCTGCATGCACCATGAATATCGACGAATTCCATCTTTCACGGCTTTGATGGCTTATGGATTTCGCGCGGTCTTTTATTCATCAGAATCCTCAAATAACTTCACGGTACGATACACAAAGTTTCGGGTGATTTCCAGTGATTTCCAGATCCGAAAGATTTTACCTTTTCGTAGCAACATTTATGCTGGCCAATTACAACACGATTTTCGACCGAATCCCATTCCATAATAGCAAACAACTGACGCCAAACACTTTTGATGCAGTTATATAGCATAAATGTCACTGCCATCAAGTTGGAGTGGATGCGTTGAATGGTTCTCGAGAACGAGTGTGTTCAATTTGTGTACCAAAACAATTACGACTACTAGGTAAGAACAAGCTATTAGTACCAAGTAATCCACACAGTTGTCAATGAAGGGATTTTATATTTGACCTTCCCTGCTAGCTCACGCGAAAAGAGTGCAGCTTGTCTTCTGTTCCGTTTAATGCATTTAGGTTCACTATTATTGGTGACCCCATGCAGAGTTATTTAATGATTTCAAATTCTAAAACTGTTTTATTGACCCCATTTAAAGTTCTATTAAAATATGTAATTTATTTCGCTATTTTATTCTAATCAATCTTTCGGCTTGGTGCAATGTTTTCCAAGAACATCAGCAGTTGGTGTATGCTCGAAGGTTTTTAGGACTGCACACAGCTGTCAGCGCTTTTCTACTAAATTTATTATAAATTAGCTGCCTCGGGCGATAAAAAGAGCAGCAACAAACACATCAAGTGTTTTTTTATTTAAAAATATTCATTATGCTTAGTTGCCTGTTGGCATTGTGCATCCAGCGAAAAGTGGGGGGAAACAGTTACAAAAATAACAACAAAAACAATCAAATTCAGCAGTAAAAGCAACAGCTGCAGTGACAATAACTCTTGCCATTGCACACCCTCCAAACCTATGCAAACAGCAGCTGTTGTTGTTGTTGCTGCCCACATAAGTATGCTGCACTTTTTTTTTTGCTGTAAAAACATTTTAAAACTGCTCGTGTGTGTGTGTGTGTGTGTGTGTGTGTGTACCTGCAGCAGCTGCATTGCCGCCAGCAGCCTTGTCCCGTTTATAATTGAAAATGTTTTGTTTTAATTAACTGAAGCGCATTTTTATTGCTGACATGTGTGACTTCTAGGCCGTCGACTTTAAGACTTTTCATACGCCCCAGCAGCTTTCTCTTATGATTATTATGACGCGCTTTATTGTCGCGCAGCAACTCACTTGCTTGATGGTTTTTGCCAGGTTCGGTGCGCGTCAAATTTATGTGTACAGCCCAAATGGGATGTGCAATGAAACAATGCCAAAAGGAAGTGGAAACGGAAAGCGGAAGCTGTGGCTGGGACGATACTCCAAATGTTTGGTTATATAAAGACATAAACATAAAAGTGTTTTATAATAAAGCAAAGCGTGAAATAATTCACAGAGCAGTGCGTTGGCGCCGCTGACAATTTTTATAGCAGCCGCCATACTCACACACACTCAGACGCACACGACAATGATGTTAAATAAAATATTGTTTATGTGCCAACATAATAAATGGCCAACTGCCGCCAACCAACTCGTAAAGTACACTGACTTTAGTCACCTAGACATCGACACGATTATGACCGTTGGCACTCTCATAGCGGTTTATATCTTTGCTGCGCGACCATAAGAGTTGGAATGCTCCTTTTGTTGCCCTCGCACACTTGACAATTACAATAATGACAGATGGTGTTTGGCAGAGTCACATAAACTGCAGTAAGAGTCGTATATATGTACATATATAATATATATAGAGAATGTTGTTGTTGATCAAACTTCTACACAGACCAGGAAATGGTCAGCCAAACATAGCATGAAGTGAATGTGTCAACCAGAAGATAAACTATTGGAGTCTCAGGGGAAGCGAGAATAAGATTGTGGCACTAAGCATATATGAGCAATTGACCGAACCCAACCACGAAATGGGAAGAACTGACAACAACTACAATAAGTAAAATAACGCTTAAGAAGAAAAAACGAAGTTTCATTTCATTTGTAAAAGCTCGCTTTAACTGTTTTTACCGAAGCGATATAAATGGAATAAAGTTGTTTGATTTCTCATGTTTTCTAAATGGGCAAATTCAGGAGGATTTTGCTGAATTTAGTTTAATCATTCCACTTTGCTGATTCTAGAATTTGTCTTTTCGGAGTCGGACGTTCGACTGAGTGACTAACCAGAATCTGGCGCATGCCTATCTTCTCTGTGCATACAAAACTGATATGCGGCAGCGACGTCGACACACCGTCAGTATACAAGCTTATACTTGACTCTTTAGCAACAACAATGCAGTGCAAAATAAACTTTGTGTCAGTGGCTAAACACACACACGCAACGCCAAAATAAGCATGTGTGAACAAATCCTCCAAAATGTTCTTTGCGACAGATTCTTTTCGGCACGCCTTTGTTTTTGCAAGGTCAGTCGCATTTACCATTTTGAAGCAGCGCACAGCGTACGAACTCGCAAATTAAACTTGATAGAGAACTGTGATGAACACTATGGAAATTTACTAGAAACAATCAAAAATAATATATTGAATCTAAAGATCGTCAGAGCTATCAGAAAGTGAGTCATTACACTGCACTATGGGGAAAATTACCACTATATCTGGCATTTATTATTGTGAGTTAACCAAAAGAGATTTTTCACTGCGTTTTTTTTTATTATGTTGTTATAGACCATTAAAACCCTTCCGCCCAAAAAATCGAAAAAAATAATTTTTTACGTGCATTTTTAGATATAAACTTTCCAAATTCAGTCACCTATACGTGCTTACGTTGCAGATAGGAGTTTCGCCACGCCCACTTCCGCCCCCAAAATTATGAAAAACCAATTTTTTTTTTATTAATTTTCTTTATTTTCAGCATTTTCTTCATTTTCCAGCTCAAAGTTATCAAGAAAACGAAGGCTGATGTCTTCAAACTCATCTTGTTCTGAAAATTCATTTATGTATTCGTATTCACACGAAAGAAGCTGGATAACCTCAATGGGAAGGGAATGGTTTTTATGTTTTTTTATGCGTCGCGATAAATTTAGGGAAGAAATTATTGGAACTGATGTATCCAAAGCTCGCTTAAACACATCGCCCAAAGATTCAAATCGGCTGTGCTTTCTGGAGTGATGAAGTCTATCCGATTTATAAATTTTGTTGCGGGACTCAGACGCTTCTTCACCAAAACAGCCGACTGGAAGCACCGTATTTTCCATGATTTGCCTTGAGTGCACAATAATCATATGGAGAGTTGGTGTCAAGGGAAGCCATGGATAACTGTCCACAATCATTTTGCCAGTTTGGTGACAGTATGCCTCGAATTTTTCTAAATTTATTGGCAACTGACAGGACAAACATATCAAAATGATCCTCAAATTGTAGATAATTTGTTGATTAACTCCAGTTATTTCAGAAAATGTTTTGAAGTTGGCAAATGCGCGACGGTATTTGTATTTCCAAAGCCCCCCTGCTTCGGCTTATCGACCTTCAAAGCGAGTTTTGCCCAAAACATTTCCTGTATATTTGCCTTTCGTTTTAGTATCGCTTGCTTGTCACATGGAGTAGCAATTTGCCATTTTTCAACTCCAGCATGCATAGACGAAGTCAAAAATTTGTATCCAGCAATGAAGCGGGCTTACTCCATATTTCAGATTGTCTAAAACTGGCACAAATTTGAAGCACTTGAAATTTTTATTTCGAAGGAAATCTCTTTGGCTTGAGTAGTATGGCATATGGGGCATTGAAATGATTTTGAAATGATTTTGTGTTCGTTAAAGCATTCAGAACTTTTCCATCAATGGCAGTGAGATATGGACTGAATCTTACATATACACATTGAGTATCATTTAAAGATACCTCGAATATCGTTGATTTCAACTTTTCAATTTGTAATTTTATGTCCTCGTTCTCTTTTAAAATTACTTCTTTTGTTTCTTTGAGAAACTCCAATTTTAGTGGACGACAAAACCTAATAGACTGAGTCTTTGAGTCATGAGTCTTTGTCACACGATCTCTTATCTGCGTATGCCTGGTTATAATTCGCTTGTCCAGTACTTCCATCGAATCCATAACTGACAATGAGCTCAGCAGATAAAAAATCAGTGTGCTGATTGGCCAATACACCATGGATAACATCTTTTTGAAGTGTCACAATCCGAAGAGCCGTGTGTTCCAAAAAATCTTGCAGAGTGACCTTGGCTACAGTCTCTGATACATCAATTTTGTCTGGTCTGCATTGCTTCTTTTGCTCTGCCACATTTTTATAAATTGGGTAAATATCCGCATTTCTCTTACAAATGCCATCTCGGATAGCACAATACTGCACCTTGGTCAATCCTTGATCCAAAATTAACGCCAATGCTTCATCTTTGGACGCACTTATAGGCTGATCAATGGGCTTTGTCAATCCTTCCCTGACTTGCTTGGCTTTTTCCGGGGTACGTGCAAGTATTTGAAGAACTGCAGCAAGATCATGTAGTCCTTGTTTCCGGGCAGCTGCAGCTGCGATTGCTGCATGAACTAGCAAGAAAACATCATTACCTTGGAATTTGGATAGTTCTGCTGCTTGCAGGCTTTGAGCCCTTTCGCCTTTCGATTCAAATGGAAGAAGTGGCCGTCCAACCGGATCTCATTACTTTTTTTTAAAGGCAAAGCTGCAGTACCGTTTATCGATTGCGAATGTTTTCTTTCAAAGTTCCTTATAAGTGCTATTACAATTAAGGTCAATTATAATGCAAATTGTTGCAAAATTGGTGGCTTTACAAAACTTAGCCGCACGTGCTTTCGATAGCAACAGCTCACTTAACAGCTGTCATTCTCACATGGGACTGTTAAATTTAACATTTTGAGTGATAATCAGAAAACTTTTAAAAAAACATGCAAATGCCAGATAAAGTGGCCATTTTCCCCATAGTGCACTGGGCAACACTAAAAAGTTGATAGGGTCGAGACCAAAAAATTCTGATATGGTATGATGGTAGTACAAAAACCTTCGCTGGGTTTGGTCTGGTTAGCTGTCGTTTTCTTTTTATTGCATTTTGAAGTTATCAGCTTCCGATTGGAATTCGCAACTCCATATCTCATAAACTATTTGGAATTTCGCTTTGACGTCTTAGAGAAAGTTGTTGCTTTTGGCTTGGCTTACAAAATATTCTCTAAGTAACAAGTCAAAAAAAGTCCCATCTTTATACTCAAAATTACAAAAATGTCTTAAAATCATCATGTTTTCCCCTCATTTTGTACTGTTTTACAACTTTGTCTTGAAAATTGTAACGAAATTGACTAAGTAATGCAGGACAAAAACGTAGCTTAGGACTTAAATAAACAAACGATTGGAACATACCAACTTCATTCGATTGGTCCTTCGTATAGTTACGGGCCCTTAAGCATGTTGAATTGGAACCAAAACTCGAAAAATGGCAATTTTTGGTACCAATTGGCTGACACAGTCAAAAATTTCGATTGTTTTGTATTAAATCAAGAAAATAGTACAAGAGCAACAACTGCAAAAATTATAACTAAAAATATTACATATTTTTGTACTTTTTCGGTACCGAAAATATTAGTTTTTTCGAGATTTTAATGACAGTTGTACGTGCTTGTGGGCCAATGTCGATGAACTCAGTATATTTTTTTTAAGCCCACTGTATATCACTGGTATAATGAATTCAACCGTAAATGTCGTCCAAAATCCGTTATTGTGCTCGATATCATGGATACTGTGCGTAAAACTGATAATACAAGATCGTCAGGTGACTTATCGTGAAATTGAGGCATCCCTAAACATAAGTTCCACCAGCAAATGTAAGATTTTGCATCAGACGCTGCAAAAAGTCGTCCCTTGAAGGAGACCATCGTTTAAGCGGTGGAAATACGGATATCGATGATAATAGGGAAAAAATAGAAAAATAAAAAGGTGCTTCGGTAATTCAAATAAAATTGATTTAACTTAATACTAAGACTTATCCGTCAATTGACGTAACAGACTCGCAAATTTATGCGCTTGCGAAATGGAGCACTACCTTGTATTCATAGTCATTCGTTCGTTGCAAGTTTTCTTCTTTGATAATAAAAGTTTTTAAACTGCCAAATTTGTTTGCAGTAGTATTCGAGAACAAATTGTTAGATAAAATAAAAAATTTAAATAGAAGAAAAATAAATGACTTAAAAAATCGTTTAAATGTTCTTTTGACAGGTAAAAATACCGGCCAGTATTCTTAAAACAAATTTAGTGTTGCTCTTACAAAGTAGTAGACCATACTGGATAGATTTATTGGCTAGAATTTGAAGGTTCTATTTTCTCTGTTTCTCTGGCCTACTGTGTTTCAAAATATTTTTCCGGCCTACTATATTACAAATTACGGCGGCAACATTCCCGCCCCTGTGAAGAACTGATAGTGGTTCACATTTCCTATATGCCGAAGTCCAGAACTGCTGGGCCACTTTCACTGCTGGTCGGCGCAACACACCATGCTGCGTGTTTGTATAGTGACACGCCGAACTTGCCCGTCCTTGGCCATGACCGGAATCTATGATGTGCCCCTTTAGTCACAAATTCCTGGATAGAGTATCGTCCACCATTTTTCAAACCATTTAGTGGCTTTAATAGCTTCAAGACTTCAGAGCTAATAGTGGTTGTTGTTCTGTAATAATCTCGTGGTCTTAATGATGTTATGACTGCTAAAAAAACACGTTAACTACTAAATTTAGAGTGTGTGCAGCACCACAAACTGCAATTACAGATTTCTCAGGGAACCTATTGAGGTAACTTGGTCATCGTCCAAATCAAGAAATGCTTTTGATTCACTTGAGCAACCTTCATTAACATTACATTGTTCATAGTTGCAATCCTTTTCTGCTCTGCAGTTGTCATTTAAAAATTCTCCTGCTGCTGCTGTAACCATATTCGATCCTTTATCGACGGGGATACTATAAATCTTACCTAGAGAAATGTTCTCAAACTTCTTTAATGATAGCAGTCAGACTACAAGTATCCCTGTGTGTGTCGTTAGAAAAACTACTTAATTTTGTGAACCGAACCTAATTTTTCGAAAAAGTGTGATCAGGTTCGGGTTCAGGTTCGAGGAGTCAAAAATATTAGGGGTTCAGTTCATGGTTCGATTCGTCGGACCCAAAAAAAAACCCGAACTTGGTATTGAGTATTAGTTCTGAGTATCAAGTATTGAGTTTAGAGTTCTGAGAAACGAAGAATAGTGTCGAATACCGAGCTTGGGGTACTGAAAAGAGTGAACCTCAAAACAACAATTTTGGAAATTCAAAATGGCAACTAGGTTTTTTTTTGAAAATATGGCAGACGAGGTTAGTGCTTATTTGTTTGGCTTATTAAGCCCACTTTTGCATTTCTTAAGGCTCGGCTGTTGGTGATGATCAAGAATATAGGTACTTTACAGAGTCTGAGATGCTTTCATCTGGCTGTTACATACATCTGCACCAACTCATTAGACTATAAGAGTATTATTTTTTTTTTTTTTGCGCCTATAGTGATTCCAATCAATAAAATTAATAACTTTATAAGACAAAGCTTATGAAGCGTGCTTCAACGTGTAAGTCCCATCAAATTTAATAATGCGAATACAAAATGAATAAAATTAATAATCATTGTATTCTCTCGTTATTTTAGGAATTCGAAATAATTTTAAATTAAGTCAACGACGACTGTTTATAAATGAAATGAATATACGAATATAGACAACACTGCGTATGAGTGATTCAAAAAGTCCGACTTTTCATACTTTAGATTTTGTTTACGCTTTGTAAACATCGAAAAGCAACAGATTGCGAAATGAGACCATGACTTGAACATTTTCACATTCAAGAGGGTCGCTCTAATGCACACACACACAAGTATGCAATTGGCAGGGCCAGCCAAATGAAGAGGTCACAAAAACTTGCCAGTGTTGGTATAAACTTCGGCCGAATTTCTTGCTTTCTGCTCACACCGATTGACATATTCATTAGATCACCTAGAGTCTATGTAAAAAACAGGAATGACTTCGGCCACCTGTGGTTATGTTTTTGAATAAGTAACCATAATTCATATTGATCATGTCTCAAAAAGAAATCGCTATCGATTTAAATTTTATGATCTTAAGTCTTGTGTTTTATTTTACTTTATTCAAGTTCTTGATTTTTGATGACAATAACAAACTACTCTCTTAATGTATAGGGAATCACTTTATTTTTTTTATTTATATTTTTTATTTATTTATTTAGAGTCGACAAACAAAGGCTATCAACAAAAGTATAAATACGTTACAAAAAAATTTCATGAGCTAAGGAAGCCTATCAAAGAAAATCTAATAAAATTACAAAATAAACTATTAAAGACTCCGACACGGTGGGGGTATTTTATTTGCCCGTCCGGCCAGCTATGCCCCTATTCACAGCCGATTGTAGTCAGAGACGTTATTAGAGCTAACAAAAACGTTAATCATATAGAGATCGAGAAGAGGGAGAGAGAGAGAGGGAGAAAAAACCAAAACCTATAGTTATGTGGGAACAAAGGAAAAAAATAAGAAAATATAATAAATTAAAATAAAACTGAGATAGATAGAAAGAGAGAAAACTATCTAAAAGTAAACTTTAAAAATAAAAAATGTATACGTAAAACTTAAAACTAAATAACCGGAAAATCTCTGACCCGGTGGGGGAGGATTTTTTGGCCAGTCCGGCAAGCTATGACCCTACTCACAGCTGGGAGTGGTCACAGATTTCCCCGGAGATAATTATAGAGAGAAAGATCTGTTGAGAACAGATGATAGAGATCATTGTAGTTTTGACATAAGACCCGAAAGCGATTGTGCTGGGCATAATCAGTTGTGCATCTGGGCAAGATTAAAAATAAATAGTTTCTAGTTGGCCTAGAAGGAACGGAAAAGTTAAGGCGACCTAAGAGTTCGGTAGAATCTACATCACTAATGATTAGCTTATGAAGAAAAGAAGCGCATAAGACTGTTCTACGATTAGCTAACGAAGGAAGGTTAATAAGCAAGAGTCTGCTGGAGTACGATGGCAGATGAAGGTTAGGGTCCAAATTTAGTCTACGAAGAGCAAAAATTGCTTTTGAACTGATCAATTCGCTTGTTGTACTTTTTGTATTGCGGACACCAGACGGACGAGCAGTATTCAAGTACAGGACGGACTAGAGCAGAGTACAGGAGCTTTGTGGTAAATGGATCATTAAATTCCTCCGACCAACATTTAATGAATCCAAGTCCACCATTCGCCCTATTAACAATAAAGGAGAAATGAGGATTGAAACTCAATTTGAAAAAGAGTAAAAAACAAAGGACCAAGGTACACCAGAAGTTACAGAGACGGGCTTTGAAGTGTCTGAACGTAATATAACTTTTTGGGTTCTATTTTTTAAATAGGACGAAGTCCAGAGCAGAAAAGAGGCGGGAAATCCAAACCGATCAAGCTTATAGAGGAGAAGATCATGGTTTACAGAGTCAAAAGCCTTACTTTAAAACGGTGTAAATGACATCGGTTTGCTTTTTCTTAAGGAACCCATCATTAACCAATGAAGTAAATTCAAACCAATTGGTCATAGTTGACCGACGCTTAATAAATCCATGCTGGAAAGGTGATAAAAACGATTTGCAATAATGCTGCAAGGTGGAGGTCATTGTAATCTCTTCAAATAATTTAGGAATAGCGCAGAGCTTAGCTATGCCTCTGTAATTGGAAATATCAGATATTCCACCTATTTTATGAAGAGTAATAATATAGGACTCTTTCCAAAGAGTTGGAAAGACTGAAGAATCGAGTGATAGATTGAAAATCTTAAGCAAAGGTTTGCATAAGGAACTACAGCACTCTTTGAGAACACAACTAGGAATGTTGTCAGGGCCAGGGGAGTATGAGGATTTCAGAGATTTCAAATGCGAAAGTAGGGAGCTTTCACTAATCGAGTTAGAAGATGAAATGTTACAAAAATAAGAAGTGTTAGTAAAGTGCATAGAGGAATAAGTTGATTGAAAAAGGTCTACAAATAGGTCGACGGCAGCGGAATCATTGCTAGCCTTTTGGTCACCTAGAAGAAAAGAAGAAGGTAATGATGATCTACGCTTAGAGTTTACAAAGCTATAGAATTGGGGTCCTTTGCAAATTGAGTTTTGCACCGGGCAACAAAATTCTTATAGCACTCAGAGTTAAAAAGTGTAAAGTTGGATTTTGCTATGGAATATTTCGAAAAATCAACAATATCAATATATCATCAATCATATTCTTCAAATTAGAAAGGAGGATTAAGTGTCTCGGGAGAAGAAGAGAGAATTAATGGACTCGTAGAAAAAGGCAAAAGCAAAGTCTAAATCAACCGCATTGAACAAAGGAGACCAGTCTTTTGCACAAATAAGTTGATTTAATAATAAAAAGTTTCCTTTACGTAAACAACAACGAGGTTTATTAGCAATTTTAGAGGTTGATGAAGTAGTTTCAGAAACTGAAAGAGAGATTTCAAGCGTAGGATGGTAAATATCTTCGTGTATTGCTCCATTTGACGGAATTCAAAAATTTTCTCGAAATTCTCTCATTGTAATCATTTGTGGTATAAGCTGTTCCCGCAACATGAGTATCAGTGGAGCACACATTTCCTGCTATTCAATTTGTTTTATCCATGACTTAAACAAATCTCGTATATTATATTGAAAATATCATAAGTTACCTCATTAGCAACTATTCAACTTCTGCTGTCACTTTGTTATTTGATGCCTCAACTTTACATAACTAACTTGCCCCGAGTTTTCTTCGATTTTGTTTGTACATTTGCGTCTCAAGCTCTATCCCTTGAGGACCACTTCCATTCAATCTACACCATTTAAGCCATACAATTGCCTGCATGTACGCATAAAAATTTAAATAATATTTTAAAAGCCTGTCTCATACATATTTCATATTCTTTTTTCGTATACATATTTACGACTGCAAACAATCTCGCGCCTTCTACCTGAAAAAGTACCAAAAATGTTGCACCTGCAACTGCAACAAAACTCTCTGGTTTTTCTGCTACCATTTTGGATGCCGCCTGCCTCTATATCCGTTGAACAGAGAGAGGCTTATCCCCCATTGCTTTTGGGGGGCAGGCCCCCATGCCCACTTTCATTTCGACTACACGCTTAAGTGAACTTCACTAAATAATACAAAATGTGGAGAGGAACAGGCGGCTTGTTGAATTTATTTCAATTCTTTCACCTTGCATTTTTAATATTGTTGCTGCTTCCTGGTAGAGGGTGGGAGGGGGGGGCGACCTAAATATTTGCAATGCTGTTAAATTAAAAAAAGTAAAAGTCAGCAGCTGCAAACACAAAAAAACACAAGCAACTAAATCAACAATTGCCTGTGGCTAAAGGCAGACATTATTAAAATGGCGACAAACGACCGGAAGTAGCGACCAGCACACACACACACGCATGTAGCTAACCCAGCAGGTCGACTTCCTGCGGTTTAAATATAGTCAGGCAAAAGCCAAAGCCAAACAGACGACAACGCATGCAAACAGGGGGCCTAGACTGAGCAAAAACTGCGAAGAGGGCGAGTTGAGGGGTGTATGCCACATAATGAGCCAACGGCCCAACGGCCGTTGCTCATTTCCAGGTCGACATAATTTGTCCATAATTTGTCTGCGTCTTCCACACAGCCTGCGCACAAGAAGAACCGGAACTTCGTGTTGGCTGCCTCGGAGGGTTTATCTATGGCGCACTTAGACGCTATTTATATCTTCTTATTTTTATATTAGGTTTTTTTTTTTCGTTTCTTGCTGTAAATTATGAGCCAGCCTCTGCCCTGGATTTTGGCATTTTTAATATAGACATGAAACTCTAATGGAGTGAACCACTGCCTGACCATGATAAGCAACATGCACACTTGAACATGACCCCGTTTCAGCTCAACCCAAAATTTGGAAACTGTCGTGTTAACAATATGTTCTCACTCACCTGTAAGAGCCTAATGCTAATTGAAAGGCATAGAGAATTAATCAGCTTGATTGTTTGTACACGACTTGATTGATTGATTCATTTGATGAGTTGATGAAATGGAAGTGGAAAATTTACATTTTCTATAGCATAATTAAACAAAATTTATGGTTGTACTTTGGCATGAGCTACGTTTCAGATTAGAGCGAAGTTGCCATTTTAAGCTCATATCGCTGCCTGCTTTATGTTGGTTTTTGGTGTAAACTAGGAGTCAAATGGCAGGAAAAATTAAGCTTTAACTGGTTCGATCACTCTCATACGCAGCTAAGAAGCATTTCCTGAGATTCGGAAGCAGTTTCTGTTCTTCAAATTTTTAACTGGATTTACATGTCGTATGAGTAATTTTTTTATGAAAGCTCAGGGCCTCTTGTATTTTTTCAGAAACTTAATCTACGGTAAATTCTAAAAATATTTTCCAACACATTCAAAGGTCTTAAGTCTTTAATCGAGCGTCCGCCTTTGCAGGGGAAAAGTCTCATAATTTTAAACAGTTTTTTTTTCGATTTTTCGCTAGCGAAAAATCTAAAAGATGAAGAAATTTCCTTTTACAAAAGTCCAAAATAGATGACCGTAGAGTCCGTTTCTGTTTAAACCATCTAAGAAGCAAGCTTCAAATCGAAACTGAGGTTCGATAAGTTAAAAAACCGGTACGCAAATCGAACCTAAAGCATTATGACAGGTTAGAAACTCCGGACCGTAACATCATCACAATTTTGAAGGCGATCATTGACATAACTTCGAGATAAAAGAAAGATCATTGATAAGTAGACAGTGGATTTTGCATAATTTCAAATAGACTTTTATTTTAGTACGCCAGGGTGCCCTGTCTCTTTACATTAATTAAATGCCAAAAATTAGTGTTCAGAAATCGCATTCAATTTCAAACTGACTTAAGCTATTAGACAGGCTAACAAAAGGACCAACTTTGTGAGGTGCAGCCCTGTTGATTTGAAATTTTGATAAATTAATGTTCACTGATTCCAAAACTGGTTTCAATTTAGCTCCATCAGCTATTGTTTCCAAAGACATGGCGGAAAAACGAAAATGTTATAGGCCACTCTCGGCATACATATTTGGATTTATGTACGGAGGAGATGTACTGACCAGCTGGCAGCCCCGGTAGTAGTTCATGAACAGTGGTTCGCTTATATGAGTCAACGGAGTGGAGCTAAGTTGTTGCGGAGTAGTCGTCAAATTGTACCGAAAAGTAGAAGTCACAGTCCTTAAGTTGTCAATGTCAGCCGTAAAAGTGCTGTTAAGTTGTCCATATCCGAGTACATTGAGGACGTTAAGTTTTTGTACGCCGGGCTTAAGATTTAAGATTGTTTAAAATATACTCGCAAGCTTATTGTCACGTCAAACATTCCTTTTATTATAATCACAATTAATATGTAATCAATTATATAATCATTAAATCATGAGAGTATCACTCTTTACATTTAAGAGCTATTTTCGACAGAGCACATATCAATACATCTTTAAAACATCAAAGGCGCTATATAAGTACAGCAGCAAGTGTCCTAAATGGCCTCTAAAGTCTCTCGACTCTCGATTTATATATTTTCTTAATAAATTATCCCGTTTAAACTAGTGCGGTTATTAGATAAACATTTTAGCTATTTGAGCATACAGCCAAACATTTGACCTAATTATGTGATATTTACGCCATTTAATATCAGTTTGTTTGGCAAAATTACAGCCTGTTTAAGACGAAAATACATATTTCACTTTATGGGAGGAAAACTAGATTCCCACTGAAAATTTTTATGGGAACTGTGAAAAGGCTACTTGATTCAACATAGAATTTATCATCTACTTGTAAACAAATAACAATTTATGCTGAATCAAGTAGCTTCTTTAGAGTTCCTATTTCTAGTTTTCCTCCCATAATATGTATTTTCGGCTTAAACAGGCAATGGCTCTGCCAAACAAGCTGATATAAATGCAAAAAAAATTCTCATAATTAGAGCATTTGTTGGTCTATATGCATAAGTTGTTCCAATAGAAATTCAACAAACACACTAGCTAAGAGGGGGTGATTTATTTTGAGAAAATTGCCCTAAAACAAGAATTGTCTGCCTTTAGAGTCCAATTTAGACACTTTCTGATATACTTTGATTTGTGATATGCCTGCCTAGTGAGGCCTCCATACATTCAAGAATGCCAAATATGCTGATAGAACAAAACCAATGATGCAGTTGTGTTCAGTTCAATATATATTCACATAATCAGATCGAAATCGGCCTGCACCAAAGACACTGTTGGGTTGTGTTATTTATAAAGATTAACAGCGAGCAAAACTCTTTAAGACACAACTCACAAAATTATAACAATTTGTTTAAATACACATTCACCCTAAGCGACTAGGATAAAAATCGGTTTGAAAAACTGCAAAGCCCGCTGTCTACTTATAAGTAAACAATTTCATGAAAGAGATTAAAAAAATGGATCTCGATTTAATTTTTTTGTCAGCTGAAATTGAAGTATACAGACGAATGCTAGTGAAAATAATCATTACGCTAAGATATATGTAGAATGAAATGTTGAAATCTGAAAGTTCTTATGGGAGACAGATAAAAACTAAAAATTTTTAAACTTATCCACATACAATCACAAAATTTACAATTACAAACATTCTTAAACGGCAAATAAGATTAGACATAATATGTATGTATATTAACAAATTGCAACACCAAACCACTATTCTACACTACAAGGCGAACGATCTGGTTAACCGAAGTAGCACTGAATAAGTGTGATCTACAGATGGTTTAATACCAAGTCGATGTAAGCTCGTACACTTTATTTGTAGTTGAACCATATTAAAGGCCAAGCAATGTGGTGTAATAGGGCATTTTTTATTAAAAATAAAGACTACTTCACTTACTACTACTATTATTCTTGATCAGGGCGACGAGCTGAGTCGATTGAGTTATGTCTGTCCGTCTGTCTGACTGTTTTTACGGAAACTAGTCTCTCAGTTTTAAAGCTATCGAGCAGAAATTTTGCCCAGAGTCTTCTTTTTACTAAACACTGCTAATATGTAGGAACCAAACGGATCGGATGACTATATCTTATAGCTGCCATAGGAACCAAGGGTCGAAAAATGGATCTTAGTGAGAAAAACTTTTTTGTTTTCAATGCTAGCGACATAAAACTAGGCCATTTTTATTATTATACGCTTTCGAACAGATTTGTCAATTTTGGTCAAAATCGGTTGACTATATCTTATAGCTGTCAAAGGACCGATCGGTAGGAAAATGGATCTTAGTAAGAAAACTTTTTTGTTTTCAATGCTAGCGTCATAAAACTCGGCCATTATTACTATAATATGCTTTCAAATAGATTTGAACATTTTGGTCACAATCGGATGACTATATCTTATAGCTGCCATAGGACCGATCGGTCGGAAAATGGGTCTTAGTGACAAAAAACTTTTATGTTTTCAATTTTATCGTACCTAAATTCGGCGATTGTTAATTTGAAATGTTTTCAAAAAGATTCGCGAAATTTGGTCGAAATCAGATGCTTATTTGCTGCCGAGATCGTGTGTTATAACGCTGTAAAACAATTTTTTGTTGGGGCTATGTTAAGGCTCATGTCTAAAGCGACAAGGCAGCAACAGTTGACGCACTACTGGAAGACAATATTGAAATATTTAGTTTATTATTTGAGGCGCATCATGAAATCACCTTTAAACATTAAATTATATAGATCGTTCATACATTTTTCTGAATTTTATGTATTTTTTTTTTATCAAATCCGAAAGCTGCAAACAAAAATCGCCCACTCAAAACAAAATAGTTGAATAAGAGTTTCAAATTCGAGGCATCAAATATCAAGGTGCACATATTGTTGTTTTATGGCTTGACAAACAAATTTCAGCTTAAAACTGTTCAATTCAAGTTGTCATCTTAAAACACATGCAAGTCCATTGCATTTCTTGACAAATCAAAGGAAAAAAACTCAGAAAAACTATGTCAAACGACAGAATTACCTTTATGTTGTTCCACACACACACAAGCACCACTTATTGATTTCACCTGTGTGTGACAGACACTTTTTCATACTTTTCCAAGTTATTTGCTTTTTTTTTTTTGCTGTTTGTTGGTGACTTTTGCTTTGTTGTAAAACTCAACCGCAATTCATTTGAATTCAATTGCACAAACGTTTAGCAAACCCAACAGCTGTGTATGTGTGTGTGTGTGTGTGCTGCACTTCCGCTGCCGCTTGTCTTGCATTATGCATGTTGCTAGCGAATTTAATGTGATTTACAATTTAGACGACCAGACAGACTAAACTGCTCGAAAGTTAGTTGGCAGCAGGTTGAGAGGGTCATGAACTAAGTTTATTGTGCACATTTAAATGAAATTGCTGCGCTCAATTTATGCGCTAAACGCCAAAAGGCATTGAGTAGTGGCTACACAGCAACAAAAAAAACTATGCTCCCTTCCAAACTTCACACTGACTCCGCCTCCGTCTGCTCGTCGTCGCTCTTTCATTTCATTTCATTTGTGTTTTTTTTCTGCTTTCTTTTTTGTTTTTTTGTGTGTGTTTCTGTTATTGTTAAACCGAGGCAGCCGGCGTTATAGTTTTATGAATATCGTTTTGTTAGTGTTGTTTTTGCTACAGCCTTTGGCTGCCATCGTTTTGAAATGTGTGCATATTGTTGGCATAATTGACTACGTTTTTGTTGGCTGCCACTTTTTCCGTTTTTTTTATATTTTTTTTCTGTTTGTTGCAACATTTACACTGTCTAATGTGCCATTTGTTGACTGTTTAATATGCATTTGCAATGGGTTCAGTGACTAGCGAGTGACTTGCATGTGTCGAGCAAAAAGTTGAAGGGGTTTTTTTATGCGCCTCGCCCGTGGTTAAATGTTAATGGTTGTGAAAAACGAATGTTGATCGATTAGAACTGTCATTTTTTGAAAAATATATCAACGCTTTACAAAGTTAAATCGAATTGCTTAAAATTTGAAATAAGTTTTATTGTTCTCAGCAGGGCTGCAAACCGGTTTTGAGTCGAACCGCTTCGGAGTCGGATACTCCCGGTTTTTTGGAAAGTGCAAGCCGAGCCTAAACCGGACCTTGGCCGAAAAGCATAACCGATTTTAATCATAATCATAAATTCATACATAAGCCGTTTACTTTTTGTAGGTAAATGTGGTGGTTCGGGGAGTATAGAATTTTGAATTAAGAATTTACGTATTTTCTTTTGCTAAAATTTCCAAATGCGTCATTCCGTCATATCATTTAATCAAGAGCTGTTGGAGAGACTCGTTTGCCACTAGTTGTGGACTTCGGCTGCCACGCTTTGTGGACTTTCGTTTGCCACTTGTTGTGTGCTTCGATTGCCAGGTCAATGGATTGATTAATAATTGACTAATGTAGCAATTGTGGACATGCTTTGTGCTTACAGTCTGCTAGTTTTTGGTAGATTAACAAGCGTAGCTTTGGTTATAGAGGGAAATATTTTATGGAAAGTTCAAACATAAATTAATTATATTTTTATTTATTCGCCAATTGAACAAAGCTCTTAACTGGCAACTCTCTTTTTAACTTAAATTATGTAACTTAAATTAGTCTCTTAAAGAAGAAAAGTATTCTGCTGCCGATTCATTGCAGTCGATTTCAAATCGAATGCTAACGGGTAAGGAGTTAAAGATTTTATGAGCCCTAGTTATAGGTTCATTAAGGGAATAATTAGTTCGGGAAAATTGGTTGGAAAAGGGTTGGATGGTTCTAAGATTTCTGCCTGGTACATTTAAATTTATATTCCCTAACAAGGTAGGACAATCAATGCAGCCAAAAACAAGGTCGTTCAAAATCAATAAAAACGCAATAGTTCTTCTATCTTCTAGAGTGGAGAGATGCTCCAAGGCACATCTACTAAATTAAGATGGCAAAGGGTCAGAAAAATTGAGCGGAAATTTTTTCTGCACCCTCTCAAGCCTCTTTGTATGAACTGCACTAGAGGGATTCCATATAAATGATGCATACTCCAACTTGGTACCTAGTGTAAGGATCCTTAAGTTGGCTGGCATTGCGCTTGACAAAGCCAAACTTGGAATAGGCCGTTGGCAAAATATAATTTATGTGCTCAATAAAGGTTAATTTTTTGGTCAAATTTCACTCCCAAATCAATGGCCTCAACCCGACTCGATAAAGTTTGATTAGAAATCGAGTAAGTGGCCGCAATATTGTAGAAGCATTTGCTATATCTAACAATAAAGCATGTGTTGAGATTAAGAGGGAATAAGTTGAGAGCATACCATGCACTGACCCTATCTAGACCAGATTGCAACAATCGACTATAACTTAAGGATTTAATTGATCGGTAAATTTTAAGATCTGCATACGGCAGAAAACTCTGATTAATAATTTCTACATTTCATTTCTACAGTCATATCTGGCGAATCGGCGACAATCGGTAGTCACCCTTAAAGAATCTTCATCATATTTGGCTATAAAACGCGGTGTACCGCAGGGATCCATTCTTGGGCCTCTCCTGTTTTCAATATATGTCAATGACCTGCCAAGCGTATTGTCAAAATGTGATGTTCATATGTATGCGGACGATGTTCAGTTATATAATATGTTAGTAGATTAATGAATGTCTCGAAGTGTGCAATAGTGAATTAGATAAAATAAGTGATTGAGCTGAAAGAAATGGACTTGGACTAAACCCATGTAAGTCAAAATGCTTGGTTATCAGCAACAAAAGATAACACTTCAATGGAGTATATCGAGCGAGGCAGCAATTTGGGTTTTACATTTAATTCATCTCTTACATGGGAAGACCATATAATCAGAGCCACAGGCAAGATGTACGGAATCCTCAGAAACCAATATCTGATAATGAACTTTCTGTCAGTTGAAATTCGGTTGCTGATAGTCAAGACTTTGCTTACCTCTGTTCGTTTTTATGGAGTTGAAGTTTTCAACAATTGTGATTCAGAAAGCCAAAGGAAGCTTTAGGTAGCATTTAATAATATAGCACGTTATATATATATAATATAATCGAAAACGAACTGACAGAATATCCAATGTTTCTATAAAGATATTTAATTTACCCCTGCAGTCGTGGATGGACGTAAGAAGTCTAGTTCTTTTACATAAAATAGCTTGGACTCATGAACCTTCATACCTGTACCAGAAACTTAATTTCAGTATGTCAAAAAGTTAGGCTTGCATTATCAGAAAAGCATTTCTTTATCTATCCTGTTCGCTGTTGGAACCTGCTGTTGGAACCGACTACCACACGAAATTAAGGCTATAAGAAACGCCACGCAATTTAGGATTAAATTAGAATCGCACCTACGAACCACAAACCATCAAAACTAAAAGTAAATAAATAAATAAAATATTTTTGCATGTATGTTTTAACGACCTTTATGTTAATCAGAATTGTGGTACCAGGTGAAGACCGCTGATGATATGGTAGAGATACCATTGAAACAGCTGTACGGTCAACTAACCTCCTTTGTGGTGTGGTGTGTGTTCCTGTTTTAAAGTTATGTACCAACATAACGAGACCTAGAGCCGGCAAAAAATTTGAAGGTTTTGAAATATTTTTAGCTATTTATCATTGTTAAATATATGGAAAACTCAGATATGTATTGAATGTTTAGATTTCGGATAATATTTAAGTAGGATCATAAATGTTTCATTTCTAAATTTAATAACTTTTATGACTAGCGCTTACAAGTATAATGTACTTGTAGCGTTAGGATGATTAGCCAATAAAGAAAGAAAGAAAATCAAGTGAGAAAGTCGGTCAACCCCATTTGCCTCCGACTATAATATGATAATACACCCAAGGAGTCACGCATTTTTCGTGCATATTTATACTCTGTACCGAAGGTACATAGAGTATATTAAGTTTGTGCAAAAGTATGTAACAGGGAGAAGGAATCGTTTCCGACCCTATAAAGTATATATATTCTTGATCAGCATCAACAGCCGAGTCGATATAGCCATGTCCGTCTGTCAGTCCGTCCGTCCGTCTGTCTGTCCGTCCGTATGAACGAAGAGATCTCAGAGATGGTAAGAGATAGAGGTTTGACATGTATGGGACATATATTTTTTATACTTACAGGCAGATCAAGTTTATTTTCAATATTTGCCACGCCCCCTCCCGCCCCCGCAATTTGGAAAAAACTTCATATCTCCTACAGTTTTGGAGATAGATCGTTCGTTTCTTCTAGAGATACCTTGTAAACAAAATTATTTATCGATGCTGAAGGAATGATAAAGATCGGATGAACGATACACAAGTTATGAGCAAAAAACGGCTAGTTAAAACGGCCATTTAAGGAATTCGGCAGGCACTCGAGCTTCTCCTGGTGATTTGTTTAATTTAAGACCTGAGATTGCACGTGTAACTTCGCTTGAGGATATCAGCGCATCCAATTTTTCGTTTTGTATACTGGACCAACGGTTTGGGGAGTATTGAATTTTATATTAAGATTGTACGGATTTTTTTTGGTTAATTTTTAAATCCGTCATATCATTGAATTAAGAGCTAATGAAGAGACTTGTTTGCCACTCGTTGTTCACTTCGATTGCCACGCTTTGTGGACTTTCGTTTGCCACGCGTTGTGGAGTTCGTGAACTTGTAGATCAGGCATGCCCAAAAGCAGCAAACGACAGAGCAATCACCAATACTCACAAAGATAAGCACCAATACCAATAATGAAATTGTTGTTGGTCAGTTTGCTTGCGCTCGCAAACACCAATCAAAGAAGAGAACAAAACCGGTTTTTGTTCTACGCGTCGCATACACACGAAATCGTTAGCATGTGTGTCGTTTCGTATGCCTCGCGCCGTGTATATGTATACGATCATTGATTTCCTATGTTCCGTGCAATTACAATAACAAAACGTACCCAAAGAGCATACGGCTGGGCATCGCTGTTGTAGATAGACTCAGGCTGGCATCAATTGCCAAACAAAGAGCGTCTCGAGTTGTAGCAGGTTGCTAGTGGTCGATCAGGTATGGGGATCGTTTTGACTGAACATCGGCGATGATGAAAGATGCGATAAAGATCCAATGTTCAGCTGCGCGACGTACTTCCCATAAGTATGAATGTAAGATCTGAAGAGCTGGCCGGATGGTTGACCAACGTAAGAACGTTTACATGTAGTTGCAGAGTCGGCTGAGTGGAGTGTAAAATTGGCCGGACTGGTGAATGATTGACTTATGCAGCGATTGTGGACATGTTTTGTTCTTAAGCTAGTTTTTAGTAGCTTAACAAGCGTAGCTTTGGTTACAGAGGGAAATCTTTGATGGATAGTTCAAACATAAATTAAGGGGATATTGGATACTTTGAAACCTCTGCGGGTATGTTAAGACTTAATGTTTCTAAATTCTGAATATTTTGAGCCATATTCTGCTAAGAACTTCACTTGTAGAAAAGTACGCCCTTCATCTAGCTGCATTTAACTGGAATATGTTAGCTTGGCGTTAAGACTTTCCAAAATTTGCCATCACTGATCCCAAGTGTGTGCTAATTCGGAGACATATTTCTATATAGTAAAGAAGCAGCTGCTAATCGCTTAACTCTTGCCTTAATCTTAATCTTCATTGCACTTGCGGCTTGAAGTTTTGTTACAACCAGAGCTGGGTACTGTCCCTGGGATAGGGCAAAAACAGCCGCAGTAGAAGGAGTAGCAGTGGTAACTACTTAGCCAAACTTGGCTCTCCCTTGCCCGCTCTCTTTCACTTTCTTTTAAGGTAGTCACTGTTGGCAATCTCTCAATAAACACTTGCACAGCTCTTAATTACCCAATGCAAACTTAGTCAAGAAACAACTTGGCACAGTCTGACTGTGTGTGTGTGTGTGTGTGTGAGAATTTTACCTGGAACTGGTCTGGTATCTGGCAACTTTTAGCGGCAGCTTTGACTATGACTGGCTGTCATACAAGTTTGTCAGCTTGTTCAACTGCGTGTTAAACAAAAACGTGGCAAAAAGTTGCAAGTCAAAGTTTTCATGACTCTTTTGTCAATTACCGTTAGTTAGAGGAGTAGGTTCGAGGGGGGGAAATTGTATTGACATTTCGATTGAGTGTGTCAGGGGATAAACTTCATGTATGGGCCAAGGACGTGAGGCCATCTCTTTTGCCCTCAATCGTTCTCAATTAATACACGAAGCTGAAACTTTGGCAATTTATTTGCGTAACTTCCATTTGAGAGTGTGTGTGTGTTTGCGTGTGTGTGTGAGTGTTTTGGCTAATCTATCATTATTGATTGACATCAACTTTATTATGTAATAGCCTTCAAATGTAATGAGCATTTATTTATAGACCACCCACCAACCTGCCTCACCCCGCCACTCATCGCGCTAAGTGGCTTAGGCAAAATTTTAATTAAAATTCAACCAAAAACCAAAACTAACCACACAAATCTCTGTTCTCCATCTCTGTCTCTCTATTTGCAGCCATGAAGCCGGGCCAAAAGGATTTGAAATTAAATTTTAATGCAGCAGCAGGAAACGGAGCGCGGAATGAGCAGCACGTGCGCGTTTTATTTTAAATATTTATCAAGCAAGATACACACACACACACACACACACACATATGTGTGGTGACCAAAGTCGAGCCCCGTCAAACTCTATTAAAAATTCATCTTAACGGTTATGCGTTTTGACAGAAAAAGTAAACGCAACGCGAGTATAAACAGCTAAAAAGAACCACAAAAAGCCAAAAATGTTTGTAAATATTAAAATGAATTTATGTGCAGCGAAAAAGTTTTTAATTAAGTAAAACAACAAAACCCACACACACACACACACACGAGCGGGAAAAAACGTAACGATAAAGCGGCCACCAATACACGCAAAAAGCCAACAAATCATTCGGTTTATGTGAATGCGAGTGCGCGAGTGCGAGTTCGAGTTTGAAATGGTGTTTGCACCAAGCGAAGTAAATTTATTTGCATTTTTTATGCTCCTCTAGAACAGCACAAAAATCCCCTGAATCGCGAATTATACAAACAGTTCTCACAACTACAACAAAAGTCCAACAGGATCTGGTACAATGCTGCATTCAATGACACGGACACCTTGGCTGGTGTTCAGCCTGATTATCATTAATTTATGGCAAACAATTGAATCGCATGAGCATGGCGATGGATTTAAGCCAGGTAAGTGGGGGCAAAAAAACATTTTATGACCCACGGGAAGGGGATATTTTTTTTGTGTGGCAAAACGGCAAATGTGGTGCAAGTGGGACTTTTATATAGAAACAGAGAGTGAGAATCGGAATTGGGAATACAAATAAAACCATAAAAATTTATTCTCTTATTTAATACAAAATAAGTTACCTATTTCAATAAGACTTGGACTGCATTCACACTGTTTAATACAAGAGACTTGATAGTCTAGTTCAGAGATGGGCGCGTCGCGACGTTCCAATGCACACGAAGCAGCGTGTGCATAGGACCTCTGCCGCGGCCGACTGCACAAAATCACACGTACGCTATAAGCATTGAAAGCTATTTATAGAACACGAATGCGGCGCACGCAAATTGTGCTTGTATGCGTGTGAAAAGTGTGACCATATGTGTGCATGCCCATCTCTGGTCTAGTTGCACTGCTTCCTGTAGGGTTTTAAATGTGAATAGCTTGTCAAATTCAAAGAAGAATCATAATGAAATTCTGGTGATCCAGTGTGATTACTCAGAAAAGATTAATCATCAAAATGACACTATTTAGTCATCAACTTGAAACAATGGTGATCATTTTGATACTTCAAATATCAAGTTGATATTTTCGAACGTATTAAAATAATATTTTTAGGATATCCAATTGATACTATCTAGTATCAGGTTGATACTTCTTTGTATTAATTTCTTGGTATCATTTTGATACTAGCTATTATCAATTGTCAAATTTTCAGTATCATTTTGATACTAAAAAGCTCGAATTGGTTGTATAGCACTGTGTTTTAAAGTAAATTTTGTATCCAAAAAGAGAAGGTTCTATTTGGGTTCAGGAACGGGAGGTTATCAGTTAAACCGGTAAGGTTCAGAATCTGATTCGAGAGACTTCAAACAAACTGAACCGAACCGGCTTAATGGGTTTCCGTTCTGAACCCGTTTGCAGACTTTCATTTAAGTTTTCAGAGCTCGACAAAAATCTTTTTATTTACAAATACGAAATGATATTTTGGTGCTCTATATTTTTATTTTTCAGTTTTATTGTCGGCATTTTGAATTCAATCTTATCAATGAATTTGTGTATTCTTTTGAACTTTTTTTATGTTTAAAATACTTTTACTAGATATCAAGCAAATTATGTATTCTAATAACTAGACAGTTGTTTCGGTTTTATCGTCAGTAGACATTGGCCATACTCACCAGCATAAATCAAATATCAAAAATCATACATCAAATATCATTCATCAAAACAAAGTTTATTGGCTAAAGTGGCTTTTACACTTATCATATATCTCTAAATAGTCGGTTGTCAAAATACTCTAAAGAAAATCTCTTATCAAAGTGAACCTGTAAAATTACATAAAAAGGCCACATTTTCCAAACATTTAGAGTTATTTGCATTGCTATTTCACTAGCGTCAGAGAGTCTCTTTAGAGATATACGACAAGAGTAAAGGCAGCTTTATGCTAAACGCTTTGATGAAATTATTTGTTAAAAATAGAATGGTTTTAATTTTGAATGACAGCTTAAAATGTTTTGTTTTTTCATACATCACAATCACAAAAATTAGCCATCATGATGGCACATCATATGAGTTCACCACAACAATCGAACTAGATCCATCGATTTTCTTGTCATCGATTTGTGCTGGTGAGCACGGCCATTGCTATCGACTGCTTATATGAATTCTTGAAATTAAATTATGCTGTAACACAATTGGAATCCAAACCAAACAAAAAGACAAAATATTTGAAAGGTTTTTTATATTGGGTATTCACCAGCTCTCGTAAAAGAGTAAATCTTTGATTTGAAGCGTAAACTCCAAAAGTTTACGACACAACAACAAAAGTGGAAAAGTGGAAAAGTGGAAAAACTTGAAGTGTTCAAAGTATCGGATAAAAGTACTTAGTATCGTACTTATCTGATATAGAAATTTAGATACATGTTTTTCTGTGTAGACGTTGGCTGAGTGGATAGGATTGTCGCCTTGTATTTTTTGATATTCCGGCTCGAATCCCGGTAAAGCATGGCGGATCTTTATCTTTTTTTTATAAAAAAAAAGCCCCAAACTATGGCCGAGGTCAGAAAAGATGTCAATCACAATCGATAATAAGAGGAAATAAAAAAATAAAAAGTCATCTTCATGATTCGAACACATGTCTTACCGTCTATGAGTTATGCATGCACTGCTCTACGCCACTGAGGCGTCTGAAATTAGTTGTAAATAGTAAGTATTGAATCTCAATTAACAGCAATATTCACAGCCTGTTAAAAACATCTGATTTACGCCAAAAATTACGAGGGTAAACAGAAGGGGTGCTCAACAGCTGCGTCGCGTAAATTTACACAATTACGCTTTTATGCGGGCTGGTGAATACCCTAATAGTATTTTTGTTTATTTCTGTTGTTTAGATAGTGAGAGACAAGCGTTTTGGTCCTTTGAGTACCAAATTTGCATAAAATCTTATCATAAATCGGGTTGTGGACATCGGGGACTTTTTTTTAGAGCGAAGCTCTAAAAAATTTTGTGTTTCCGACAGATTCTTTTTGGTATGCCTTTGTCTTTGCATTTTGAATTCGCAAAATCAGCCGCTTTTACCATTTGCCAGTGCAAGGTGGATTGTGTGTGAAGTAGTGGGAAAGTGGAAGGTAAGTGGTGGGGATGTGGTGGGGAAGTGCGAGGGAATTGCTTGGGAAGTGGGAGGGAAATTGGGGACAGTGACTTGACAGTGACTTAACAGTGACTTAACAGTGACTTAACAGTGACTAAACAGTAACTTATCCGTGAATGATCAGTGACTAAAGAGTGACTAAACAGTAACTTAACCGAGACTTAACATTGACTCAACAGTGACTTAACAGTGACTTAACAGTGAATTGACAGTGACTTGACAGTGACTTGACAGTGAATAAACAGTGACTTGACAGTGAATTGACAGTGACTTGACAGTGACTTGACAGTGACTTGACAGTGACTTGACAGTGACTTGAGAGTGACTTGACAGTGACTTGACAGTGACTTGAGAGTGACTTGACAGTGACTTGACAGTGACTTGACAGTGACTTAACTGTGACTTAACTGTTACCTAACAGTGACTCAAGTGAAAAAAGTTGTTGATCGGAACAAATGGCAATGGCGTGCCGCATTAGGACTTTGGTTTGGGGTATCCGTCATCCACTTTCGTCCACTTTACCAAAGTCTTCTGTATTTTTCTGCACTTTGCTGAATGGTTCAGTAATCAAAGTAAGGTACACAGATGAGTATGTAACAGGGAGAAGGCATTATTTCCGACCTTATAAAGTATATATATTCTTGATCAGCATCAACAACCAAGTCGATATAGCCATGTCTGTCTGTCTGATCTCAGAGATGGTAAGAGATAAAGGTTTGACATGTATGCTGAATTTTTGAAGAACGCGACGCCAAACTTCATAGAACTGCCAACACAAGCCTACAATCACATGTACAATGAAGGGACCTTCCCAGACTCATTTAAGCGTAGCATTATCATCCCAATCTATAAAAAGGGAGACCCATCTAACGCCAGGGGAATATCTTGCCTTAATGTTAATGATGAAAATTCTAGCAGGAGTGCTACTGTTCCGCTTGACTGAATGGGTTAACAAGATGAATATACTAAGTGAATTTCAGAATGGATTTCGAAAGGGCTATTCTACAGTCGACAGCATCTTTGTTCTAACGTCAATTGCTCAGTCTCATCTACAATCCAAAAAAAAGTTATATATAGTTTTTATTGACTTTAAGGCAGCGTTTGATACAGTGAACAGAAGAAGCCTGTTCTACAAACTGAGCAACAACGGTCTATCTACTAAAATGCTCAAGGCAATAGTCCAGCTGTACCACAATAACACAGCATCGGCTTGGGACGGTTCCAGACTTTCTGACTGGTTTAACACTGATTAAACTAAGTCCACTTTTATTCTCGCTATATGTCGACGATATCACACATGCATTAAGAGGCGGGGTTACCTTTGCTGTACAACTATTTAAAGTGTTGATGTATACCGACGACATGTGTCTCTTTGTCGATTCTCCGCAAATGCTCCAGGAAATGATTGATAAGCTTCACGAATATTGTAGAGAATGGCGCCTTCAAATCAACACGGACAAATCAAAAATCATGATAATTAGACAGGGCGGCGGTCGTTACTCACGATTAGAAGACTGGACGATAGAGGGTGTTAACCTTGAAAGGGTGAAGAGCTGTAAATACCTAGGAGTACTAGTGACTCACAATATGTCATTTTAAGCTCACCTCTGCGAGAAACCGAAAAATGCAAAAGTGGCCATGGAAAACTCTGCTTAGTAGGAAAAACGTCAAGCCAAGCACAAAATACGCAGTCTTCTGAACGTTCAATCCTGTGCTATGGATCGCAAGAATGGGGCCACTCTTCCTATGAATATGTCGAGCGCCTCCTCACCTTCTTCATCAAAAAAGTATTTAGGCTCCCCTCAAATTCCCCAAATTACGCAATATTTATAGAAACTGGTCTGCCCTCGCTGTTCACGTACACTCTGCATACTCATTTCAACTACGTAAACAAAATAATGAAGATGGATAGCTTAAGATTGCCGAAGATCATAGCTAGGCAACTTCAGGGCGAAAGATCCCAGTTCTTTGAAATATGGTCTAAGATCGCTAACGAGTGCTGCATCAGTATCGACCTTGAAAATCATCTACTGTGGCCCACTCACAAATCATTGCCAAAATCTGCGAAGTAGAAAGGGCAGGGATTTATTGCGCAAGCAAAAAAGAGCACAGAAAGGACTCTGTATAAATCCCTGGATCTCAACCTCGGAGCAAAAAATTACTTCAATGACAGTCTGGGTGAGGAGAGGATAAGCACTATTTTCCGGGCGAGATGTGAAACTCTAAGCCTCTGTTTTTAACCACACAGGAGTAACACTCGGCAAGATTGTACCCTCTGCAATATGTGTGCCAAGGAAGAATTGGCTCACTTTGTCGGCATCAGCCCCATCTTAAAGGAGATACGTATGTTGCACTTTCAGCGTCTATATCTATTGGAAAACGAACTTCACGATCTGCTCAACGGAGTAAATTGGATAGCCATTGCAGCGTTCATCAAAGACGCTTCGCAATACCGCAACAGCATCATAAGCGTATTGTTCTAGGCCCTACCTACCTATAACAGGCATCATTCAGCAGCATTCAAGTTTATTTTCAATTTTTGACATCCTTATCCTTTCCCTGCACTTGCTCGAGGTATACAAAATTCGTTCCTTATTTATAAAATTCTTTATCATTCAAAAAAAAGAAGTATAATCTGCAACTGGGGATGACTTTGTTTACTTTACAATAATAACAATTTAATTAAAAATTATTTATGAAAATTGTATCGTTTGCTTAAACCAACTTTTAAATATTTTATGACATTTATTTACATTGCCATTGCCATGTTTATTTGCCATCATATTTAATTGCATTTTTTTTTTTCGTTGTCTGATTAAACATTTCATTTTCATTTCTTACACACTTAATTTTTTTCAAGTCATACTTTTATCAGTTTGTTTTAATGTTTGTTCAAATGTGACAAAGACAACTTGAACAAATTAAATTTAATTATTCAACAAAAGTTATACATTTTTAATTGCTCATTTGAAACTTCGGGGGGAAAACCGTTTAACATGTTAGGCAAAAATATTAAAATATTTCGTAGGGTGCAATCCATTCCACTGAGCACTTAAGTACTTCTTGTTAATTTCGTTTTTCATTTAAAACTTTAAAAAATGCGGCAATAATTTGGTTTGCTCATTTTTCTTTTAACTGAACAAAAGTTTTAATAAAAATAAAATTATGCAATTTTTACAACTCCATTATGAACTTTTGCCTGTGCAGCTTCTCTGGCAATAAATGCCAATGGTAGCCACAAATCCACAAGAGCGTCACCTGCGTCATTGGCTGCCAGTCCCTGGTGGTGGGTTTGCTTAAAAAATGCATAAATTCTCATTTTTATGTGTCTGTGTTGGACTTTACATTAGCTTTGTTTTTGTTTTTGTTGTTGTTGGCGCTGCTGATTATCCCCGGAGAGCCATAAAAAAATATGTGACCGTATGTGGTAGTTGTTGCTGTTGTTGGCTCCTCCTATTTCATTTTGTTGTCCTGGGGAATTCCACTCGGCTATTGCGAAAAATGTAAATACAACTGAGTGAAACGCATTTAGTTGTTGTTGTTGTTGTTGTTTTTTTCCGGGACACTTGAGAAACGCTTTAATTTCATTACCCAACACTTGAGGCAGTCGCTTACATAATAATTAGTAAAATAAATTTCACCTAAATACACACGGCGACAGCGAAGGCAAAGAGTAAACACAGCCAACCGAGCTATTCCGCGTGGGAAGGTACACCAAAGGGCCCGTCCACGTCAAACGCACGTCCACGACCCACTTACACTTTGCTTTAAGTTCTCGTCATCAACGTCCCGACATTGTCGTTGGCAAATTATTTCCCATCATTTTTCACGCAAAAAGCGCAAAATTTTTGCGCTGCCACACACAGACGCAAACCGGCCAGGGTACATAGTTGTCAGCAGGCCGCATCCGTGCCTTCGTGTCGGTGACGATGCCGGGCCGGCAGCAGCTGGTCTTTGCTCTAAATGAAATCTAATTAAAGCCAGCAAAACGTGCAGCTCTCATTGCAATGGTTGGTTGGCTGGCTTGGGCTTACTTAAATTTGTCCATACAAAACGGTAGGGCCAGCGCTCAAATGTAGGCAATGATATTTTTATTTCGCAAGTCACAATTTTTGGTAGCTCAACTGAGGCGAGGGCAAGGGAATAGTTTGGGTTGTCAACGAATTAAATAAGTTTTCAATTTTGTGCACTATTCAGAAAATGACATTTATTGGCAACAGTCAGTTGTTTCATGAAATGGATTTGCTTTTAGAGATTAATAGTTCTACAGGCAGTTTAGTCTATGGTTAGTCGCTCGTTAATACCTGCTTCACTGATGTACTAGATTGTGTATTAACAGAGACATTATTTCCAAATTGAGTACTCGTCAAAATCTTAGGTCATCGAATCATCGTTGATTGACTCATAGTTTTAAGACTCAAGCCATAGGCTTTGCCGATCTGGGCGGAAATTGTAGTCCATTAGTTTGAGCATAAAGAGTCTTTGTGATTGTTAAAGATATGCAAGAAACCATTTTATAACGTTCTTCCAGGAACTCGGCCGATTGTATAATTTGATTTAGTTTGTATAAAAAAAGATTCATGGCTGAAATTTGCGTCGAAAGTCAGCCATGATATTAATACTAGCCCTTCGGAATCAATGTTGTTTTAGCTCTAGAAAAATGTTATGATTTTTACTGTAGGGTAGCGTTCTTATCAACGTGTAGACATTTGCATGATTAGCTAATGGGTACTTAAATCAACTTGCGGCTATTTTCTTAGACGAAGTTAGCTTGGCCTTCTCGTTGGTACTACCCATGAAACTAACCCATGAAATCAGTAGTGAAAGCCTGCATGAAAGAAAAGAAGGTCATTATATGTATTTAATACTTCGTTCAAAGTTTTGTAAATAGAGTTTTAAGACTGAGAAAGGAGATAGCAAAGAGACAAGTCGCTCTTTTATTTAGGCCACTTTGAGCCCATAGCGATAATAAATTTATTCCCTATTAACCTTTTTTAATACTGAAGGGGGTCCTCGTTACTGCCAATAAGATAGTGACCCGTGAGGCTCCCCACCAGAAGTGATATGTGTTACCATCTGTGATGTAAAAGTGTGTTAGTACACAGGAGGAAAGGTTTTTCACCGATTCGTAGCGAGACAAAGTGTTACAGCTATCGCACTCTTCTATAAAAGGAGATCAATGGTGGTATCCATTCTGGCCAGTTTGTCCGCAGACTCATTTCATTCCATGTTGCAATGTCCATGCACACATATAAGGTGTATACTAAAATGTCGTGCGATCTCATTCAGAGATTTCGTAAGTGTTTTAGTTAGTGTGAGTTGGCTGGCTCTAGGTCCGAAAAAGTTGCGTTTGTTCACAACTTGTAAACAACTTATGCATTGTTGGTATGTGAGCCAAGTGCTTTGAGTGCGACTTGACCATCTGAGTATACATATAAATACGTTTCCTTTATTGACCGTGAGTGTGCTAAGGCAGGTGGCAGCTTCTTGGATGGTTACCACCACTGCTTGGTACACACTACAGTGATCAGGAAGGTGGAACGATATGTTCAAATCTAGGTTAGGAGAGAAAACGCCGGCTTCGACTTTTTCGCCGAGCGTAGAACTATGAGTGTAGATGTTAATGGCGTAAGCTCTGCGATGGGGAACGTTGTCTTAATCGTGTCGGCAATTAACAACTTTAAAATTAAATAATTGTTATTTATTACACAATTAATTAATTCTTAATCGTCAGTTTCTACAATTAACAATTGATTAATTGTTAAACTTTTAAAAAAATTGGATTAAAAACTAACAATTGAACAGGGTTCGAAATCGCTCGTTGCTCGCAACTCTCGAGAGCCAGCTCTGTCTCTCAACTCATGACACTCAGCCCTTGGATCTAAGCTGAAAGGTACAGTTCGTGAGCCACAGCTCTCGGCTCTAAGCTGGGAACCACAGACTTTGTGGTTCACGAGTTATTTAAACCTTTTTACCGTGACTGACGATTTATTAAATCGCGAAAAAAATACCATAGAAGATAAAAAATAGTATTAATGAAAATCGTTAATGCCAATCAAGTGGAAAGTCATACCAGAATCAATGCATAAGCGCAATTGACAGCTAAGGGATCTCCATGGTAATAAGACCGTTAAATACTTAAGATACTGATTTTCAATACCACAAATGGCACACATAACTACATTGCCATGATTATGACAATACTGAACTGCGATAAATACCATCGATGACCAATGGCAAAGAATATATATTTTCAAGATCATAAAGAATGGTTCAAACCACTTTCCGTTACTGCCAAAGCATTAAACAGCGGAAAAATACCAAAAGGGATCAAAAAAAGAATAGTAATAACACTGTGACACTTTTTTGAACTCATAAAAGTTGATCGCGTTGAGACCAAAAAATTGTGAAAGGGTATGATGGTAGTATAAAAACCCTGTCTGGGTTTAGTGTGATTAGCTGCCGCTTTTCTTTTTATTGCACTTTGAACTTTTTCGCTTCAGAGTAGGATTTACGATTCCTTATCTCGTAAACTATTTTGAATTTTGCTTTTATATCTTTGGCTAAAGTGGTTGCTCTTGGTTTGGCCTATAAAGCATTTCTTTGTAGCAAATCAAAAAAATTACATCTTTATACTCAAAATTACAAAAGTTTCTCAAAAAAACCAAGTTTTTACCACTTTTCTACATTTTTCAACTTCATCTTGAAACCCGTTACAAATTTGGACAAGTAATATAATACAAATTTGTAACTTAGAACTAAATAAACAGACTGTTAGAACGAGCCAACTTAATTTAATTACTCTTTCACATAGTTATAGGCCAACACGAATGTACAACTGTCATAAAAACTCGAAAAAACGAAAACTTTCGGTAAAAAAGTTAAAAAAAATACATTTTTTACTTATAATTTGTAAGTTGATTTTATTTAAATTTTCTTGATTTAATTCAAAACAATCGAAATTTTTGACTGTGTCGGCCAATTGGTACCAAAAATGGCCATTTTTCGAGTTTTGATTACAATTCTACATGCTTAAGGGCCCGTAACTATATGAAGGACCAATCGAATGAAGTTGGTATGTTTCAATCGTTTGTTTATTTAAGTCTTAGCTCCGTTTTTGTCCTGCATTTCGTAGTCAAATTCGTTACAGTTTTCAAGACAAAGTTGAAAAACAGTACAAAATGAGGGAAAACATGATATTACAAAATGTTTGTAATTTTGAGTACATATATAGATGTGACTTTTTTGACTCGCTACTTAAAAATGTTTTATAAGCCAAGCCAAAAGCAACAACTTCCTCTCAGACGTCAAAGCGAAATTCCAAATATTTTACGAGATATGGAGTTGCGAATCACAATCAGAAGCTGACAACTTCAAAGTTCAATAAAAAGAAAACGGCAGCTAACCAGACCAAACCCAGCGAATGTTTTTTTACTACCATCATACCCTTCCATAATTCTTTCTTCTCTACTCGATCAACTTTTTAGTGTTGCACAGTGTAATGCCAGCCAAACTTTACTCCCAACCAAGAGGAAAATCATTCAAGGATCAACGCATAAGCACAATTCGCAGCTGAAGGATCTATATGGTAATAAAACCGCTAAGTGATTAAGAAACTGCTTTTCCAGACCGCAAACGATCACACATAACAACATTGCCTTGAATTTGACAATGAAGAACATTGATGGAGCATAAAGAATGTATCAGTACCACCATTTTCACTGTTAATTTAAAACAAGAGCCTGCCAGATGTAGTTCATTAGCGCTATTCAATAAAAATTTCATTGCAACAAGACTGGCTAGCAATTCCGAACCCTGCAATTGAATAGTAAGGTTTGTTTTTTAATTTTGTATTATTATTTCTTATAATAGTTGGTACTACATTTAAGCACTACCCCTTTTTTCAAACATGCTATCCGGTAAAGAAAATGACGTTCAAGTCATTCCAAGTAATGACGTGTTGTATTTTCCAAAAAAAAATCGATATGGTATTTCGATCCTCTGGACATTTCATACATAAAGCAATATTATTGCCTGTAGATTCATTTGCTAAGAATTTAAAATAAGTTCCGTCCAGTAGAACAAGTCTTGGCTGCGAAGGTGATAAGGAGTTACCTGCAGCATCACTCTTAGAGGGAGATAAAATACTTTTTAATACAGACTGCATTTAATGGCATACCCCCTTGGTCTTCGAGTATGGTAGAGTGTCCCGATTTGCCTCTGTCCCAGCCAACGGATTCTCGTAGTCTTAGGGCTGTTGTGATAGCCACATGCTATTGTTTGTAGCAAACAACGTCTAGTGGTAGAAGGTGAAGAATAGTATGTAACGCTTCTCATTGGTGTCGTTCGGAGAGCCTTGCTAAAACATATTTCCGCACTTCTCTGTACTTTATGCAGATTGTTTCCCGAGTGCTGGCCACAATACTAGTGCGCCGTAGAGCTGAGTATAGATGCGTACCACGGCTTTTTAAAGCCAATGTACTATGGAGGAGCAAAAAACCTCTTTTCGGCATTTTGCCTTTTTACAAGAGAAAAGTGCAATGGTTGCCTTTTTTTATGCTTTCATTTATGTTGTCGTTCCAGAGTAGTTTCCTATAGATGGATTAGGTGTTGAAATATAAATTGTATAAAATGTTCCAGTAAAGGTATTAAAGACCGGCGTTCAGCAAGCGTTGCAATGCACGATCAGTAGATATTTTCATTCTGATTTATGTTAATTTTCATAATAATAGGAAATTTGTCTAGCATTTATTACCTGTACAAAAATGTTGTAAAGGTTTTTAGGAGATGGCGTCAGTAGTATTAAATCGAATTGGACAATGCTGTAACCCACTTCATTTCGAAGCCCCATTATAAGGCTTTCTTTCGTTTCGTTAAAGTGTAAACAACATAGTTTTTGTGTGCCAACAAAACACAATTTGCGGGAAAGTTTACTTTTCTGATTTCATTTGAAGGAAAATGCTGCAAAAAGCTTACGGGAAACATGCTCCCAGTGGAAAAAATTATAGGGGCCGCCCGGCCATACGCCCAAAATCCTTCCCAAAGCCGAATATTCACGTTGGCAAGGTCATGCTCTGTATTTGTTGGGACCAATTGGGCGTGGTGTACTATGAGCTGCTACAACCGGGTGAAACCATTTTAGTGCAAATCTACAGAATTCAATAGATGCGTTTGAGCTGAGCAGTGAAGCAAAAACGGCTCAGAATACGAGCAATCCAGAGTTTAGGGCATTTAGCGAGGGAGTGGAACATTCGTGTCAAGTCACTCAGAATAAAAAACATCATTGATCCCACTGTCCCATGTCCCACCAATCCCATCTTGTATAAATCATTCTATAATCGCTGCTTTTGGTTAATTGAAACATGTTTTTCGAAAATATTATGATTAGCTTTACAAATGATATATTCACCTACATTTTATGCAATTGTCAATGCTTGTTTATGCATTATTGTCAACCTGAATACCACCACCTTTGACATCAGTTGACAATTACACAGATACATTCGCTGAGAATGCGCCTGTTAGTAGCCTAAAAGCAATTCGTTGTAACCATTTCAAGGCACGGCGTTACAATTGACAAGAAATAGTTGTGCGAGGCACGCCATTAATGTCTTTGCGTAAACAATTTTAATTTCATTGTATGGCAAAGTTTTGCATTTATAATTGTAACAGGCGGGAGACGACAAACGATGGCGCATGCCTTAAGCCAGGCAACTGCAGAAACTGGTGGCAAATTATGGTAAAACATACAGGAAACGAGGGCTAGCCCGGCACGACATGGCATGTCTGTGAGACAGCCAGCCAGACAGACTGACAAAGTGTCTGTCTCTGCCTGCCTGCCTGCCTGCATGTCTGGCCCAATGCAAGTGACAGTTTATGGTATGCAGGTATGGCGTGCATTTTATTTGCTTTCGATTAGGGACCAACTAGCGCTGAGGTCCTTTGTGTATGTTTGTCCTGTTTATGGCGACTAATTTCGTGTTAAGAAATTTGCAAATAGCAAAAAGCTTCACCCGTTGAACGTTGATTAATGCCCCGGCAATCGAGTTGGTCTGCCATTAGTCATGCTCGAGAGGCAAAAGGGTCGCTCCCAATGCCCAATGTCTGGCTGTCAGTGGCAGCTGTTTTCGATTTACATATGAGAATGAGTGCGAGCGCGAGCGCTAAACTTGAATTTTAAATGCCAAACCGCAAATAACACGTTGTGTGTTGTGTTCTGTTGACTGTGGTCATTAAATGTCAGCTGCACCGTTTCGAAACAAAGTAAAAATCGTTTACCTTCTATATATAAATAAAATACCATATTTTGTATATTAATAAACCCCGAAACCAATTCTGCCAAATGAAGCTCATAACTGTCAAAACTGACATAGGACCAGAGCTGACTTTTCAGCTGTCATGCGTGGTCGGTGGACGGGGGGAGGGTGTTACTAACCCGCTGTAAGTACATTGGAGAAATCGTTTGCTTTGGTTTTATTCACTTTGAGTTTTAACCCTACAATTTAAAAAAAAAAACCAGTGTGTGTGGCGTCACATTTAAATGTCTTTTTTAACTAACCTTTTTTTGGAAAATATTTCGGAATGGTTTAAGGAACATTATGGGACTAAAAACCACCTGAAGCTCGGAACGAATCCACCGAATCGGTCATAATAATTTCAGAACCCAACCTTTTTGTAAAGCTTCGTTGTTTGGAAGGGTCCTTTTAGTCACTTTTATTCATCCGCCAAAAAAATGGTGAATATCAAATGAACTATAGTCGAGTTATAAGGAAAACAAACAATTATGCTGGGCAGCACTGATGGTTTCTTTGTGTCGCTTCTAACTGAAATTGATCAGAAATATACAAATTCGGTTAGGTACAGAGTATACTATAGTCTGACTTGACCGACTTTCTTACGGATTTTTCAGTGTTTAGTGCCCCCCCTCCAGGTTAGCAACCTTGCAGAGAACGTCAATCAAAAATGGACATGCATCAAATTTCAATTCAATTTGCATCAAGATGTTCAGATCGAAATGGGGCACAATCATTGCTGGAATTAAATGAAATTCAATTTCTGCTTGACCCGAAATGAAGTTCATGTCCAAAACGTGCGCTTTTGCTGGACAAACTATAAAAAGTGCTAAATCAACATGCCGGGTCCCATCAGTTGATGATATTGTCACGTTTCTGCACCGGCTGCATGAGAGTTGGCGAAAAATGTTTTTGCAAAATCGAGGCTAAAGCCAAATAAACATAATTTTTTTGTGAAAGTGTGAGTGTGTGTGTTTTTTGTGTTTTGTTTTTTGGCGGGGCGTGAACGGAGGACATCAACAATCAAGCTAAAAGCCAGATTCAGGTAGAGTCTCTCGTATGTGTGTGTGTGTGTGAGGCATATGTAACAATGTTTGCCCGGCCAGATTAAAAATTATGCTTTGTTTGCCAACTGTCAGCACAAAAAACAGCAACAGCAGCAGCAGCAGCGACGGCATAAAAACTTTTTGGCCTACAATGACAATGACAACAAACCAAACAAAAGTTGCCAAAAAGTTGATGTGGCGGTGGGAGGCTCTCTTACCTTGCCCCGAATATGTGTGTCAGCTGATGGCCAACAAAAACTACAACAACAACAGCAACTGCCACGCATCATAATCATTTTTTTTTTTTTTTTGTGCTTTATTTCTGCCCGTTTTGCAACTTGAAGTTTATTTTGTAAACATGCCACTAAAAGTTTTCCACTTTGCTCTAAAATACTCAAACCGAATGCCAACACCAGCGACAACGTGTCCTCCTCCCTCTGCCTCTAGTTTTCCTTCGTTTTTTTTTTTTAGTTAATTTAAAAAGTTTTTGCTCTCGTCTCCGTCTTTGCTCAAATTTTTTTATTTTTTTTTTTTGTTGATTTGCAGCAGTCAGAAAATTGGTAAACGATTCGTCGAAATGCTTCACAACAAATTCGTAGTTGTGGTTGGGACCTGGGAAAACTGACATTTGTGCGCCTTTTATTTTGTCAAGGAATTGCTTTTACAGTTTTTTGGTTGGTTTGCTTTGCTTTTGGCTGCTGTTTGGAAAATGTTTCTTTTATTTATGTGCTGTCACAAAAATTGAATTAGAAATCGCATGTTGTGGCAGCTGCCCTCAGGTTCTGGTTCGTGCTGCACACTCGTACGAACATACATACAATTGTGGAAAAGTTGTCATTGCCGTGGCCACGCCCTGCTGGCCAAATCGATGGAGTGAGATACAAGAAAATAAAAACCATTGCCTACCTTGTGGCCGGCCGGGCATGCTAATTACAGTGTCCGGCTGTAGCTTAATCATGCATGAAGTTCGGTTAAGGAATTGAAATTGATGTAAACAAATAAACCTGCCCCGTTCACAAGAGTAAACAATAGCGTACAGTACACAATATTCTCAGTCCTGAACTATAAAAAAAACCAACCTAGGATCAAGGGCTGATGTGTAATAATACTGTGTGGAGATTATATCAGAGGTGAATTAAATATCATATAATCTACCTAGAAAACTCTTAGCTAAGATTCGATAAACTGTCCAAGTTGTTGGACCCATGTCAACAACCTATGCCAAGGAATACTGTTGAGTTGAAGTCGTTAGCAATAACTAAACTTTAAACTAAGCTAAAGGTTTGACGTGAAATTAGCATTCGCTGAGGTTTTTAATATAACTAGGCTAATCTGCTGGGAACGATAACGCACACTGCGCTCTATTGGGATACATAGCACTTAGAAAGTACATTAAAAAGAAAACGGCAGCTAAACAAACCAAATCCATCCAAGGTTTTTTATAGTACTATCTTACCCTTTCATAAGTAGATAAAGGTATCAAGAGCCAGGTCGTTCATTGGGATTTTCCAGTGGCCAAATTTATCTCTGATGTGTTGGCACCAATTTGTGATATGGATGGCATCAACATCCATTTTCAATTTACTTCAACTTGAACTAACCCGCCAGCACTTCCCTAAAATCATAAGATATTGTTTTAATAAGCTCAATCCTTTTTGATGAAACATTCCCCTTCCACGTGGCGTAGTTGTAAAATAGCTTAAAATATCCATGAATGATGTCACTCTGACAGACTCGACTTAACAATGCTATAGGGAACCGCAAATGCGTCTATTATTCTTGAAACAGTAATTTGACATATTTACGCGATGCAATCTTGATTCATTAGTACACGCCAGAGACAAAGACAATAAAGATGGTATTAGCTTAATATATTCATCGCTGAGTTTTGTTGATTGATTAAATGTGAGTACGAATTTTTGTGTATGAGGCAATCAAGAAAAAAAGTGATTCTTGCAGTTCTCTGCTCAATACCACTTGCCAACTTTGGTTTAATTTATAACACTATTTTCAATAGCTGCCATATAGCCGATCTGTTCGACTTGCATCAACTTTTATGTTTTTGTGTGCGATTGATTGAGTGTTAGCGCTCTTATACTTGGTTATGGTTGATATTATATGTTTTCAAGCTGATCTGTGAAATTTTAGTCGAAATCGCTTAACGTTGAAGCGTTTTTTGTTAAGTGTATTATAACTAGACATCGAATTTTGCATATTTTGAACCGCACAATTCGAAGAAGTGAAGCTTAGAAGACAATTGCCATCTATCAAATCTTCATGATAATCTAAACACATTAACTTTTTATACACTCTATAAATTAAAATTGTCCAGATGTTTGTAATGCATAGTAGAAAGCATCTCCGACCACATAGAGTATATATTTTCTTGAACAGCATGAAGAGCTGAGTTGATATAGCCATGTCCGTCTGTCCGTCCGTCTGTTTCTATGCTATCTCCTCCGTCAGTTTTAAAGCTATCATAACCAAACTTTGCACGAAGCCTTTTGGTACAAATACACTGCACATTTGTCGGAACCGGCCAGATCGGATGCCTATAGCATATAGCTGCCATAGGAACGATCGGTCAAAAAACTAGTTTTAGTGAGAAAAACTTTTTTGTTTTCAATGCAAACGCCCCCAAACCTCACATTTTTTAGTTTTCTATGATTTTACATAATTCCACCAAGTTTGATGAAAATCGGACAACTATATAGTATAGCTGCCATACAAAAGTTAGTTCAGAGAAAAAGTCTTAGTAGGAAAAACTTTTGTTTTCAATGCTATCGCTCTCAAACTTGTTACTGATCAATACTATATGATACCACACAATTCTGCCAAGTTTAATTCAAATCGGATGACTATAGCATATAGCTGCCATAGGAACTATCGGTTGGAAAAGTAGTTCTTGTGAGAAAAACTTTTTTGTTTTCAATGGTAGCGTCTTTATGCTTTCCAGTTATGAATATTATTGGTTTCCACACAATTTTGACGAGTTTGATCCAAATCTGATGAACATATCGTATAGCTGCCATATAACAAACTGGCAAGCTATATGGTCAAAGTAGTGGCGCCATCTATTGCTGAGTTTGGGAAACAACTCAGCTAAGAATGTTCGATGAAAATCATTGAAAACCTTAATTTATATAAATTAAACAAGCTACAAGGGTATATAAACTTCGGTTGAGCCGAAGTTAGCTTTCCACTTTTTTTTATTTTTTTGTAAATTTCCCGAGTTTTTGGTCCGTATCGATCTTCACCTCCTATTTACCCGTCCATATACCCGTCTTACTGTCAATCTAAACTTATAAAAGAATTTCGCAAATGATAAAATTTCTTTAAATCGATAGAGCGACACCTCCTATTTACCCGTCTTTAATTGCCAACTATTAAATTTTCATGATAGTCTGAACTAATCATAAAATTTTTCATATGGGCATTTCCAAACTGACGTGACGTTACGTTCGTAAGAAAAGATCTTTTTGAAAAATATGAAAATCTTGGATTCTTAAAAAGATTGTTTTATATAAGGTTGTCAAAAAAGTCTTGCGGTATTTCCGCAAGCTTGTCTAGTTCTAGTTGTATTCGTCGCATCGGTTCACGCTAGAGCTTTTTGGAAAGCTCTTTTCACGCGCTAACACGTGTTTGATTTATTGTTGTTTGTTTTTAGTCGTTCGTGAGTTATAGCGTCGCAAACATGGAGCAAAATAAAAGAGAAAATACGGCATATTTTACAGTACTACTACGATAAAGGCAAAAATGCATCTCATGCTGCCAATAAAATTTGTGCAGTTTATGGACCCGATACAGTTTCCATTTCCACCGCACAACGATGGTTTCAACGTTTTCGTTCTGGTGCAGAGGTGATCGAAGATGCGCCACGGTCCGGAAGGCCTGTCGTCGAAAATTGCGATAAAATCGCTGAATTGATCGAAAGAGACCGGCATAGTAGCAGCCGTAGCATCGGCCAAGAGCTGGGCATGAGTCATCAAACCGTTATAAACCATTTGAAGAAGCTTGGATTCAAAAAGAAGCTCGATGTATGGGTGCCACACGACTTGACGCAAAGAAACATTTTTGCCCGTATGGATGCATGCGAATCGCTTCTGAATCGCAACAAAATCGACCCGTTTTTGAAGCGGATGGTGACTGGCGATGAAAAGTGGGTCACTTACGACAACGTGAAGCGCAAACGGTCGTGGTCGAAAAGCGGTGAAGCTGCCCAGACGGTGGCCAAGCCTGGATTGACGGCCAGGAAGGTTCTTCTGTGTGTTTGGTGGGATTGGCAGGGAATCATCCACTATGAGCTGCTCCCCTATGGCCAAACGCTCAATTCGGACCTGTACTGCCAACAACTGGACCGCTTGAATGCAGCACTCATGCAGAAGAGGCCATCTTTGATCAACAGAGGCCGAATTGTCTTCCATCAGGACAACGCCAGGCCACACACATCTTTGGTGACGCGCCAGAAGCTCCGGGAGCTCGGATGGGAGGTTCTTTTGCATCCTTCGTATAGTCCGGATCTCGCACCAAGTGATTACCACCTATTTCTGTCCATGGCGAACGAGCTTGGTAGTCGGAAGTTGGCCACAAGAGAGTCCTGTGAAAATTGGCTCTCTGAGTTTTTTGCCAATAGGGAAGCGAGCTTCTATAAGAGGGGCATTATGAAGTTGGCATCTCGTTGGGAACTCGTCATGGAACAAAACGGCGCATATTTGACTTAAATCGCATTATTATAACCAATTTTATGAACAATTGAAAATTCAATAAAAATACCGCAAGACTTTTTTGACAACCTTATATTTGGGTAGCAATTAAGTAGCACTATAATAAGCAAAAACAATGCCATCAATCGATTATAAAGAGTTAAAGACATAAGCAAACATATATGCTGGCGTTACGTTACATAAAACGGAAGTGGGTTTTGACTTTTTGTAGAAAAATTCAAAATTCTGCAAATTGTGCCAAGCTTTTGGTATAAAATTTTTTTTAGTATGATCTGAAATAATTCCAGTTTATTTTCCAGGTTATACTATTCAAAAATGTTTGCCCAATTTTTTTTTTATTTGCATAAGTGTCCGACGTGACGTTACCTGACGTTACGTAACGTAAATTTCCTCAAAATATTTATGTTGTTTTTGTTATTATATAAAACAGAAACTTACAGTTAATTGCAATCATATAGTTTTTTATGGTGTATTCTGCATTATTTTTTAACTCTTTGTACCCTTAGAAATAGTTTAGAGACCAAAAATCAATGCAATCTAAAGGCATTTTTATGACAGCAAATCGTATCCAAATGAGAACAAAATGGAGCTTGAGCGGCTTTGCATTTGATAATCTCGAAATGGGTTATGAATATATTTAAAATTGGTTCATATTAGTTCGTTTTGATTATTTCCTCATGAAAAAATGATAAAAAATAGTGTTTTTAAGTACTTTTCATTTTTTGGTCTCGGTGGACTTTTCTGTGGAAATGCCCATATATCCGGATTTTTGGACCGCTTGATCTTGACTCGTCAATTTATCCGTCTACACTATACAAAAATTTTCAAGAATTTCGCAACTTATTGGACTGTTGGATCCAACCATTTTCGCGTCTTCAATTGCCATGTATCAAATCTTAATGATTCCCAAAAATCATAAAATTTTTAAAATTTAGCAAAAAATTTAAGCTTAAGGGGTTACATGGGTTTTGTTCGAACTTGAACATGATATTCAACTCGGCCCACACGTAGTGTAGATCTCATATTTAAATATGTAGCCTATGTCGCCATGTGTGTCATAAACATGCCCCCTTATGTAATATTAATAGCCGCAGTGACGAGGATCAGATGAGATCAACACTGCGTGTGGGCCGAGTTGAATATCATGTTCAAGTTTGAACAGGTTTCGTGGGTTCAAAAAATCGATTTTTTTTTTGGTTTATTAATTTCTACAACATCTCAAGAATATTATCTTAAATTTTCCAGTCGATCCGAGTAATTGTTTTGGAGATATAGTCTGAAGAAGTTGCGCGCTCCAGGGTAGCTGGGCTTAGCACTCAAAACTTTAAACGCGTTTTTCTCAAACTGTGATTTCAAGGTCGGTTGTCAAGATTTCTCGAAAACTACTCAACCGATCTTGAAGAAATTTTACACAGGTGTTCGAAATACAATTTACTCGTGCTTGGACGAACGATTTTTTTTTTTTCAATTACAACTATTTTAAAAAAAACAAAAGTCAAGCAAATTTGACCGAAATTTTCATTTTTTTGGAAAAATGTCTGTCAAAATTTCAATTTTTACTTTTTTTTTCTTTCCTTCGTTCAAGCACGAGTTTATGGTCTTAACTAAAACACTTATTTTTGTTTTTTCATTTTAAATGATCCTGTCAGAAGTTATGCTGACAACGCGGACGCTCCTTTTTTCGAGGGGTCTCTGGAAATGACGTCACAATGGAGGAGTTTTAATTTTTTTTTTTTTGAAAATTTCAGAAATTATTCTTTAAATATGTATCTATAAGACAGAAAAAAGTTTTAATAATATATATAATAATTAAATAAATAATTTTTTACATACTAAAAAAATATTGAAAATATGCCTTTTTTACCCGACGAAACCCATGTAACATCTTAAATAATGATCTTGGTCTGCACTTCCTATATTTACCCGTAATCTTTGGTCATATGAATAATTGGCAATTCTTTTAACAGTTCGATCTACACCTTCTATTTAACCGTCTACATTGCCATTCATAAAATCTTAATAATAATATTAGGTAAATTTTGACCTGTTCAATCTACGCCTCTTATTTACCATCGCCTGCGCTTTCGTAAATACTCAAATGAAAATTTGACAAATTTCGCTGTTTTTGGTCTAAGCCTCTTATATACGCGCCTTCAATTGCCCTCTATCCAACCTTCATAGTTATCTTTGGACCTTTGAAAATTTTGCAAATTTCGCAATTTCCATGACCATTTGATCTTCTACCCTCTATTAACCCGCCGGTTTACACTTCTTTATGATAATTTACGCTCAAATGAGAATTTTTGAAATTTCGCGATATTCTTGACCATTTGTTCCACATCTACTTTATTTACCCGTGTACTCTAGCCGTCCATAAAATCTTCATAAAAATCTGAAATTAATGAACTATTTAGAAATTTCCCAATATTTTAGATCTTTTAAGGTACACCTTTCATTTGCTTTCATTCCATTTAACCGTCTATATATTACATTTATATACTCTTTATAATAAACTAAGCTCAAGAATGAGAATTTTTGTAAATTTAGCCATTTTTATACATTTTTTTTACAATTACATATTTTGCATAGTTTATTGCATATTTTACATAGTTATTGCATATTTTACATATTTTTTGCATATGTTGCATATTTGTTTGCATATTTTGCATATGCAAGATGTAGTTCGCTTCGTTATTTCGTTTAAATTGTTTCCAAAATGAACAAATATTTTATTGTGCAAAATCAATCGTAATACAAAGAAAACAAGGTAGTGCAAACATTTTTTTATACTCTGTACCGAAGGTACATAGAACATATTAAGTTTGTGCAAAAGTATGTAACAGGGAGAAGGAATCATTTCCGACCCAAAGTATATTTATTCTTGATCAGCATCAACAGGCGAGTCGATATAGACATGTCCGTCCGTCTGTATGAACGCACAGATCTCAGAGATGGTAAGAGATAGAGGTTTGACATATATGGGACATTTACTTCTTATACTTGCAGGCAGATCAAGTTTATGCCGCAATTTGGAAAAAACGCCATATCTTCCACTGTTTCGTACATAAATGTTTCTTACCTTCTAAAGTATATAGTAATCAATATTATTTAACGATTTGCTGAAGGAATGTTTAAGATCAGATGAACGATACTCAAGTTAAAGCATTCCATTCAACAAAGACAACAAGACAAGCGAGAAAGAGAGAGAGCAAATTCGAGCGGCAGCCTGAAGTGGTACAAAGTATATTACTGTAACTTAAAATTTAAAATTGTTCATTAGAACGTGTTCTTTCCGATGGTCCAATTGGTCTTAGATCAATTATCGCTATAGCTTGAGCTTGATGCTTGAGATACCCGCGAGATACCCGCGAAATCAAAAACTCCATATTAAAAACATGATTTCGCATCGAATGTTCACGCACGATATAGCTTCGTGAGTTCGTGTCATGGAGCTGCCACACCGACGACAATAGTGACATATCGATAGTTACGCGATGAGTGAGTATTTCGAAGGTGTGAAATATATGTAAACCATATTTTTCATTGTGGCGCCACACAACGATCTCAATCGACTTGGTCATGGTGATCAAGAATATATATACTTTATGTGATCAGAGAGGATTCCATCTATTGCAAACTGTTACAATCTTCTGGGCAAAATAATTGGGGTATTCACTTTGTTGAGCACATACGCACTTGGGCAAAAGTGTAAGCATTTCCAGCAACAATTCACTCTGAACAAATTGTGCACAGCTTGCTCGACCCAGACCCTGACTAGGAAAAGTCAGGCAGTTGTGCCCAAACTTATTTTGAAAAGAATGTGTGATGCAAACAGCACTGTATGTAGAAAGCGCAAACTTCAAAAGAACCATGGATGACTCCCAAATCATATCTTCATGAAAAATCATTATAAATCATGAACCGTTGAGGAATTTTTTGAGTTTTTTGTTTGTGTTTCTTTTGACATTCAAATAACATCTTAGCCAAAGGTTCATCCGCGGCCCATTGAGAAATATTTTAATTTTTGGAATATACTATACCAAAAAGAAAAAAATTCTAGACAGAGACGTAGAGGACCTTATCGGGCTAAAGTAGTTAGGTAAAGTTGATGACCGGAAAGAAAGCTTCGCCACGCAGTCAGTATGAAATTTGACAAGTGTTGCTTATATATATATATATATTAAGCGTAGCAAATATGTGCACATCAGCCATTTCGTACATTTATATCATATAAATAGCTGCCACAGGATTGACATGATTAATTGTATTTGGTTGTCAAATTGTTGCCATCATACTCACCTCGGACTTGGACCTCGGTTTGCTACGTCATTAGAAAATGGTTCAGAGGAAAAAATTCAGCCTAAATGAAGAGGTTGTTGACGAGTAGGAATCCTTGTTAAGGGATTTCATGATGTTCGCTTTGCTTGGAATAATAACAAGCAAGAGGGCGTCATCGTGAACGAATGTCTCACTCTCTTGCGCTCTCAGCATTTACTCTGCTTTACTTTCTCATCAGCTTGGCTATCAAGTTATCTGTTGAGAAATTATATGTAATCTTGCAACTGCAGGGCACACACTTTTGAGTGATTATCTTGATAATCGATCTGGTTTTAAAGAGACTTGCCCCTGGTTTTGTTCACTTTTAGATAGAGTATTCAGCTTAATGTGCTGGACAAACCACAGAATATCTCCAACAAAGTCATGGGCAGCACTTACAAAGTTGTTTACGACTCATTACAGTTTGAATGAAGTTTTTTATACTCTGTACCGAAGGTACATAGAGTATATTAAGTTTGTGCAAAAGTATGTAACAGGGAGAAGGAATCGTTTCCGACCCTATAAAGTATATATATTCTTGATCAGCATCAACAGCCGAGTCGATATAGCCATGTCCGTCTGTCCGTCTGTCCGTCCGTATGAACGAAGAGATCTCAGAGATGGTAAGAGATAGAGGTTTGACATGTATGGGACATATATTTCTTATACTTGCAGGCAGATCAAGTTTATTTTTAATTTTTGCCACGCCCCCTCCCGCCCCCGCAATTTGGAAAAAACTTCATATCTCCTACAGTTTTGGAGATAGATCGTTCGTTCCTTCTAGAGATACCTTGTAAACAAAATTATTTATCGATTTGCTGAAGGAAAGATAAAGATCGGATGAACGATACTCAAGTTATGAGCAAAAAACGGCCAGTAAACACACCCCACCCGCCCTACCCACCACCACAGCATTCTATTGAACGGCAATCTTAGTGAGAGAGAGAGAGAGAGAGAGAGAGAGTGAAACTTAGAAATGAGCGCGTATAACTCGTGAGAAAATGCGAGCTGCGCCGTACAGAGTATGTTATAGTCGGGCTTGACCGACTTTCTTTCTTGTTTTTTTTAGAATTCCTTGTACTTAATTTCCATTGAAATGTGCTTCAAAAATTACCACAAAATTCAGCTTATAGGATGATTCCCAGCCAAGTGGCGAGAAATGAATACATAAACATATCGTTTATATTTGAGTATATTTTGGTTCTTTATCGTCTGGCGAACACTCGGCACTGCTGTGGTAAAAGGGAACCAGAGAAAGCAAAGCAAGCACACACACCTCACCCGACTCATGTTGAGCGAAATAATTGAAAAGGTTTCATTGTGTGCACATTTCCTAGGGACTGAGAGCTGAAATTCTCGCTAGATTTTTTATGGTCATGTGTGGGTGGCAAACATACACACACACATATCACATAAATAACCAGGATCAGGCGCTAATCCAATGGCAGCGACAAAGAGCATGAATGCCATGGGGCCAGGACAGGAAAAGGGATACAATGAGAGCGCGTTGGCATTGCTAACATTGTCAGCGCATGTCGCGCTTTAAATGCTTTGATTTCATTTTTCATTTGTCAGGTGGCAACGGCAGCCAGAGCCAACGAATAAGATGTTGGTGAGATTGGGTTGGGATTGGGTTTGAATTGGGTTGCGGGCTCAATTCAATCACAAGCTACTTACAGACAAAGCTATTACCCGACTTTTGGGGAGGGGGGGCTGTGGGAGGATGTAATGAATTTGTGTCGCACACGTGAAAATGTGTAGCTAACATTTGAATTTAGAGGGGAAATTTTATGCCCTTTTTTAAGAAGATTTTATGTATAAGTCTAGTATTGAACGATGGTTGCCATTTATATTTCCAGTGTGAAAAGTTTGGAAAGAACTTTTTATTAAACGGTCACTCTGTGATTTCAACTGAAAAACTTATTTCGTGCTTTGAATTTCGTTTCACACAGCCATAGCCCCTGGGGGCCGAACAATCTCGGCAATTTACAACGCTTGCTTGCCGAAGTCAGGCAGCACTGGGTGTCAGAGAGAGAGAGTCACATTATCCGTCCTCTCTTCTTGGGGAACCCTGGTTTATAGGCATTTTGTGAACATCAACCCACGTATTCCGTTTATTTTACATAGTTAATCTCATAACTAAGCGACCCACTCGATATGCACATAATAAAGCTGCTTTTGTCTCTTCCTCTGCTCCTGAAGAGGTGAACCAAACACGTACTTCAGCTTCCCTTCGCTTATTGCTGTTGGTTTTGTTGTTGCGGTAGAAATAAGCAGGATTATGTGCGCTTAAAAGCAACTCTATGAGATTTTCATACACAAAATTTGCGCATGAGGAATATGGGAATCGCTGTGGTGTTGACTGTATCACTTGTCCTTGCTCAAGGATTTCTCTTGTGTTGCGGAATTTGTTTTAAAGCATTTACCTAACCTTGACTTGGTCATTAAAATCCCATTGAAGCGCGGCCATAAGTGCCAAGTAAATTAACAAACTGTTGGCATGCAGTGGCTGGTCGGCGTTTTCCGGCTTTTCTTTCTAGGCTTTAAAAATTGTTTATTTAGTTAGCCGCCCTTGTCCGCCAAGTGATTTTTTTTTTGCAGAGCAAACAACAAGCACAAATTGCCGTTTCGCGCTTCAGTTGAGCAGCTTAAAGCCGAGTCAACATAACGAGTAAGGCAAATGGCAAGCCGCCCCAAAATTCCCCAAAACCTTTGCTTTTGCTTGCCACCAACAAAGCCAACAACATAAAGGAAAAAAATGTGTAAATTTTGCAGGCCCCCCCTGTAAAAAGAAAAAAAAAAGAAAAAGAAACTAAGCATCTTAAGCATTTCTGCGTGGCTTTTTAAAGAAGTAGCCTGCAAGCTGGGCTGAAATTGTGTGTTCGCTCGCTGCCGCTTTTCATTTATTTATTTACTTGCTACAACACAAAAAAAAGGAAGAGGGCATCTTCAAGGTGTCTTTGGACCGCTTGCTGATTGAATTTTCCAAGCGAGTAATTTTTAAATTGTGCCTCGGTCAAAAGGTAATTCAATTTTGGTTTAAGGTTTCTATTACGCCCAAAGATTTAAAAAAAAAATTTAACAGTTTGTGTTAGCCACAATTTATGAAAGCATTTCAGTTTCCTTGGGTAAGTTTGGTGGAATTTTATAAAGACATATGTATAGTCTCTTTAATTATAGGTATACCCTTGCAGTGGTCGAGTGTGGCGCACCAGTAGAGTGTGTGGCTGCTGGTGCGGGGGGTGTGGGTTCTTCAATCCCGCCTCGGACCAACTAATAAAAATTTCAACTTCACGATCACCTTTACCAGCTATTGGCGCCAGCTGTGAAGAAACTAGCCATGAAAAAGCAAAAATTTCTTAAACTTTGCCATTCGGATTTGGCCTTAAACTGTAGGTCCCTTTTTCTTGTGCGGAAAATTATGAGCACACATGCCAAGATATTGAGAGAAGCTTAACCTGGCCCTCTTTGGTAGTGATAAGCAAATTTTACAGTTACATACCCTTGCAGAGGGTATATTAAAATTGACCAGATGTTTGTAACGCATTGAAGGAAGCATCTCAGACCACATAAAGTATATAGTAGTAGTAGTAATCTTTATTAAAATTATGATAACTGACCAGTGGGCAGAGTGTTTTACATTCAACGTTGATCGAATTGGTTTGAAACTGTCAGTCGATCGCCTCGCTCAGCCTTTGCTGCCACACCTACTATACCTGGCTTCCCGGGTCGTCCCTCAATACCAGATAGTTCGGTTAAGCATCATTGGCGTTGCGCAGTGGACTTAAAGGTTATCCCCTTCCTTTATTAAAACGAACCATTTATAATTATACTATCATACACCGTCGCCATCAGTATGGTCTATTGCTGTCTCAATCGTTATCGTTATCGTTATCGTTATCGTTATCGTTATCGTTATCGTTATCGTTATCGTTATCGTTATCGTTATCGTTATCGTTATCGTTATCGTTATCGTTATCGTTATCGTTATCGTTATCGTTATCGTTATCGTTATCGTTATCGTTATCGTTATCGTTATCGTTATCGTTATCGTTATCGTTATCGTTATCGTTATCGTTATCGTTATCGTTATCGTTATCGTTATCGTTATCGTTATCGTTATCGTTATCGTTATCGTTTTCGTTATCGTTATCGTTATCGTTATCGTTATCGTTATCGTTATCGTTATCGTTATCGTTATCGTTATCGTTATCGTTATCGTTATCGTTATCGTTATCGTTATCGTTATCGTTATCGTTATCGTTATCGTTATCGTTATCGTTATCGTTATCGTTATCGTTATCGTTATCGTTATCGTTATCGTTATCGTTATCGTTATCGTTATCGTTATCGTTATCGTTATCGTTATCGTTATCGTTATCGTTATCGTTATCGTTATCGTTACCGCCTCATTTCAATATATTTCGTATTCCTTCCTTACAAACCGAGTTTCAAGCCAATCGGACGAAAAATGGTTTTTGCATGCAGAATTTTTCGGCCATTTGCCTCCTGGGCGGATTTTCCAAAATCGAAATTATTTCGCGTACCACGCTTACAAACCAAATTTCATGTCAATCGGATGAAAATCAAAATTTTCCCATTCAAACTTTTCCGACGCTTTTCCGGTTGGAATTTCCTAAAACCCCGTCTTAGTACGCTCTTTCACCACCAATGGAAACTCCTATCCAAATTCAGCCTTCTATCTCTAACCGTTTGCACTCTGCGTTGATTGCCAATCAGTCAGTCAGTCAGTCAGTCAGTGAATCAGTGAATAAGGACAAACTGTTTTATATATAGAGTACATTTCTGTAGAGTAGGGCTTGACTTAAGTAGTTAACTAAGGGCCGTTTTCTTATGTTGGTGTTTTTGCAAATCTAGGTGGGTTTGCTTTGCTCTTGTTCAATGCTAACCATCTAGATGAATTTCGTAGCAATCTACTTTACCCTCATTGATTTTAAAACCATCTACATGCTTATGCAAATTAAGTATTTTTGTGTATCCGCGCATATGGTCACACTGGAAAATATTTGAAAACAAAAAACAACTGCTGCTAAAACAGTAAAGTATGAATTGTTATTAAGTAATCCAAAAATGGAAAATATAGGATGTGCCTTTAATATTTAAGAACACCTGCAGACATTGCTGAAATTACAGATGCACATTCTGATTCCCCTAGTTCATTGCGTAAGCTAAGTTTACACATTCAAATAATTTGGGTAAATTTCGATAAAAATAGCCATGATTAAAGATTTTACAGGATTAAAAACTTAAACTGTGGTTCCATACGCAAATAATAATAATAGCCCAATTTTCATGAAAATTTTTCCAAATTATTTGCCTGTGTGAACATAACTTTCGACCTACTGCTTAATATCCCATCATAGTAACAAGACATTCCAAAAGAAAAACCTTCTCCTCCTCTGTAAAATTCTTGCTTTAATTTTTAAAATTGGCGCGCAATAAAAAAGACAAAATGCAGCCGAGTGCAGAGGTGCTGCCAACCTAGTTTTAGACCACTCCAGCCCTCCCGGTGTGACCGTGGCGCAAATGCCCGAATTTATAATCAACCTACATTAGACAACCAATTGCACAAAAGCCATCTAGTTGCTAAATCTAGATGGATTTCGATTTGAGCAAAAACATGAACATGAGAAAACGGCCCTAAATGTATCCAATCTTCGTCATTGAGCATACTTAAGACCTTATGAGTCGATAAATATTCCTTGCCTAACAGCATTATTCAATGTTCACGTAGTATTAGGCATTTTCCATTGAATTGAATAACGTTTTCTTTTTCCTGCCTTTTTCCTAAGGACCGGAATATAAAAAAAAAGAATAAAGGAAAACAATTAAACAAATACATGAACCTTTGGCTGAAGGTTATTATACAGCTGTGATGTGATTGCCGTACCGCTTCTTGACCCACCCTACCATGAGCTTTCGAGTGCGAAAATGGTTGAAAACTCTCAAAGTTAAGATGTTTTCCTATCTTTACCTTCAAGAGCACTTAAAGAAAATGATCATTCCATTTTATAATTTATTCGCAGTTTCCTAAACTCGATAAACATTTCTAAACAAAAACAATATTAAATTCATTTCAAATTCATGGCTTTGTTATGAAATTCTAATCCATTTAAATTCATTAATGTTCTCAAATATGATATGTATGGTAATTTTGTGCATTCAAGAGGTACGTTAAGTTAAAAAAAAAAATCTTTATAAGTCACCATCAAAAAAACCTTTTAAATGCCGCGTTATTTTCAATAAAATGGTTTGTAGTAGTTTTCCTTTCACTTCATTTGTTCAACCATAATGTTGTTTTTTATCCACTACTCTTCGTTTAGTTTTCAGCTGTTTTTTTTATGATTTCTTTCTGTGAAAGCTGCATTCGTTTTCAATTTAAATAAAAGTACATAAAAATTATTTATGAAAAATTTAGTTTTGAATGTTTCAAGAATAAATTATTAATTTTTATCTAATCGGTGGCTTTTGGATATGCAAGAAATCCTCTTACGCGAATAGGATAGGGAGTAGCGATCCGGAGCAGCTTTTGGATGATGTGTCTTCTGGGCACCGTTTTTGGTAAAGAGACCGGATGCAGTTTTGACCCGACTTCTATACCCTTGAATGGCTCCGGAAATTTGGAAATTGCCATCTTGAAAGTGCTGTCATCGAATTCGCTCTACCGTGGATGTCAAGTAGACCGCAGACTTGCAAATGCGATCTGATCGAGTACATTTCTTTGAACTATTGGCGCGACTATTCGAATTGTAAAATTTGTTAGTTGCTCCACTGAACGTAAAAATTAATATTTTTGCAGTTTATATTATCATGACAGCCTCAAAAAATGAATAAACAATAGTTAAGCAAAATTTATTTTGTATTTTGAAACTCCGCACATTACACTCGAGCCATGAAGATAAAACGGATCTGGTTTGTGCTAAATGCCTCGTTAAAACAGTTTCTCTCTCCAAGATCGTAGTTAAGTACTTTATAAATTTCCCTTTCTGAGCTTTAATGTGATTCTTGGATAAAGCGTACCCTATACGATGCATCCATTTTCATGGAGACTCCATGACGAACAGTACTCGAGATTCAGCAATTCATCATGGGTAGCTGCTAAATTTTCCCACTCTTGAAAGCACTGTTTTCTTTCGTTGCAAATAAGTATTGCTAAAATCTTCGGCAGTCTGTGCTCGTGCATGTTCATAACCTTTTGCATGTATCTGAAGTGCTGGTCTGAAGTAAATAGATGCAACGGTTCTAGCCCCGTCTCTAAGCATAATATTCTATTTGGGGTGTATTGAGGCAGTTGTAAAAGTTTCTTAATAAAATACCTGATCAGATTTTCAACTTCCAACCAACAACCTCATATGGAGTTAAGACCCAAACTTCGTACCTTCTAGAGATATCTAGTAATCAAAATTATTTATTGATTTGCTGAAGGAATGATAAAGATCGGATGAACGATACTTAAGTTATGGGCAAAAAACGGCCAGCTATCACCCCCTCTCTCTCACTAAGATTGCCTGTCTTGACTCGTGAGCAAATGCGAGGGTAAGGGTACAGAGTATGTTATAGTCGGACTCAGGTAAAAATACGCTGTTCATTTGTAGGAACCGTCCGAATCGGATGACTGCCATTGGAACTATTGGTCAAAAAAACTAGTTTTAGTGATAAAAACTTTGTTGTTTTTAATGCAATCGTTCCCAAACCTTGTATTTATAAGTTTACTATACTTTCACATAATTTCACCAATTTCAATACAAATCGGACAGCTATATAGCATAGCTGCCATACAAAAGATAAGTCTGAAAAAAAGTCTTGGTAGGAAAAACTTTTTTGTTTTCAATGCTATCGCTCCCCAACTTGTTATTGATCAATATTATATGCTTCCACACAATTTTGCCAAGTTTGATCCAAATCGGATGAACATAGCTTATACATAGCTGCCATAGGAACGATCGATCAAAAAAGTAGTTCTAATGAGAAAAACTTTTTTGTTGTCAATGGTAGCGTCTCTAAGCTTTCCAGTTATGAATATTTTCTGCTAAAGCATGATTTTGACGATTTTTTATCGAATTCGAATGAATATATCAAATAGCTGCCATATAAACAACTGGCCATGTGGCAGCTTCGGCCACACTAATCATCGTTATCAACGTGGTGCAGCTTGCACCATGTGACTTAATATTTAACCTGCTGAAGTGTAAAGTAAAAGCATCTTGAACTATCTATACAAACTACCTGGTCTCTACTTATGCTTACCTAACCTTAAGTTGAATAGAATAAGTATGAACTTTGACCTTGAGCAGGTCCTGTGCTTTAGCTGGCTCATCACATTTAAATTGGTCAATCAATAAAATTTTTGCCAACAAAAGGAAAAACTAATCATTTTGTAGATTTCTTACCTTTTAACAAGTTATGGACTTCTCTTTGTTGTTGTTGTTGTTGTTCTTACCTAGAGCACACATCAATTACACCTCAAAAAATCGTAGTAAAACCAACAAAGCAGGAAACCAAACTCCCAGGCCAAGCCAAGTCAATAGGCAGAGGCAGCTGAGACTCACTTGTCGAGAACAAACACCGCAAAAGGAAAGAAAAGGAAAAAAATAAACCGAAATTGAGGCACACACACACACACACACACACACGCACAGAGAGGAAAAGGAAAAGCTGCTAAGAGGCTTGGCGAACCTACAGCAACAAAAAATTTAATACACCAAAATAAGTGTGTTGGAAAATTTATTTCATCAATTTAGAAGTAAATTGTTTGGAGAATACAACAGAAGCAGAAGCAGCAGCAGAAGCGGCAGACGATAAACAGCTTAAACAACACAGGAAGTTATTTGGGGCCTGCCAGAAATCGATAATTCTTTAATCTTTTCTCGGTACGAGGTAAACAATACCAAGATGAAAATCCCGGCAAACTAGCTTGAGTTGCATATTACGCACATAAATGGCAGATAGCCAGATAGACACTCCGACCCCTCACCTGCACCCACAACGAGAGTCGTAGCCGGAGTCGAGAGTTCAGGCCAATGCTAACCCGCACAGCTTTTGCCAGATAAACGCGCGCCATCCATGGACTGCAACCACAAGAGTTGTACGAGTGGCTGCGACTACATGTGTAAATTACGAGTTTCGCACAAAAGTTGCAACAGCAACAGCCAACATAGAGTGACTGAGGGGAGAGCGGGAGGGGGGGGGCGAAGGACAGGACAGATACACGCTCTAAAAGTGGCTAAAAGTGTACGTAAAAATGCATGATATATGGTAAATGTTTTGTGGCATTTTTGGCTTAGTTCTGCAGCTCGACGCTCAAGCCAAAGCTGTGTGGCAGTATCTGTAGCTCGTAGCCAGCATAATGCATACAAATTGTGGCATTTTGTGTGTGTGTGTGTAAGTGTGTGGGGGGCAGCTGGAGATACTGTATTTTCGTGCATTGAACATGACATTTAACGATTGTCATTGATTAGGGTCAGTTGTCTGTGTGTGAGATCAAGGCTGTTAAACTGGATCTTCTCGAGATTTAAGAATAACACAATAATTGCGCTTTTGAGAAATGGAAACTCGAACTGCTTTAGAGTAAGAAAAGTGCCTAAAATATGCTGAATTCTCTCTGCTCACTGAAATCCAAGCTTGTTAATGTATATCGCTGTTTTGGCAGATATTTTCCGGATTTTCCAAAATTTATTAATCACCGCTGACCGCTGATCGCCGCTGACGTTGATCTAGAATTTATTTACTTTATGGGTTTGGAAATGTTTCCCTTTCCCTATTACATACTTTTGCACAACTTCATAATCCCCCGTTTTACCCATTTTTAATGGATTTAGTTGCCACACACAAGTTGAAAACTTTTAGTACTTTATGCTCACTCGTTTTGCCTAAGTTCCAAGATCAAATCCTGGCACTTTGTGAGTGAAATACAAACCTTTTGTGCTACTTAAAATCTCAAATGCCAGCAAGGATATGCAGCAGTCACACCACTTCATTGCCGGACCAACATTTCCCTCAGTCTGCGTGGCCTGCAGTTTTTCTAGTGGTTGTAAATTACACTTGAGTGACATTTAGTCGTCATCAAGCAACAACAAGAGCCACGAACTTGGCTAGCTTGATGCTCGTCCATTTTCCCCATACACTAATAATGTCTGCCACCTTTAGTCTCCACCCCCCCTCCGCACCCCACACTTGCTTGGCGTTGACAACTTCCATTTTTCTTTGTGTATTGCCTGGTCTCATCTTCATCTTCATCTACATTTTCTTGCTTTGGCAGACATATCAATTTGGCCTCAGCTAAATACTCAGCATGTGACCGTAGTCTGGGGCCAGGCTTTACCTTTGCCTCTGTCTGTCTGTCTGTCTGGCTGTAGAATTTTTAATGATTTTCTCACATTTTCTTGTGGGACTTTTGTTGGCAGTTTCCTTTGTTGGCAAACATTTTTCTTGTCCTACACTTTAAGCCGGCCATTATTAAATGGCTGATAACAATTTGGCTGCAAGCCGAAAGTCAAACACAAGACACACATCCATGCAAAGGGACATGTCTGGCGTTGAACTGGTTTGAGGCATTTTTGCATATAAACTTGTCCCTGCGGCTTTGGCAAGTCTGAGGCTTTTGCTGACTGAGCACGGGCAGAGTCTTTTGCAAGGTCAGCTAACAATTTGTTCAGCCTGCCTGCTGTGACAACAACCACAAGACTAAAGCAATTTGGTTCAATTTCTAAAAAGAAAATGATTGAAATGTGTTTACGCCTAATGCGGACTTTGCGTTTTATGTATCGAGGCAAACACACAATTTGGTGGCTTAATTGAGACACACACACATACATACGATACATACATATATATACATTATGAGTTCCCGACCTTTATTGAAATATTCATGAAATCAATTTTTAGTTAAACACGGCCCAACATGAGTAAGGTGGCGATTATATCAAAATATGGTTATGGTAGTGAGTTTTGGACCTTAAGTTCAACCTTTTCCAGCATTTTTACGGCAAAGCTAATTTATTTGATAAATTTATGGACCTACCTTAAACTCAAATTGCTCAACATTAGCATAAAATGTGTTGGTTTTACTGCAATTGGATTTCGGAGCCACAAGGCTTAATTTGAAAAGTGCATGTGGGAACTAGGATTCCAAAAGAAGTTACTTATTTCAAAAGTAGCGAAAGTTACGTATCCGCTCCTTGGACAGGCTTTCGTGCAGGGGCGCGGCGATGCTGGCGTAGTCCTTCACGAACCTCCTATACCACCCGGTCATTCCCAGAAACCATCTCAACTGCTTGGCTGACTTTGGCTCGGAAACTCTCAAACAGCACTGACTTTCGACTCATCCTTTTGATTTTGCCTTCCCCGACCACAAAACCCAAATATTATACTTGGCTTGTCTATGGCAGAATTTACTTTTCTCCACGTTAATGGTCAGTTGTGCCCCCGCTAAACATCCCGCGACTTTTCTAAGCATCGCTAAATGTTCTTCAAACGTTTTAGAGCACACCAGCAAATCGTCTAAATAAACGAACACGTGCTCCTTTAATGCTGCCGGGATCACCTTATCCATTAAGCGACACATTCTCTGGGCAGAATTGCACAGTCCAAAAGGCATCACAGTAAACTGATAAAGCGGGCGACCGGGCACTGTGAACGCTGTCTTGTCTCTACTTTTTCGTTCCAACGGTACCTGCCAAAACGCATCCTTTAGGTCTATAGCAGAAATATAATAGGTCTCTTGAAGTCGGCTTAACAACTTCCAATATGTGGCAGTGGATACGCATCCTTAACTGTTTGTTCATTCACTTTTCGGGCATCCAGGCATTCTGCACCAGTGTTACTGGAGAGCTCCAACTGCTGTTGCTCTCTTCGATTACGCCTAGTCCCAGCATCCGATCCAGTTCGGCGTAAACTAACTGTTGCTTCGCTGGCGAGATTGGATAATGCCTTTGCTTGATAGGAAGATTCTCGTTGTGTACTTCGATCACATGCTGTTCTATGGATGTTTTTCCCAACCCAGAGACTGCACACGATGGGAACAAAATTTTTAACTCATTCAATTGCTCGTTTTCCTCGGGAGACAACACATGGGGCATATATGCAGTAACAGTGGGCTCAGGCTCGTCCACCACATCCACGTCGCTGCAGTGAATGATTTCTTCACCTTCCCCAGTGGATGGATGCTCACCCTGTCTGCCAACCACAGCTAATCCAAACGCCCTCCAAAATTCGATTCCAAAGTAAAAATTCTGCTGCAGGGCCGGTACAATTAAAAACTCCAACATCTTCTCCTTTCCTTCCCAATGCACTGGTAAAAAGATTACTCCTCGAACAGTAGTTGCTCCTCCATCGGCTGTCCGCACCTGTGTTAAATGTGACTTTAAAACAGGAATTAAAACCAAAGAAAATATCGATTTGGGTCAGGGTTATTAAATTCAAATTGTTTCGGTCAAGGTGATTTGTTCTTATCTCCCTTCGGTTACGACTCGGTAACAAAATAATCATTTTGTTAACCGGTTTCAAATCGGTAAAATATACATTTGAATGGAAAAGAAAATAACATATAATATGATTTGATCTTAGCATTGCGCTTAAAATTTTTGCGTCCAATTTAAGTATAAATGGATTCAAAATACATTTTACACCAGAAAAGAGTTCTTCGACTCTTACTTTTTGGACTTGGAGTTCCACACGTACTAAAACCACCCCTACTCTCCGTTTCCCTCTTGCGGAACCACCGCTAAGTATTACTTCACAAGGGGGAGATGGCACGAAGGCCGCCACTAGATTCCTATCTATGGGGTTGAAGTCGAATTGAGCTGTCGTTCAGCGCGACGCAAGGATTTTAGAACCTCTGCAGCCATGGTGCATATTGCATTCCAATTGTTTGGCGAGCTGCGTAGGATGTCCATCAAGTCAGTGACTGTGAATAGCCTCCCAATACCGTTCGGCAGCGAATCTCGGACAGACAAAGAATATATGTTTTGCGTCTTCTATGGTCCTCGTACAAAATGGATCTCTCTCATGCTTAAATTTATAAAGATAAGATTTGAAGCATCCAAGTCCGGTCAGTAGCTGTGATAGGTAAAAGTCAGTTTGTCCGTGCTGTCTACCCAACCACGGCTTTATTTCCACAATTAATCTTCTTGGTAAGCTGCCGTTGGTGTTAGTACTCCACCTCGCCTGCCATTGCCTCATCGTCCTCTCTCGTCGATGCTCATCTGCTTCACTAATTTCCATCGCTAACAGGTCAAGCGGCACAATTTCTGCTAAGACTTGCGACGCGTCTTTCGACACAGTCCGGAAACTGCAGGTGACTCGGACGTGCTTTTGCATCCGCGGTTGAATGATGGCACGGTCATTGCAGGGGCCCATATCGGTGCTGATTACATTATGATCGACCTGACTACATTGCAGATCAGCCATCTGCTACGCTGTCGAGGTCCACCGATGTTCGCCATAATTCCAGATAAGGAATTCGTTGCTTTGGTGGCCTTTTCCTCCTTTAAAGTTAAGCCTATGGTCCAGCATAACCCTCAGGTACCTTATGGCATCCTTCGATAAGATGTGCTGGACTCTGACTCTGATGTTGGCAGTTTCCACACGTTTCCTGCTGCTTATAAGGACCGCTTCGGTTTTATTGGGAGCCAGGCTCAACTCGTTGTCCTCTCTAGCCAATCGGTCACCCGCACTATCGCGTCGTTGGTTCTACACTGAACGTCCTCCAGTTTTTTGGCTACTGCGACGATCGCGATGTCATCTGCAAAAGCAACAATGCTGACGCCTATCGGTGTAGCTAGCCTAAGAACTCCGTCATACATCACGGTCCACAGAATCGGCCATATAACTGAGCCCTGTGGCACCGTATGTTTGCCTCCCATCTGATGTGTCATAAAGCAGAGTACGGTTCTCGAAGTAGCTGGCTACCAATTTCACCAGATACTTAGCTGTGTGAGTGCTTGGAGTATTTTTTCCCAGCGAGCGGAGTTAAATGCGTTCTTCACGTCAAGCGTCGTAACCAGGCAATACTCCTTACTACCACCACGCCATCTTCTTTCAGACGTGTGGCCCTGCGGGCTGTGTGCACCACCATTAAAATTGCGTCTAATGTACTACGCTGCTTTCTAAAGCCGAACTGCCGGCTTGAGAGGCCGTACCGTTCTTGCAATTCCGCCTCTAGTCGGTTGCGCATAAGATAAGCTCGAACAGTTTGCCGATGACATCTAGCATGCACAATGGTCTGTATGCAGAGGGGTCCTCCACATTCTTGTCCCCTTTTGGAAGCAGAAACAGTCTTTGGAGCTTCCATCTTTATGGAAAGACTCCCTCCCTAATGCACTGGTTGTAGAGATCAGCAAAAACGTCCGGCTGTGCTCCCAAGATAATTTTTACAGCTTTTGTTGGGATACCGTCTGGCCCAGGCGCTTTATCGACGTGAACACGGGAAAGTGCAGTTAGTACTTACTCTGCGTTCGTAGTCCGTCTCTATCGTGTGGTCTATTGTCTCTGGGTGTGCTGGAAATAGCGTATAGCGGACAATTGCTTGTAGCTGCGTTGGACTCTTTGACTCTTACTTGTGTACAAGGAACTGCTTCTAATACTTTCGATAACTCAAATTGTTCTGGGTATTTATACGAATTTTCTTACCACTAATTGAGTATAGCGGTTTAAGAACTCAATCTTTCAACAAATCACTGCCAAATAAAATAAAAGTTTTAAATGTACAATATGTCGATTTCCAATGAATTAACGGGTTCAACTATGCGGATGAGGCATATGACAAAATTTTAGAATCAAATTAACATGGTATTACACGACAGGGAATACCAAAAGCATAATAAATATGCACATCTGGCGTCATTTACGCGAAAAAAAACGTTCCCATAAAGCAAGTCAAAGTCTGAAATCTATGGGAGGAAACCCTTGATAAGTACTCATACTAGGTAGGTCAAATGTTCCCGCGACCCCACTTACTTTTACGATATGCAACTTTCGATCAAATTTGAAAATACATATATTTAAATTTATGGGAGGAAAACTAGATTGTCACTCTAAATTTGTATAGAAACTGTAAAGAGGCTACATGATGCAGCATAAGTTGTTATATGTTTACATGTAGATGATAAATTCTATGTTGAATCAAGAAGCCTTATCGCAGTTCCCATACAAATTTTCAGAAGGAATCTAGTTTTCCTCCCATAAAGAGAAATATGTGTTTTTGTCTTAAACAGGCTCCAACTTTGCCAATTAAACTGATATTAAATGCCATAAAAATCACATAATTAAATCATATGTATGGCTATATGCTCAAATAGCTAAAATATTTATCCAATAACCCCGCTAGTTTAAAGGGGATGATTTATTATGCAAAAAATGCCATAAATCGAGAGTGGTCTGACTTCTGAGAGGCCAATTGGGGCACTTGTGCTGAAGTTGTATGGCGCCTTTGCTCAACTACTTGACTGAATTATTGAATTTGGTATTTCGTCGTAGAATATCGATACGAAAATGGCAACACTAGTTGCTACAGAGCTTATGCAATTGCAAGTTATTTATCTACTTGATCAGTTTTTGGGATAGCGGGAAGCTTAGTATAGCCTTTAAGCTATGAACTAGAAATTTGGTAAGTAAAATGGTTTCTCATAATTTGCTGATCAGATTCATCTTCAAACTGTGCGTCCTTTTTGTCAGGTAATAAAATTAAATGCTCATAAGCTCAAGCATTGAGAATAGCTCTGCTTTGGCCATGTGTCAAAGTGACTCAAATGTATGCCTTAGGTTAAATTGGACGACTTCTTCAGGTTGTGTCATTTCAGACCAAGGCTTCAGGTTTATTTCATGTTGAACCGAATGATAGCTAAATTTCAAGAATTCAAGTAGATTTTTTCATTAGCCTTTCTTTCTCCAAATTCGTTCAAACACTTTAAATGGCAATCAATCGGCTCAGAACGAAAACAACATTTGGAAAATACAAATGTGCAAACCGCAAATTTCATTTAAAAAAGGCACAAAACAGCTGTTGCCACATTAGCCACAAAGTGAGAATGAGCCAGTGGGTTATTTCTTCGTTGCCATCCTTTTACGCTGTGCATTGAAATTCAGCAAAAGGGGCCCAAACAACTAAAATGGCTGCCAAAGTAGCCGTCCAACATCGCAGCTGCTGCGGCTAAGCGCAAAATTAAGCAAATTAAAAGCCGCACAGAGCAGCAGCAGCGGCTGCATAGCTCATGTGTGTCCTTACGGAGAGCGACGCAAACCACAACAGCCGCAGCAGCAACAACAACAGCTCAGGGTCACCTACAGAAGAATTTTTGTAACGAAAAAAATGCCATTGAAAATGTTGGCTCTGCTGCCCATTTTCAGATTTTCATCAGACTTGCCTTTCAACTCCTCCCCCTCATGCCGTACAAAATCAGCGCATAAAAGCCGTTGACGTGCAACTTTTTCCCCAAAAAAAAAAAGGCTGCCAAAAACATTTAAATTAAAATTCAGCAACCAAAGCGAACAACAATTTCATGGCCTTGGCTGGCATTAACTGTTATGGACCATAATGCCTGAACGTGGGAGGGGATGGGCGTATGGCCATGTGAGCCGTTTAGCGCTCTTTGACGGCCAGCAATGGCAACCGACTCTCTGCCCAAATTGCAGACGGCAAACAAATGACAGTTTAAAGTGTCCCGCGGGGGGAATGGGGGGGGCAAAGCACTTTGGGTGCATGTTTAATGGCATTTGTTGCTAATCAATGAATAATTTATGGGCCAAGGTTTCGCCGTTTGCTGCAACACAAACATGGCCTGTGCGTGTTGTGGGCAATGTAAAATCATTTTTCCAAACTATTTTCCAACGCTTTGCGTTTGCAGTTCGGCGTTGGGTTACACACATTCTGGTAACTTGTTTTAGCCATTCCTGGCTGGTCCCACCCATTAATGCTGTTGTTGTTGTTGTTGTAGCTGTTGTCGTGTCGCATTTAATATGCAAGTTTTAATAGCGCAATTATTATTTGCATGCTGTAATAGTTTTTTTTTTTTTTGTTGTTGTTTTCTTTCGCTTTACTTTCTTGTGGAGGGGCTGGAAAACTGTAAACTGTATTGAAGTGGGTAAATGGGGGTGCATTTTCTAGGAGGGGTAAACCGAAAAGTTGTGCTTCTGTTTTAACAAGTTGGTAAATTTTAATTGAATGCAAATTTTTATCTAACGCTTTTTGGATATTGCCAACTTTGGATTATTATGTTTTGAGAGCTTTTAAAAATTTTACTAAATTATTGTTCAGAAAACAAGCAAATCTGCGAGGAGCAATACAATCATCAATGCATATCAACAGCCCATGCTAAACTGATCTTGCTTCGAGTGTTGTATTTGCAGACAGTCTTGTCTGCTACCACAAGCGTCTAGTCGATACTGATCAAATACATACTTTCGATAGTAACCATTACCACCTCTGTAAATCATTTAGCTAACCAACTTATGGGTAAATCGAAATGAAAAAAGAAAATTATGACGAGCATGACGAATCACTCAAAATATTGATAATTGTCAGCTTAAATTTTAATAATAATCATGGATAATCCAACTGAATCCCTTCTATTGGAAAATGCTTTATTTATATATCTTATCCTACTCAAAGTTTGTTTAGCCGGCTCAAGGTCAACGGTTAATCATAGTTCAATAATCAACACAAATCAACAGAGATTAATTACCAAATTTTGGATTGCAATGGTATGTTTGTACAGCACTGTTTCGAGTATCTCCCAATCCTTTAGTCAGCAAACTTTGTTACTTTCACACTGCAACGACTTGCAAATTTGTATTTGTGTATATCTTGGGTGTCGGTTTGTTCATTATAAAATTATAAAAAAGTAAAAAAGTTATTGTATGCCCTATCATTCATAGGAACACCACTTTTTAATCTGGTGCTTGACTTTACATCACTTTTTTTAAAAAAACTAGATTTTAAGTACGATTTTGACCACGAACAAAATTGTGTTAAATTTATTTTATTGCTGGTCATCAAAGACTCATCTATTAAAAATACAACTCCTGTCGCTTAAAAATAATCGTTCAATTCTCTGGGATAGTTTATTTTAAAGTTAAGAAATAGTTATTTACAATATTATCAAAAAAAGTCCAACCAAAAGTCGAAGGCTCCCACGGCAATCGGGTCTCAGTCCCGGAATCGACGCAGAGGTCAACCCACTGCCCAAGGACTGCCAATCCCGGCAAACGGGAAGATATGTACGTATCACCTTTTATTTATCCTTCCTATCCTATCGTTTTTCCACTTACTGAGCAAGCAACGCCGGCCTGCTTGCTCAGACTTCTCCTTCTAAGCACCGGTGATGTAGAAGCTAATCCAGGGCCCAGGACTTACTGGTGCTCAGTGTGTGCAAAGCGCAACACTCGAGGTGTCTGCTCGGTGCTCTGCAACGCATGCAAAAATTGGTGTCACCTGTTGATGCTCTGGCCTTGCCAGACATCAAGACTACGACACCACCTTTGCCTGTGCCCCTTGCTGTGTCCAGCCCTCTCCACAAACCTCACCCCCCACCACCCAGCTCATTACCCCCAGCACTGAACCTAGCTCCAGGACGGCGAGCACCAGCCCAGGTCGAGGCTGCAAGAACAACACTCGGCCCACCACACCGGCTGGTCCCACCAGAACACGACGGCAGCGCCCACACCAACATTCTAGTGTTCCGCGCCCCCCTCGAGCTGCCCTCCCCGCATCCACTGGGGTTTCTAAGAACTTCATGCTCCTCCAATGGAACTGCAACGTACTGAGCAGAAAAATAGTCGAAAACACCGCCTACATGGACAGGAAAGGGATCTTGTTTGCCGCCATCCAGGAGACTAAACTCACTCCTCGGAACGCGCTTGCGTCATCCGCCAACTATACCATTCTGCGTCAAGACCGTGAACGCAACAAAGGAGGAGGACTTGCCTTCATTATACATCAGTCGGTCAACTACCGACCCATCACAAACATGTCTAATGATGAACACATTGAGGTCCTGGGTGTCGCGGTGAAAAGCGGGGATGATGGGATCGAGGTCTTAAACGTGTATATCCCCCCGGTATCTGCCTGTCGAGCGGGCTTTCGCCCTGATATTCAACACCTTCTCGCAGGTGATCTGAGGATTCTGGTTGGGGACTTTAATGCTCACAGCGACGCCTGGTTTTCCTCGATTGGTTGCGACGCCCGAGGAGAGCTCCTCGAGGAACAAATCGACTAAACGAGGATCATCCCACCCGCATCACTGCAAACTGTAGCAGCTCGCCTGACCTCACTATCGTCAGTCCCAACCTCATCACCAACACCACCTGGCACGCTGACATTGCACTTGGCTCGGACCACATCCCTATCTCTATCAGGGTCACAAAAGATGCGGACTTCATAACATCAGAAGACCGCACTTTTGTGAACTTTGGTAAGTCAGATTGGGATAGGTTCGAGTCAAGTACTGAAGCTGCGTTTGCAGCTCTCCCTCCACCCACCACTGTCAGCGAAGGAGAACACAATTTCAGGCACATCATTTCGGAAGCAGCTAAAAGATGCATCCCAGCGGGACGCATCCCACAGCTGCGCCCCCTCTTCCTAGCTGAGGCAGTACCCTTGGCAAACAGGAGAGATGCTCTTAGAAAGGATGATGCCACTAACCCTGAGATCCAGTCCCTGAGCGATGAGATATCGAAGCTTGTCAACCTCCACAGGAAAAACAAGTGGTTGCAAAAGCTTGAGGAACTTGACAAAGGCTCCAAAAAGCTTTGGAGCACTATCAAGCAACTCACGAATCCGCGCAAAAACGACCTGGTCACGGTCTCGTTCGGAGGCTTCACACCATCCAACGCCTCAAAAAGCGCAACTGCCGTCAACAGGCAGTTTGTTGCACCGAAAGTGCATGTCCGAAGTCTCCGCTGCGATGAGGAACCGGTCTCATTCGGCGCTGAGGAAATCGAACTGGCCATAAAGAACTCCAAACCCTCCAAAGCCATGGGACCCGATGGACTCGCCACCATCATGCTTAAGCAACTCGGGCCGCTGGGCATTAGATTCCTCACGCATGTGTTTAACTTATGCCTGAGAACTCTGATGATACCCAGTATCTGGAAGACTGGGAAAATAATCCCAGTCCTTAAGGTTGGCAAACCAGCGGACCAGGGTGCGTCCTATCGGCCGATCACGCTCCTTTCCCCGGTCGTAAAGATTCCAGAGTCCCTGCTGCTCCCCCTTCTTAAGGAACACCTTCCTCCAGCCCCCCACCAACATGGCTTTAGATCGGGACACAGCACCACCTCTGCTCTCTGTGAGCTCTCCACCTCCATAGCGTCAGGTCTCAATAGCACTCGCCCCTACGAGCGATCAATTGTTGTGGCCCTTGATCTCTCTAAGGCTTTCGACATGGTCAGCCACACAATCCTTCTCCAATACCTGTTTCATAGTAGCCTTCCAAACCATCTAACAAGATGGATGGCCAACTACCTATCCGGTAGACAAGCCCACGTGGACTTGCGTGGCAAACTCTCCAAAACTCGTGTGATCAAGCAGGGAGTACCACAAGCTGTTCAACTCCCCACTGCTGTTCAACACGTACGTTGCCGGCATACCACCACCTCCTCCTGATATAAAAATCGTCACCTATGCTGATGACTGCTCCATCATCACTACCGGCAGAGATGTGGGAGTCCTCGAACGAAAACTGAACGCCTACCTTCCCAGCCTAGCTCGTTTCTTCCACGACAGGAATTTGAGCCTGTCCGCTCCCAAATCGTCCGCAACCCTCCTTACTACGTGGACCAAGGAAGTCAAACAAGTCCTTGATATCCACATCGATGGACAACGAATCCCAACAGTTAATAACCCCAGGATATTGGGTGTTACGTTTGACTCCCTCTTTACCTTCGCCAAACAAGCAGAAGACGTAATTAAGAAGGTAAGAAGCCGAACCAAGGTCCTGAAAGCCATAGCGGGGGGAAAAGAAAAGGAGACAATAACCACAACCTACAAGGCGATCGGGAGATCCATGATCAACTATGCAGCCCCCATCTGGTCGCCATCAATTAGTGACACCCAATGGAGGAACCTCCAGCTAGCACAAAATGCTGCACTCCGGATCGCCACCGGATGCCACATCATGGCGCACCCCGATCACCTGCACCAGGAGACAGACATTCTCCCAGTCCGTCTACACAATAAACTCCTAACACAACAATATCTAATCGGATGCCACCAGGAATCCCACCCAAATCACGCCTGCACCCTCCTAAATATGGCCCAGCGTCCACTTGCAGTGCGATTCGACCTGAGGAATGAGCTTCCACCCGTTCACCAACTCCTAGGTGATGGCCCGCACACCGCCTCTTCATGCGCAGAGGCCAAGAAGCAGGCCCACACCTCCATCGTAGCTGAAGCCATAGGAACCTACCGGCTCAATGTAGTCCTGGGCGGCAGACCTCCCCCCGTTGACTCGTCGGAACTGACACTGCCACGAAATTCAAGGACCACACTTTTCCAGTTACGATCAGGAAAATCCAAGCTCCTGAACAGCTTCCTCTCGCGGATTAACCCCGACGTTGTGGACGAATGTCCCAAATGCGGCCACAGCCCACACGACACTAAGCATCTCTTTGAGTGCCCCCGCAATCCCACTAACCTGGTACCAGCGGACCTCTGGACCCACCCAGTCGAGGCCGCCCAATTCCTCGACCTGGCCCCCGATTAGCTCTACATCTCTATTTACCTTACCCTCTATCTATTCTTTCACTTTCACTCTCTACGTACATATCTTTCCAGACGCCGCTACAACAA